>OX456524.1:102164481-102735274 GCA_949748255.1 Eustalomyia histrio | reverse complement strand
ATGATAATCTAATATTGGGAGGTGATTTTAACAGCAGACATCGATCTTGGGGTTGCTTGCGCGCCAATTGTTGGGGGAATATTCTCCATGAAAAAATTGAATTAAACAATGTTTGGATTAAGTACCCATGTGATCCCACTTACGTACCATCAAACGATTCACACCAAGCATCAACATTGGATTTTTATCTGACTAACATACCCTTGAAAATTTCGGAACCTGTTGCATTGAATGATTTAAGCTCTGATCACTTGCCGGTAGTAATTGACCTTTACGATTCGTACTGCAATACGTCTAGTTTTGTTTATGATTTCAGTAGAACCAACTGGGCACAATTTAAGCAATCAATCAATCGTAATATATCTGAATCCCCCGTAGAATGTAGCAATAAAAACGATGTAAATATCATGATAAATACATTTAAAGATATAGTTAATGCTGCTGTAGAACGTCATGTTCCCAGAAAATTTATTCTACCCAAAAACAAACCTATACCTGATCATATTAAAACTATGATCATGAACCGTAATTTCTACCGACGTTGCTGGATGCGCAATAGACTTAACTATGATAAAATAGAAATGAACCGACTTAATAAAAAAATTAAGGAAGAAATCATCATTGAAAGAAACAAGTCTTGGGGCAATGTTTTGGCATCCCTTGATAAGGGTTCTTCTCCCTTTTGGAATATTTCAAAAGTACTCCGGAAGAAGTATAATAATATGCCAATTCTCAAACACAACGGCATTCGGTATACAACAGCACAAGAGAAATGTGAGGTGCTAGCCAACGAATTCAAATTGAACCATACGCTCTCAGCTAACTTAAGCGACATTACAACTATATCTACTGTTAGTAACGCATTAGATTCTCTTCAGCACGACATTGTCAGCCTAAGTAATGAATATTATGTTACAACTGATAAAATAACAAACGTTATAAAAAGTCTTAAAATAAAAAAGTCCCCGGGTATGGATGGGATAAGTAACAGAATACTAAAAGCTCTTCCAAAAAAAGGAATACAAAATCTAACCAATATTATTAACAACTGCTTAAAATTGTCATATTTCCCAGATTGTTGGAAAGAGGCTAAAGTAATTGCAATATGTAAACCAAATAAATTATCATCTTGTCCATTATCTTATAGGCCAATCAGCTTATTATCGTCTACAAGCAAAATATTAGAAAAAATGTTAAGGAAAAAATTGTGAAATATTGTGATGAAAACAATGTTTTCCCAACACAACAATTTGGTTTTAGAACTGGTCACAATACGTCCCATCCTTTAATTAGAATTAAAACCAAAGTAAAAACTAATTTTAACGAGGGGAAGTCCACGGGCATGGTGCTCTTGGATATTAAATCTGCTTTCGACTCGGTGTGGCATGATGGACTCATTTATAAAATGATCCAATTTAATTTTCCAACGGAGATCATAAAACTTATTCAAAGCTTTTTGAAAGGAAGAACGTATAAAGTATACTTAGGCAGAAACTGCTCATCTCAAATTGCAATATCTGCAGGCTGCCCACAAGGATCTTGCCTGTCACCAATTTTATATAATATATTTACATCCGATTTTCCTTCTTTGATCGGTTGCTCTTCATCCATATTTGCAGATGACACCGCAATACTTTGCCATGACGTTCTTGCTGACGACATTAATAACAGTCTCCAAAATGCATTAGTAAGCTTAGAGGAATATTTCAAAAAGTGGAACATCCTCATTAACCCTCAAAAAACTCAAGCAATATATTTTACCAGAAGGCGTAAGGCTTGTTTTACTCCTCAAAGAGATCTCTGCTTTAACAACACTAATATCAAATGGAACGATAAAGTCAAATATCTAGGAATTATCCTAGACTCAAAACTTAATTTTAGCGATCACGTTTCCTACATAATTAACAAAATAAATAACACCACAAGACTTATGTACTCCTTTGTAAATAGGAAGTCAACCCTAAGCCAAGAGAACAAAATCATAATTTTTAAAGCTATTTTTATGTCCATAATGTATTATGGGGCCCCAGTATGGCATGATGTCGCAAACTGCCATAAAAAAAGACTTCAAATTAGTCAAAATAAACTGTTAAAAATGATTTATAATCTACCCTGGCATTTTTCTACCCAACGGCTGCATTCTATTAATTGTATCAATATGGTTGAACAAAGAATTTCGATACTTACACACAATTACGATCTCAGATGTCAATTATCTGAATATGCACATATCAACGAATTGACGGTTAATACATAGTCTTAAGTTTTATCTTAACATAAAATCTTTTTTTTTTTTTTTTTTTTTTTTTTTCAGCTTCACATAGGTTTTTGTTACTTTTTGCCTAAACATAAACTGTTACTTTATCCTACTAGTAATTTTAATCTTTGCTAATATTTCTAAGTAGAAAAGGATTATTTAATGCCTGAACTCTTATCTATTTGTAATATCACTTGTAAAACTCTTCCTATGTTATGTAAATAAATAAATAAATAAATTACTGACTGGCTTGAAGGAAATACGAAGCAACACTTTACTCATGGACGGAGAGTAGAAATTTACTCCATATATGAACTATTTTGAAAGGCAAAGGTTGCCCATCCATTAAAATATTTGTTTTATATAAATTACTTTTGATTCCAATTCTTTAAAATATTTCAATTTTGGTTGGTCCAAATAACTTTAGTGTTTATAAGGAGTACATTCGGATGTTATTGATTCCACGCAATATAACTGTGTATAATGCTGTGCATAAGCAACATTTCTTTGCTTTGCATATTTTGGGATCATTTTTCATTCATCATATTTGGGGTCATTTTTCATTTTTTCAAATTGTTTTTTTTATCATAATAAATAAAAGCCTCTAACTAATAAATGAAAATATGTCCCAAACTTAATTTTGGGACCAATTTCCAATTGGTTGGGGTAATTTTTCATTTTTTTTGGGGGTTAATTTGCATTATGAAATTTCGCCCCGAAAAATAGGACTTAATTACATTTTAATATTGGGGTCATATTTGTTGCGGCCATTTGGTACAACGCTCAGTGACCTACTGTAAATTGAAGCAAACTTGCCACAATTTATATAACGTCGGTTATTCAAAAAATTTGGAGCATTTCAAAAAATTCTGTAAAATTTTTTTAAAAAATACACATTTAAAAAGCAGCAACCCTTATCGGCCTTAGAGTTTTAACTAAATATTTCTCGTTTAAGCGTGTCAACAGAAATGTGTTGCAAAAATGATCACATCAAATTATGCAAAAATATGCAATAACAGTCAAATTTTCAGTAACCATTACTCTATTCAGAGGATGGAACGGTAAATCACCTTTGAGGACCACATTACCGCTTTTAAATCCTTACAATCCCATACGATATGATATATGATTTAGTCAATCGAGAGGAAGCCAAAGGTGCTTATATCATCGATTGAGGACTGGAAAACAAACAGAGTCTATTTCTCTCAGTGGATTCAACTGCAGTGAACTTGGAATTGGTGAATCATGTCGAATAAAACAACATTCCTGGCTATATAGTTAGGAGGCAGCTAAGGGGGTATTAAACCTTTTCCTAGGTTAACCTAGATTAATTCATGGTAAGATTAATTCATGGTAAGAGTTAGATTGATATCGGAAGCAATCACGCCGAGGAATACATCGTTGCAGCATTTTCATTGCTACTATATTATGCTTACTGCATTCGGGTATGGTTATCAAAATCAAATTATTGGTTTATAAAGAGGTTCGAACAATTAATATGGTCGCTACCATTATTATTATAGTAAATATTTTACTATTTCTTGATTGGCTGTAACCATACTGTGGTCACGAAAATTCTGACTATGAAAAAAATATGATAATTATGGAACTATAAAATGCAGATGACAATCAATGAATAATTATAAATCAAATAAAACATGACTTTGACATTTAGTCATAATACTGTATTGTTTTCATAAAAAAAATTGTATGAATTCAGTCACCCATGCAAAAATTATGATACATATATGATCATTTTAACATGGGGGGTTTTATTTTCATAAATGTCATAACATTATAATTTATGCTAATAAACTCATAGTCGAAAAAATTCGTTGTCAAACAGATTATGTATATAGAGATTTTATATTTTTTAATTCTTTTCAATAATAAGATGATCTTTTTAAATATATTCGTTATATCTTAATTTTCTTGTAAAATAATGACTTTTTTGTGGAAAAACAACTCAGAATATTAATAAAATATTTTTTCATAAGAAAAGTTTGTAAAACCCAAGAGTTGTTTTTTACGAAAAGGTTTCTTATATAAAATACTAAATTTTTAGAAATTTTTATGTTTGAAACATTTTTAGATTCTATGGACTTTTCCTTAAAGTAAAATTCCCAGGTTCTGCAAACTGTTTCTTAGTTAAAAATTCATATATTCTTAAAAACCTTTCAAGAAAAAATTCTTAAATTCTGAGGATTTTTCATCATGAAAAATACTTAGATTCTAGGGACTTTTCCTTGTAGAAATATTTTTAGATTCTAAGGACTTTCTAGTTGAAATATTCTTAGATTCGAAGGACTTTTCCTAAAAGAAAAATTCTGCAACTCTAAGGACTATCTAAAAATATCTTAAAACTATCAATAGAATCTAAGAATTTTTCTATTAGAAAAGGTCGATAGAATCTATGTTTTTTTATTAAAAATTTTCTAAGAATTTGAGAATTTTTTTGAACATCAATAGAATCAAAGAAGGTTTCTTCAAAAAGTCCTTAAAAACAAATTTTTTCTTTAGGAAAAACATTTCTTAAAAAAATATTCTTAATAATAAATAACTTTTTAATAGGGACAATATTATGGTAAAATTATGGTTATTTTATTATATAAATATGATATACGAGGGCGGATCAATGAGTCCGTGACTTTTTGAATAAAACACAGTTTTTTCTAGAAAAAAAAAATATTTTTTAACATAATCTCCTTTTAGTCTAATGCACTTAGTCCAACGTTTCTCCAATTGTTGTATCCCTTTCAAAAAAATAGGATTTTATTTATTTGTATACTATTAAAAAACAATTTACAATAATAATAAAATATAAAAAATATATAAATGCCTAAAACTAAAATAAAATTTAAGGTCCATAATGTAGCAATTAAATCAAAGAAATATAAAATTACAGTTATCAGAATTAGAGAGGGTATTACATACCGTAATACTGCACTAATTTGCCTTTGAAAAAACGAAATTTTTAAGTCTCTATGTAGTGAATTCAAATTTCCAGTTATCCTCACATTAAAGGATCTTTCATAAATGGATGAAGTTATACGATGACAAACTATTTGAGGGTTTCTACTCTATCTTGTGAAATTAAAGTTCTCAACAATGTAACTAGGACAATTCATCTTAATCACCTTGTGAAACAGTTACAAAATTCTTAATTTTATTAAATTTTCAAAAGAAATACCAACAAAATCTAATACAAAAGGAGTGACGTGTTCCCTTATTCTCAATATATAAACATATCTTATAATACGATTAAATGTAAGACATGTGAACACCTCTAAGGCGTATAATAATTGTAAACATTTAAAGGCAAATATAAGTCCAGGGACCACAATCGCCTTGAGGTAGCATTCACACGAACACACATGGAAACAATGTGCTTTGAAAAACGTAATTGATGATCCACAAAAACACCCAAACACTTTATTTTAGTGACGAAATTAATCCTAACACCTCCTAATAATACATTCAAATAACTGGAGTCAAAAACAAAACACATTGCCTTTGTTTTGCCAGGATTAATTTCAAATCCATTCGTGTCCATCCACTGTGCAATCCGATCAAGGTAAAACTCTATGTTCGCACTAGAATATCACTTTTTTCCATTTTTTAAAAATCCACGAGGTTGTATGTTTTGAACAGCTGTTAAACGCAAAATAAATGACAGTATGAAAATGTATTTTTAGTTTGACTCGAGATCATAGGAAAAGTTTTTTCAAATGAAAATTTTTTTCCTTATTTTTTAATTTTAGTAAACATGGAGAATACACAGAAAAAGTTATTAGACACCAGCCGAATGGAATGCATTTTCTGGCCAGCTACGACTTTCATCAACATTCTTTGTGCCGAAATACCAATTGTAAATATCTCTATTTAACTCACAAATCAACGGAAAAAGCTATTTTATGCTAACATACAGTTGATTTTTATTATTGAGTACAGATGAAATTAACTAACTATTTTTGTGTTATTTATATTCTCCTTTGTTTACCGTATGTCCAAATTAGCTATTAGCTAATACTAAAGACATGTGTTTTTTAAAATTGTTTTTACATATGTTTAAACAATTCTTTTAACCGTGCCAAGTTATATTTTAATATTGAAGTTTATATTTTATAGTTGATCTTTTTAATACTTATATGTATGAAAATGTATTTTTAGTTTGACTCGAGATCATAGGAAAAGTTTTTTCAAATGAAAATTTTTTTTCCTTATTTTTTAATTTAAGTAAACATGGAGAATACACAGAAAAAGTTATTAGACACCAGCCGAATGGAATGCATTTTCTGGTTCCGTCGGCATACGGTGGAGCTGACTGGCAATATATCAGATAGAGAGACAATATTCCGATCTAAATGAAATTCGGGTAAGTAATGAAATTTGGGTAAGTAATAACGTTTACAAAATAAAAATTTCATAAATTAAAGACATGTTTCCATACAAAAACAAACTAATTTTTTTAACCTAACGAAATTATTTTAAAATACTGTTATCCATTATCACTAATCATATGAATCGGTTGCCAATTCTGCTTTTTATGGATGATGATTTCCTTTTTTTATATCATACCATCATTTAAGAATTTTTGGACAAGATTTTATGTAATCTATGCCGATTTGTTGTCATCGTATAACTGAAATTTCAATGAATAATATGTGATACTACTTCCTCATCATGACAAATAATTTTTATCGATTCAGTTCTTACATTGTTGTTTTTGCTGATGTTTTCATATTGTCAACAATCATTATCAACAATTGATTTTACAAAACAAATAATTGCATTTTGAAAACAAACATTTAAACATCAACAACTCAACGTTCATCGTAATTTCTGTTTTCTCTAAGTTTAGGAGTAAATACAAACACATTCATATCTCTACACATACATATGTATATATGTATGTGTTATTGTCTCTTAAACGAAAATCTGATCAAATACAAATCAAAAGACGATTTTCGCGGAGAAAACATTAACGTGCAATCAAAACAGTAAACATTGAACGAAATCATCAACGTTACGGCTTATCGTATAACCAAAACAAACTAATAAGAAAAAAAAATCACACTCATAATCGCATACACCACATGCATGCATACATATATGATGTACATGCATTACGACATTACGCAAATATGTAACAGGCAAAAGGCTGCATGTCTGTATGTCAGCCTATCTTTATCTCATCAGTCGTCACATATGGCGCTTCTTACTGTTGCATACAATTCTTATACCATAGACCTTTTTTTTGTTCCCAATCTCTTAAAAATAGCTCACTTTGATCACAAAGTATATTGGTTTTTCATAAAGCTTACTTTTTATACATACCAAACATTTAATTCTTGTTTCCGAGATGAAAATTATTTATAATACTCTAGATTGCTTACATCTATAATAATAGCTGTGTTTTCACCTTAGTACAGAGACACCAAAAGGCACACGCAGAGCATCATATATATTTAGGGATTATGATTGTGCCAACCATAGTAGTACTATAACATTGTTATCATATTATATATTTTTTAATTGTATATAATCAGCCGTATGCATAGACATTTAGTTGGTTCTTATAACAGTCTTATAAAGAAAATTTGTTGTTGTTTTGCATGTTAATTTGATTTATAAGTGTGTTATATAAATCAACAAAATGTTTATTCATACGGCTGAATATTTACAAAATCTACGTTGTCACATTATGATTATAAAATAACTATAATTTTACCTTAAAATTATGTTTCTGAACTATAAAAAGTTCTTTAAGTTAAAGAATATTTCTTTGAGCAACGTTTTTCCTAAAGATAAAATTTGATTCAATGGACTTTTTTAAAGAAAAATACTTAAGAAGTTTTTAAATTCTAATGACTTTTTTTATTATAAAAACATAGATTCTATCGACTTTTTCTAATAGAAAAATTATTAGATGCTAACGACATTTTTAAGAGTTTTTTTAGATACACTCTAATAAATTTCTGTTAAAATTTACCCAAATAACAGTAGGAAACTGTACTCCTACTATGAATGCTGTAAATTTACTCCGTGTGCGTAAACGAAAAAAAAATACACACATTATGCATAAGTTGGTACGCAGATAGTGGGTAATTTTCCATTGAAAGTGTGTATAAATTAAATGAAATTATAAAAGTAATTTGAAACTTTATTAAAATTGTGCGTAAAAAACCCCTTTGAAATATACGCATGAAATGCCTAAACATTTGCTAAAAATGCTAAAACATTTTTTTTAAGAATAAATTTATTTTTTTTTACATTGATACATAGTTATATGGATCTTTTAATAATAATGAACTATATATATAGTACAAAATATATTTCGAATGAGCATGTGCTGTGATGGTAATATTTAATTTAAATTCACTATATTCACGAATATTATATTTATAAACTTTTGAAAAATTATTTTTAGTTTTTAGCTTTTTTTATTTTTTCCAATTTCCAAATGTCGAAATATTTATTTCCATTTACAAAATTTGTTTAACAAAAGAATACTAATTTTAGGCACAAAGTGTATAATTTTAAACACATTATGTCTAAAAATACTTTTTATGTGTATAATTGTATATGAAAGTGTGTACAAAACATGTTTAGGCATTTTTTGTTTATATTTACCGAATTTTTGTAATATTACAAAAAACTTTACCCATTTTATTGTATAAATTCGCAAACATTTTTTAGAGTGTATTCCTAAGAGTCTCAGAATTTTTCTTTCAGAAAAGTCCTTAAAATCTATGAATATTTCTACTACACTCTAAGAAATGCTTGTAAAATTCTACTATAAAATAGGTAAAGTTTTACGTAATATTACGAAAATTCGGTAAATATAAACACCAAATGCGTAAAATAGTTCTGTACCCACTTTCATATTCAATAATACTAACATAAAGTGTTTTTAAACATAATGTGCTTAAAATTAAACACTTTATGGCTAAAATTCTTTTGTTAAATTAAAATTTTACGAACAAAATTTGTAAATATTCAAACCTAGAATGGTAATAATTATTTTGACATTTTGAAATTTTAAAAGAATTAAAAAAAAAACCAAAAAACAAATAATTTTATTTCAAAATTGTCGATTATTGAACAAATTGTAATAAATGTATATTTAATTATTGGGTCAATAATCAAAATACTGCATCAAATTTTTATATCTATAAAAGTAGAACGAAGAGGACAAATCATATCGCATATTACAATATGCCCTGTAGAAAGCTGCAATAAAACATTTAAAAATTGCTAAATGTATTTTATGTACCTATATTATAATAAAAAATAAATATATTGTTTTTATTAACAAAAGTTTTTTGTGCAGTTGAATTTAAAATATGCTTGTTGGTACATACATATACGCATATTTTTTTGAAATTTTTAAGCATTCAGAAATGCTTAAAACATTTCTTAAAACATTTTTAGTAAATTTACAAATTAATTGATTAGTCTAAATTATAATGTTATATGTATAAGGCATATTCGATAATAAAACCCCTCAGGTGAAAATGATCATATATTATCATTTTTTCAAGAGTGACTGAGCTAATACATTTTTTTTATGAAAACAAGACAATATTATGAATGTAAATGTCAAAGTCATGTGTTATTTGATTTATAATTATTCATTGATTGTTCTCAGCATTTTATAATTCCACAATTATAATATTTTATTCATAGTCAGAATTTTTGTTACTACAGTATGATTACAGCCAATCATGTTATAAAATAGAAAGTGGCAATCATGAAATAAGAAAATATTAACTGTAATAGTCATGGTAGTGACCATATTGATGGCGGGCTGGAAGCTCTCAAAGAGAACATCCGGCAAGAGTGCTAAAACTTATCGCCCAAAGGATGGAAAATGCGGTAAAAAGTGTTTAAATGATCATCAAAATTGACTGGTAAAATCTTCAAAAACTAATGAAAAAGCTTAAAGGTCATTTCGTTTAAAAAATATACCAGGGACCGTAACAGTTACGATTTTTTTCAAAAAAGTCAAAATATAACAGTTATTTTTTGACTTTTATTCTTTCGGTCAGAAATAAAAGTTAAAATTTGACTTTTATTTTTTCGGTCAAAAATAAAAGTTAAAATTTCACTTTTATTTTTTAAGTCAAAAATAAAAGTTAAAATCTGACTTTTATTTTTTCGGTCAAAAATAAAAGTTAAAATTTGACTTTTATTTTTTAAGTCAAAAATAAAAGTTAAAATTTGATTTTTATTTTTTAAGTCAGAAAAAAAAATTGATTATGCCATAATAATAACAATGTAATGGAAATATAAGAAAAATAAGATCGATGGCAATCAGTGTTGTTGTTTTGGTTATTTCTAACCAAAATTGGTTACATGGTTTTATTTTGGTTACATTTTTCTCCAAAGAAAAAAAAAGATTTTTTTTTTCATTGGAATTCTAATAATAGATCTAAAAGCTTTTCAACAACATTTATAATAGATGAATGAAGATGTAAAAGCATTGTTCATTGATTAGGCACAAAATTATACCCTTTTTGCAGTACTTCCTTTTTTACTAAAATTTGGTTACAAAAATTTAAAGAACTTAAATTTGCCGAAACCTCAATTGGACGTCCCAACACGTTGGAGCTCAACTTTTACAATGTTAAAGAGTGTCTTAAAATTGAAAGATTTTTGCCTAGATAACGAAGCTGCATCCAAGCAACTAAATTCTGAGGAATGGATGGAAATAGAGACTATCATATCTGTTCTTACTCCTGTGCACATCTTAACTTTAAGTTTGTAAAGAAGTCAATTGCTGTTGGGAGACTTTTATAAAACATGGCTGGAGACGATGTTTGAGTTGGAATCTAATACGACTGAAATTAGTAAAATTCTCGTTGAATGCATCAAGTCAAGACAGTCATAATTGATGGAAAATGATACCATGTATTCAGCTTTATTTCTGGATTCAAGATTTAGAAGAGTTTTGTCGAAAGAAAAAATTGGACGCGCAAAAAAACATTTAAAAAACATCATCCTACAAATCCAAAACAATGAACAGGTAACTATACTAAATTTTAAAAGTTGAGATTTAGTAATACACAAGAAAATTTTTATTTATTTCTTATTTTTTATATACACTAGACTTGTCTTAATCCACTACCAACAACATCCAGTAGTGAGTCATTCCCATTTCATGAGGCAACAAACCAAAGCAGCTCCTCAAAATTACAAATTGGACTCTTAGGCATGGAGCTATCAGATGCGTCGTCCGATGAAGACGATGGATGTTCCAAAGATTTCGTTCGCAAAGCATTCATGGAAATTGACTCATACAAGGAAAAGCGTATTGACGTTGATGTCGACCTTATGGAAATTTTTATATCCCCGTCTAAAGGACTTGGGATGTATTATTCATCAAGTACCTTCGACACAAGTTAATGTAGAACGCGCGTTCTCAGCGACTTGCGCTACAATTTGTCTGAACAGAACTTGGCTGTGCCTAAAATAAGTATTATTTTGTTGAATTAAAATTTTACGCACAAATTTTGTAAATATACTAACTTGGAATGGTAATAAATATTTGGAAATTGGAAAATATTAAAAAATAAAAAAAGCTAAAAACGAAAATTAATTTTTTCAAAAGTTTATAAATATTTGTAAATATTGCGAATTTAAATTCCAGATGACCATCATGATAGAACATACGCATTCGAAATATATCATGTACATATTATATTTATAATTCATTATTATTAAAACATACATACACACTAATTAATTTCTGTTGAAATTTACCCAACGTATAGTAGGAAACTGTACTCCTACTATAAATTGGGTAAATTTACTCTGTGTGCGTAAATAAGAAAATACACACATTATGCGTAAGTTGATGAACACAAAATGGTTAAAATTACATAAAAAGTGCGTTAAAATTAAATGAAATTTTGAAACTAAAGAGTAAATTTACCAAATTTTTTGCGTGAGGACACACGTTTTTCCTGTAAATGTACTCATAAAATATGAAAAAACACCACTAAAATGCGTATATTAACCACCACCACAATAAAAATAATTACTTTATTTTTTTTTTTGTTTCAATAGTTTTATTAATTTATTTATGTATTTATTATAACAATTTCACTAATAATATAATTAAAAAATAAAAACTATTTTAATTTACAAATACATAAAAAGTGTCAGATTTTTGTTTTTCTTAACAAAAAATACTCCAAATTTTAAAACTAAAAAGGCCGATGATAAATACATGTGAATTGGTTTTAAATAATGCTTATTGATATGCATTTCATCTCGATGGAAAGCATCAATAAAAGTAGTTTTTAATGAATCTTGAATGAATATTTTGAGCAACATTAATATTCCACATTTCCACACATTTATATTTCCATGATTGGCCTATGTTTTTCTTCCATATGTTTTCTTTATCCATTTCCCGCTGCAAAGTTCTGAGATGCCTGCCTGTATTATGTCCTTGAACTTTAAAATACAATAGCCACAACACAACTTTTAATTATTATTTTTGAAATATATTTATTTTTTTAAACATAGACGATTTTACGCGAATATTTTATATTATATTTTAATTTGACAAGATTAAACAAAAAAAAAAACGTGCGGACGGTACGATAATTCAAAAATTTAAAAAACTAATACAGTTTTGTTTTTAATTTTCAAATTTTTGTTTTTTTTTTCTTTATTTAAAAATGTCATATTTTTTTACCATTATAAGTTAGTATATTTACAAACTTTGTGCGTAAAATTTGTATTCAACAAAATGATACTAATTTTAGGCATAATGTGTTTAATTGTAAACACATAGTGTCTAAAAATACTTCGTGTGTGTAATAATGTATATGAAGGTGTGCGCAAAAAAACTTTACGCATTTGGTGTTTATATTTACCGAATTTTCGTAATATTACATAAAACTTTACCCATTTTATAGTAGTAAATTTACAAACATTTTTTTAGAGTGTACATAAAATAAATGTATTCTTTCAAAAAAAAATATTTTTCTGCAGTTTAATTTAAACCGTGCGTTGGTAAATATACGCATTTTTTTATATATAATTACGCATATAGAAATGCATTTTTAGGCATTAATTGCGTATATTTACTCTTCAAATAGGTTTTTTACGCACAATTTTAGTAAATTTTCGAATAACTTTTAAAATTTCATTTAATTTTTAAGCACTTTCTATGTAAAATTACCCATTATGTGTGTACCAACTTACGCATAGTGTGTGTACTTTTTTTCGTTTATGCACACAGAGTATATTTACCCAATTTATAGTAGGAGTACAGTTTGCTACTATAAGTTGGGTAAATTTCAACAGAATTTTATTAGAGTGTAGCTCGTGTGACATATTTTCTTTGGCGTTGGTTATGAAGCCAACATTACTCGAGTAATTCGCGAGATACCGGTAGCAATGCTGGAAAGAGTGATCCAAAATTGGACATTTCGAATTGAACACCTACAGCGTAGTCGTTGGTCGCGAATTGTATAAAATTATCTTTTAAAAGTAAAGGTTCTTTCGGCACATAATAAAGATTCCGACATCCAATTAAATTTTAAGTATTTTTTTTAATTAAAAAAAGTTCTAAATGATTCACCCTTAAGTATCTACTTTACTTTAAATATTTCATTGCAGTGTTTAAAATTTAAAATTTTAATAACAACCATCATTTTGTTCCAAGTAGTTGAATTTTAAATTAACATAAATTTATTTTGATTAATTTAAAAAGAAACACTTTTAATACTTTATTAAGAATATGTTTCTTTTTTAATTTAAAAAATAAAAATATTTAAAAAATTTAAAGAATTTCGGCCCACTCTAATGCAAGCTTTTCACTCTAATGCAAGCTTTTCATAATAATACTATAAAATAAAACATTTATTTTAATCATAAGGTATTCGTTTATTATCATCCGCCTCTGCCACGACTAAACAAGTATTTCGCTAAAATAATTTTAAGATGAAATTAAACATTATTTTTATTATATCATCAATAGTTTTGATTTTAAATTTAAAAAATGTACAAACTAAAGTAAGTACCAATTATTTATTTTTTTTAATAAAATTTATAATCTTGTTTTTAAAGGAAATACGAGAAATTGTAAGTAATGGCGACAAAATGGTGATAGATTATACAGATGGTAGTAGTTATATGCAAAATGGTGTAAGTTTTATATCGATTAATTTCTTGAATACAATTATTATTATAATTATATATATTTTTTTTAATTCTAAGGATCGATTTGTTTACAATAAATGAAAGGAAATACCTAATTAGCTGAAAAAAGAAAGATGAATAAATTCAAATTCAAAATCCATTAAAATTCTCCAATTCAAAATTTTGCTAAAAAACAAAGCCATAAAATGAATTTTTTAATTGATTCAATTAAAAAATTATCAATACAAAAACCTTCTCATGTAATAGTTAACATTGATATATTTTTTTGATACGATGAGTTTTAGAGATATTTCTTTTGGATGTAAAATGACAATAATTTACTTTTCGTTGAAAATTGTGTTAAATTAAAATAAATATTATGTATGTAAAATTAAATCCAAATGGAGTTTTATTTGACAAGGTAATAATTGCACACTCCAAATTATATCAGTAAAATGATCAAAAAATACAGTTAAAACAACTGATATTGCTTTTAATACTTAGTTAAAATTAGAGCTTTATAAGGAACAAAAAAAATAGTTTTTTGTATTAAAATGTATTTTAAGCTTGGTTCGGGATCATAGAAAATTTTTTCCAAATAAAAACTGTTTCTTATTTTTATTTAGTAATTATAAAGAATACACAGAAAAAGTTATTAGACACAAGCTGAATGGAATGCATTTTCTGGTCTGCTACGACTTTCATCAACATTCTTCGTGCCGAAATGCTGATTCTAAATATCTCTACATAACTCACAAATCAACAGAAAAAGCTTTTTATGCTAACATACAGTTTTTTGTATTTTTAAAGTATATTTTAAAAGCTGTGACTCCAAAAATTCAAAATTTTTCATCTTAAAAAGATGGTTTGATAGATTTGTTTAACTGCTTTTATTCTCTGCTAAGGTCATTAACAATAAACACAATAACCTGAACATTAGGTGCCATTAACCCATATTATCCTAAATTAAAAATAATGCGAATTTTTTAACGATAATTGGTACAATCAAACAAACCCCTGTGTCCTAATAATGGATTTATGGATTTTTTATTATCCTACCACGCCCTCTACCGCAGATATTTACAATTCTTTAATAGTCACAGATTTTTTTTTTAAATAAGAGTTTTAGTTTTACCTCCTAATTCTAATCTCCGTTCATATTTAAGATTAAAAAAAAACGCAAATCGCAATTTTAAGGATTTTTCGAATTATTTTTAGGTTAGAATATCATACTTTGCAAAACATTGGTAATTGGTGCGATATATTTTTGTTAATTTGCTTTGTTTTTGTAAATAGACGCAGTTTGAAAGCTCGCTATAAACTAGGAAGAATAAACAACAAATCACGAAGTATATAAAAACTAGAAAACAAAAAACTCTAATAATTATTACTTCAGCCCGAGTATAACCAAAAAAATATTTTTTTTTTATAAAATAAGATTTTTGGTCTTTTTTAATTTTAGTATCAACATTGTGCCCGTTGGGAAAACAACTAAACCACATGTGTGATTGCTATGAAGACAGAATGTAGGAAAATATTCGTTTTTAATATGTTTTTTTGTTCAGGCTCTGCCTTCTTTTAGAGGCTCTAACTTCACGCAGAGAAAAACATGGTTGAGGCAATCTTATTCGAAGAGCATCATATATTTTTGGGTTATAATATTATTTTTATATTATACAATGAACATATTTTTAGTCCCTACAGTTATTTTATGATTCAAAAATTACCATATTATGGTTCTAAATAAAAATGTTATGATGTTAAATTTATCATATTATGATCGCACGTAATGATAGTATGCTCAATATGTTATCATATTTTATGGTCCCCCATAACTTTATTATGATTCCTGGTTTACCATTATATGATCCCTATAATTATATATGATGCTTGTTATTATATTATGATTATTAATATACATAACATGACTATATAATATTGCCAAGAAATGTTTTTCCGAAAAAACATTTGATATTAAGTGCTTTTTGAAGAAAAATTGTTAAGGAAAAATCATAGATTCTAAGAACTTTTTTTCAAGAAAACTTTGATTCTGCGAACTTTTTTTTAAAAAAATATTTAATTTTTTTTTTAAATTCTAAGGACTTTTTTTAATAAAAAAAATCTTAGATTCTAACGACATTTTTAAGATTTTTTTTGAAGTTCTTAGAAAGTTTTCTTTTAGAAAAAGTCCTTAAAATCTAAGTACTTTTCATGATGAAAAGTCCTCAGAATGAAGTTTTCTTTCAAATAAAGTCCTTAGAATCTAAGTTTTTTAGGAATATATGAATTTTTATTTAAGAAACAGTTTGCGTAAACTTAGAATTTTAGTTTAAGGAAAATTTCATGGAATCTAAAAATGTTTTTATCAGATAAATTTTTAAATATCTAGTATTTTGTATAAGAAAACTTTTTGTATAAAAAAAAATTTGGGTTCTTATAAAAAAATATTTTATTAATATTCCGAGAACTTTTTACACGAAATGAATTAATAAATATATTTTATTAAAAAAAAATATTTATTTATTGCAAAGAATTGAAAAAAATCTTTATATAGAATCTTATAAATTGATTAGTGCATATAATATTATATGTAAAAGGAATTTTCAAAAAAACTCTTAAAAACAATTTTCTAAAGTTAAAAAAAAAAATTAACTGGATCTTAATGGGTCCATTAATGAAATTTATTTTCTACCCATCTGAAAACAAGTCAATATTATTACTGTAAATATAGAAGTAATGCTTTATTTGATTTATAATTATTCATTGATTGTTGCCAGCATTTTATGGTTGCATAATTATCATATTTTTTTCATAATCAGAATTTTTGTTATCACAGTATGGTAATAGCCAATCATGTTATAAAATAAAAGGTGGCAATCATAAAATATAATGGTTAGAAAAACAATAACTTGATTGTGACAACCACACACGATTGCAGCAAGCACAATATAGTAGCAGTGATCATGTTGCAACCATGTTTTTTCTCTGCATGTTGTCTAGAACTTTGTGTTCTGAAGAGATCTTTTGCCGGATCGAAATATATGTATCAGTCTAGGTAAAAATCGTTAATTTGCTTTGTTTTTGTAAAAAATATACGGATGTTGAAAGCTCGCTAAAAACTAGAAATAATAAACGAAAAATCTACGAAACTACAAAACAAAAGAACTTTAATTTTTATTATTGTTAGCCGATTTTTATAAATTTTAAATTGAAGACATTATTCATTCATGCTCTAATTTTAAATGACATATTTAACTCATTACAAGTATGTACTTATTTTGGCCCTTATTGGTAACCAGTTATTTAAATGTTACAAGTACCTACTTACTTCAGTACTTTCTTGGTAAAGACTTTTTTATGTCTATACTCGTATAGCTCTCACGTATATTTGCTTTAAGTACCCTGCGGGAAAAAAGAGGTTAATTGGGAATTGGTACCTGCTCCGTGATAGGTGTTAGCTGGACCGATTCCGAAAATACATATAACGAAATAGGTGAGTACCTACTGCATGACCAGTTTAAAAGTCATGACATATTCTTTTAGACTTGTCCTGTGATATGTCACATAGGGCAACTGGCCCCCTTCCAGGACAACCCCATGTTAAAGTGACCAATTTCGTGACCGGTCCCTTTTAAAATGAACCGGTCACGTGACGTGTCCTGGGATAGGTCCATTTCCGGCAGAGTACCTAACATTGGTAGCTATAAGCGAAAAAATAGCTAATAGTATTAACCATTGGCATACCAAGGATTTCTATTCGGGGGGGACACAATTTTCAGACAATTATTATTATTAAGCATAAAAATAAGCAATAAAATTTCGAAATTAACTCGGATTACAGAGCAACCTGCACCTCACTAGTATTATTTGGTACAATTTTGATTAATTTTTCCAAGCTAAAAATCAGTATACTTTTTGAACATGGTATCAGTGTAATGATTGATATGTTGTCGTATATTTACGAGTAATCGTAAATAAATAAAAACAGTAACACAAAGTAAAATATTTACTTTTGTACACCTAATGAGGCAACCAAACAACTAATGTTGCATAAAGTGAACGAAGAGAATGACAATAAAATAGCAGCAACAATTTCTTTAATGTACGTGTATGTATGTTGTGTTTAAATTAAATCATAAATTATCGATTTAATAATTTAATAAAATTGTTATTTGCATTGTTAATTTTATAATAAAAACATGAAGCAAATATAAACTTTATTGTAAACAAACAAAACAGGACTTCTCAACCGCACAAAAATATACAATATTTCATTTAACTTAATAATATATTTAATTGCGACAAACAATTAGTTTAGTTGTCACAATTACACTCTTTTCTCTGGATAGGTGTGTGTCGTTTAGCGGACAAAATCAAAATATTATGTAGTTTACTGTTAAAAATAAAGGAACATACACTCACAATATTATTTCGTTAAAAACAACTTAAAATACATATTAAATTAATCGAAAATACAGTCAAAAAGAGGACTACTGATTTTTCATTATATTTAGCCCATTTTGTTGTTTATTTTCAATCATGTTTAATAATCGACAAAAGTAGTAAAAGTAATCGAAAGTTGTTTAAAATAACCATCAATTTTTAACTGACAAAATGTAGAAACAAAAACGATTTTTGTGGTTAGTTTTTCAAATTGAAATTTTTTTTATTTGTATGTAATTTTACAAAACACAACACATCACACAGATGTATATACCCTGTAGGAAACCTAGGGTCAAGTGCCTACAAGTCACCACTTTTGTCGACTATTTTGGGTGACTTTTTAGTGACATGTCCACAAAGCGTCTATACTTTTTACATTCCTTTTTTGCAGCTGCAAAGCTTTGCTTGTTCTTGATTTTTTATTGTTTTATTGTGTTGAAAATACATGTGCATAGCTACATGCAAAATTAAAAAAATATAAAAAAAATTAATTTAAAAGTAAATTATACAAATTTGAACAAAATATATAATGAGAAATTACAAAAAACTTGTGAAAAAACCCATCAATTTTGTATAAAAATAAAAATAACAAGAAAGATGCAACAATTTTTAGTGAAAATTGCAACTCTAGAGATTTTTGTGGATGATTTTGTGCAGTCTTTTGAAGATTTGCCTACTCCAAAATTAAATTTACACGAATTTTTTTTTTTACTTTAATGAAATTTATAAAAATAATTTTATTAATAAAATATCTAATTTAACAAAATAAATGCACCTGTTTAATCTTATTTCCTTCCTAGTGTGGAAATCAAGTAAAAAGTTCCAAAAGTGTAGACTAGAATTACTAAAATGTACTAGTGAATCTCTGGTTCCAATGTCAACACCTAGTCAATAGTTGTGTAGATTCGCAATGACACGCACATGTTAAATATCTACAGCAGAAAGCGTTGGCTGCGGCATAATTAGTCAGTAGTACTGGTGACAAAGTCAATAGTGAATCAGTACAGTATCACTATCAACATTTCCTACAGGGTATTTCTATTGGCTTTATGTGTATGTATATTTGAATAATTTTATTGAAATAATTTTGTTTATATACAAACTATTTTGGTAAAAAAAACAAAAAAGAATTTTACACTTAAAAAAGTTTGTAAGTTAAAATAACTGAAAATATCATTTAAAAAATTGATTAATCAACTGACACATCCGTAAGAAACAAATGATATAATCAGTTAAAATAAATGTCAAAATTTTACTTAGCAATACTTAAAAAATAAATGTTTTTTTCATTTATTTGAAATTATTTCCGTTTTTGTATATTTTGTTTTTTTTTATATAATCGTACAATACAAAATGTATGTATGTATATGAAGCTATAAACACTTTTTGTGTGAATGTATTTGTATATGTATGTGTGTTTATGAAGTTCTTGTAATTTGTATTGAAAAATTTTGTATATATACAACCAATTTAAATAAAAAAACAAATTGAAATTTTTTGAATATTTTTTTTTTGAAACAGACAGCAAACAAAATTTAAATTTGTAATAACTGTTACGGACACAAATAAACCACAAGTTTCCCTTTCGTGGGTAAATTTTTATTAAATTTCAAATGAAAAATAAATGAAACTGAAAAAAATCGGAAAATGATAGTAAATTATTTCGAATAAATGTATAAAAAAGTTAATATAGAAATTTCCTTGAAAAATAAATGTATCTTCCTTTATTTTTAAATGGAACGGAAAAATTTTTTATTAAACTACAAACAGTTAACTACATAATATTTTGAGTGTATGATTTAAAATTTTTAGAAACAGAAAACATTAAATTTTACATTTAACAGAAAATATCAACTACTACTTAATGTCTGTAAATTTTTATAGCTTGTTTTTTGAATGACCGATTCAAATAATTAAAATATATTTCTATGAATTTCGATTGATTCTTCATTTAAAAACAAACTTTACGTATTACTTTTTAAATAAACTACAGTCGGTAATAAAAAATATATTGTAAGTGTACACTTAAAATAGTTTGTAAGTTAATATAACAGAAAATGCCATTTACAAGAAATGGTATTTCATTTAAAAACCAATCTACTTACTTTTCATTTAAAGCAAATGGTATTTGTTATTTATTTTTAAACGTTGTTTAAACAACTGGCACATCCGTAAGAAAATAATCTACAAACAAAATTTAAATTTGTAATAACTGTAAGGGACACAAATAAACCACAAATATCTGTTTTGTCGAATGAAATATAATTTCTTTAAATGGTGCTTTCCGTTATTTTAACTTATAATCTATTTTAAGTGTAGTATTTACAATACAAAATTTATCAGTAGCTGATAGTTCTGTTCCATTTGGTTTATTTGGATATTGAACTTTGATATATTGTTACAATTATTTATTATTATGTTCTTTTGACAAATAAACTTCTCAATAATTTCATTATTAATAATGTTAAACATATTTTCAGTCATGTTATCATCATTGTCACTTATCGATTGTATTGCGAATTTCAACGCAAGTGTTTGCTTGTTCTTAATAGTGGTGACACAATGTCTGACTAGTAAACCGGAAAATTAAATAAAAATTACTCATTTATAGTGAATTGAGGAACTAAAATAATTTCATTTGCAATAATTCAAAATAAAACTATTGTACAGTAAAAACATGGTATATTTACTAAACTTTATAATATCGTATTATACACTTTTTCCTTGATTACTTTTTGTTAAATTTAATTTTAAATAATTTATCATTTCAGTTGTCATAATTAGAATCCATTACTCACATCACAGGTTTTAAATTTCATTTGTCATTACCTCAACGTACTACATTCATATATTTATAATTGGGTTTAACCAATCTTTTAAAAAATTAATCACTACTTTAAGTTAAATTATGATTCAATAGGCAATACAATCGATTGTGTGTCCGAAACACGCACTAAGCAAAAATTTCATAAACAATTATTAATTTGCTTCTATTTTTTAGTTTTAAAATTGATATGTCTAACTATTATCGGTAAAAAAAAACAAAAATTTAAAGTATTTTAATCATCAACACAAAATCATTCATGTCCCACAATTGATTGGTTTTAATTAAACGTTAAGCCTCATGTACCTGTTATATTATACACTGAAAATAATATGTTTGTTGGCAAAACCGGAAAACAGAATAAATTTAACGAAATGTATGTACCGATTTGTTAATTTTAAGAAAACCGCAGTTTTATTTATAGTTTTTCAAAGTTATGATTATTGAATTTCAAAGTATTACTTTAAATGTGTAATTGTTATTTGTTTTTTGCAGTTCAAGTGTATTTAACCATTTTGTATTTAACCATTTTGTGACAGTAATTTAAAAATTTGTATTATAAATTTATAATACTTCATAACCGTACATAATTCGATATTCCCAAAAAACAAAGATTATTTTGATAATAGCAGACATATGAATTTCGCCTTATTTCAAATGTCTGTTTTTAGGGATTGTCACACGATTTTAAAATCATCATTTTTAAATAATCGACGATTATTCGAATAAATCAAATACCTTAAATAAAACCTTTTTTTATTAAAACCTATTGGAAAATTTAAACAAAACTTGTACTTTAAATTTTATGGGCCACAAAAAAAAAAATTCTATTTAGAAATTGCTACAATTAAAAAAAGATAGTAATATTTTTGTACTATATAGTAAAAATAATTTTTTAGAAATTTTTTTGCTACACTTAAAATATTTGGTAATACAATTTAAATGAAATGATATTTTATTTCAAAACCGGTCTACTTACTTTTAATTTTAATCAAATGGTTTTTGTTGTTTATTTTCAAAATGTTGTTTAAACAACTAACACATCAGTAAAAAAAAAAAACAAATGATTAATTAGTTAAAAATAAATGTTAAACTTTTACCTACCAATTCCGTAAAATATAACTGATTATTCATTTATTTGAAATTGTTTTAGTTTTTTATTTTTGTTTGTTTTTTAATCTACAAAATATCTACTCACTCAGTATGTGTTTATAAATTCTTGAAATTTTAATGGAAAAAAATTTGTATAATAATATTTTTTTCTTTAAATAGAGCACAATTGTAGAAAACTGCCAAAAATGATAAAAAAAAGAATATCGATTTTTTTGAATTTTTGAATTTTTCCAAATGCGAGCTTACACTTGAGATTATGCGAATAAAAACTTTCATGCCAATGCATTTGGTAGTTTGACTTTTATAATGCATCAAAATTGATATTTGAATTCATTAATTTTAAAATTTCTTACTTGTATTTTTGAACTACAAAAGCATGGTAGTACAAAATTTTGAATTCGTAATGTTTTTCAAATATTTTTTTTTTTAAATTGACAATTTTTTTAAGTACGTATTTATGGGGTTATTCCGTAACTACCAAGCAAAAACACACCTTACCAAATAATGAGTTTAATTTAAATAATTGGTTACTAATAACCAATTCTTATTTATTTTTCTGTAAGAAATTAAGTAACGCATTATTTTTAAACTCCTAGTAACCAATTCTAAATTAACTTTGAGTATGCGACAAGGTAATGCGATGCAGTGTTGTGAATCCCAATTTCTAAACCGCTTTTCTTTCAAAAGGAAGTATATAAATTAACCCTTTGACGGCCAATGGTTGATAAATGTCCCATTTTTAGTTTTTGTCGTATTTGGCCCATTTTTTAACCGATTTCCTTAAATGTGGCTTGTATCGACAGATGATAGTTGTTGTTTTCACACAATACTAACTATTTGGATCAATATGGTCTCGGAGCCAATAGGATCACCCCAAATTCATAAAATATCTCGAAGTTTTTACTCAGTTTTAAACATTTTTTGTTTGCATTGAAATTCATGTATTTTTTATTTGTTTTGCTTTTTATAGGTTTTTTCTCCTGATTCCAAATTTGGTTTCTAAAATTTTCAATCTCATTACAATTTTCAAAAATTTTATAAAAAGGATATTTTGGAACTACAGTTAAAACTCGATTTTTTCCCTAAGATGTTTTAAATTTTTTGTCATATTTGTGATCATTCAGATCAAAATATAAGTTAAAATAAATTAATTCGACACTACTCTAAACTAATTTGCAGGCTTTTTCCTGTTTACTTAATTTGTTTTATTAAACACTTAATTTATAAATTAATAAAATACCCATTAATAAATAAAGTTATTTAAACAATTAACAATGACTCATTATTATTTTTATTAAATTGTCACAGTAATGATTACAAGTCGTAACAATTAGTAATTACGATTATTTCCAGATTCGCACGATTACTAATTGATTGCGATTACAGATAATCCAAAAATAATTAAGATTAATAACAATTACGAGGAAATAATCAATTGTAATTAAAAGTAATCAACAAATAATTCGATTATTTTTGATTATTTTTTTTTTATTTTGCCTAATTATACAAGTATTTAATGTTAGTTGTTGTTTTTTTTTTTTCATTTTTTGTTATTATTATTTTGTTCATCGATTTAAAAATTGTTAACCTGTTTGCATTCTTCATAATTCTGCATTCTTCTTAATTTCTTTCATATGCATTTGAAAGCAATTGCTATTATCCATGGATTTATGGCCGATCTTGTGAAGGCAGGCAGACCATATTCACTACACACTCAACTTGGGGCTCTTAAAAACAAATTGATTTTTTCTTCATAAATGTATTTTTAACTGTAAAATAATTTTTAAAATGTATTTTTAATAATAAAATAAAATAATGTTAAATAATTAAAAATAATTCAATTATAAAAAATATAAAAACAATGAGAACAAGGTGGTCTCTTAAATGCTCTTCTCCTGTCCAAAGAAGGAGTCGGGGCCCATTTTTTTATTGCTGATTCTTAAAGAAAAAATTATGAGGAATCCAAAAAAAATAAAATTAGCCGGAAAATTTAGGAGCTTCTGTGGAAAATCGGAAAATTTAATTTTCATGGGAAAATTTAATTTTCATGGGAAAAAAGGTAAATTTCTGAGGAAAAATTAGGAAAATTTTATTTTTCAATTAAAGCCTGATTCAATACCTTTCCAACGAGCTATCACTCGTTGCGATCGCTTTAGTAGTTTTTTTTTAACAACTTTCAATGAGGTCCCTTATGAAGAATTCTTCAATTTTGTCACATGACAGTGGTGTACACCACCACTAAACCAGTCACTATAAAAAGAAAAAAAAATATGTAGGTACATTATTTTTTGCTGGGCAATCGATTGAGACTATTTATTTTAAAATCGGAGAGGGGTCGTCCAAATGGTGATCGCTTTCATATGGAATTGCTCTATTGTCTAATTTTTTTTTAATCTATTTTGATTGGAAAATTAGGCAATATTTAACTTTAACCGGATTGGGCGAGCCTGAGATGTCGACCTAAATTAAAAAAAAAATTTTCACAAAGAACAATATTTTTGGTATTCCAAATGAAAATTATAAAAAAACATATTTAAGACCCACCCTAATATACATAAAACGTTTATGAAATATGTTTTTTTACAAAACCACCCCCTTTTTATAGATAAGAAACTATTTTGTTTTAATTATGATTACACTCATACACGTTGTTTGTTGTTTTTTTCTGATTTATTCTACATCAAAATAATTTATGTTGGCTCGAATGATTATAAACCAGTGACAAAACAATTTGCACATCGTTTGATTGATTTAAGATCATCAACAAATATGTGTGTTGGAGTATATTCAGCGTTTGAATGCAAACACAATTTATTCTTGTGTTGATTGCGTATGAACGTTTTGCAATCAGCAAATGCAGTTCTCTGTTAAGGAAGTACTAAAATTTTTATTGATTATTTTTTAATTAAAGTGAATCAATATAGTTATATAAAAAATTATTGCAAGTGTGTTGTTATAAAGTACTCACGAACGGACAAACCGAATTCGATTAACTTTTTAGGGTTTGTTCGTATGGTCGTGAAGATATCTAAAGTTTGCACGAAATCGGTCGACGCGTTCGTGAGTTATGACTTTTCATGGCAACATGTGATTTTGTTCATATGAAAAAAACAACAACAAATACGTAGGCGCCCATGAGCGTATGCGGTATGTATACTGTGTGCTGACTTCATACACACGGTAAATACAAGTTGTAGCGCATACACGCATAAGCATTGACAGCTGTCAGTGAGTCATCATTTTAAGATTCTTTTTCATCGTACTCGCAGATCGAGAAACCAATGAACCAATGAATTTGATTCATAGCCTGTTTCTCGATTTCGAAAGAAGAACTAGTCGAACGAAAGCAAGTCACTCGAATCAATTTGGATTTCTCTATTTCGAAAGCCTTCGATCGTCTTTACTAACGTGTGTCAATTTTTGTTTCTTACGCATTTACAAATCACAGCGATGCCAGATCATATATTTTGAGCATTTGTTACAATTTTCTTTAAAAGTACCAAAAATACTACTAAACTTCTTAAAGATAAAAACAACCCTGTTTAACAGTGATAAATGAAATAAAAAATAACAATAACAAATCAATTTTAATTTGAGAATGTGTTTATTTGTGAAAATTTTTGTTATCGATTGGTTGTGGGTGGGATTGTTGTTCAGAGGGCTTTCTGTTGCCTGTTGTCTGTTCGGTGCGGTCACTGCTACAGTCCTATTAGCTCTTGTAAAAAAAAAATGTAAGTATTAGCTGCTTGGGGCTAACGTAAGCCGCAAACAACACACCTTTTACCACTCAGCAACAGCAGAATAGGGGGTGAAACAGAGTTTTGTTTTCTGGTCAAATTTTCCTCCTCTGCGGAAAATTTGTTTGCTCCGAACACCAGAGTCCCTCTGGCAAAATCAGGCCTTTCTTCCATATAAAATACAAGCGTCTTCGGCTGGTCCATTGTTGATTTTTTTAAACTAATAAAATATAAATATTTTTATTATTTTGTACTTACCTTTTGTTATTCATTGCTTTTTTTTACTTTATTTATTATATCACTCGACAAAAAATAGCAAGTGACTGATTTTGACATTTGCGTTCGCACTGTTCGAAATAGAGAAACCAATTTTTGTATGAAAACAGTTACGTTTTCATTCGACTTGTCGTTCGAGTCATCGTTTGCATAGAAATAGAGTTAGTGAAACCTAATTCAGTTTTCATTCGCCAAGGAAGCGGACGAACGTGTTCTTTTGAAATTGAGAAACAGGCTATAAATGTTAATATTCATGCATAGCGAAGCAGGCCGGGATCCGCTATATACCTAAATTTATATATAAAAACTATCTAATTTTGTTTTATTTGTTCAGAACTTTTTTAACTTGTAAATGCAAATTTTTTAAAATAAAATGTATGTATAAAATGATGTAAATTCGAAATTTTTAACAAATAATCTAAAATAATTAAAAATAATCATTGAAAGTAGTCTAAATTTTTTTTTTTTATTATTTTTGATTATTTTCTCGTAATCCTAATTAATCTTTATTATTTTTAGATTATTTCCAATCATAATTAATTAACAATCAGGAATTGTTCACAAGAGAATTATGTAATCAATACCATTCTTTTAAAATTTAATCTAATTAATTACTAATCGTAATCCAAATTTAACAGCTATGCATCAGAATATGCAACTGTACCATATTTAGGATAGGTAGAGTCACATAATGTTAAATTTTCCTAAAGGTGTATACGTAAATTTACCTAAATATAATTTTGATACTAGTCACTCGGCCTGTGCTAAATATTTTATGGTACGAGACAAATTTTTACGTAGTTACAGAATAACCCTATTAAATTTTAGTAATATTGAGTGTGTCATTCATAAAATTTTGTAGATATAAAAAGTGTTCCAAAAAATAAAAGGTTTGGTAAGCGATAAAAATTTGTGAGGACATTTTAGAGGTTGAGACTCATTACTGTAAAATATTGTAATTGTTCAGAACCAACTTGAACCAATTCTTATTAATACACAGAAAAAAGTATTACAAAATTTTAAGTAATTAAAAATATTTGTTAAAATTTAAATTCAATTTCTAACAATTTTTTGTTTGAAATGTTTGTAAATTTTTATTTTTCAAAGTTAAGCAAATTTATCTTGACAGTTTCATACGCAAAATCTTTTACATTCTTCATAAATCAGGAACCAGATGAGTCTCCACCTAAAAATTTTGCCACAAATGAAGAGAGGGCTAAGTTTTTAACAAACATTTTTTTATTATTTTAAAAAAAAATTGGATTTTGAGATATGGGTCTTTGAAGTTTTAGACACATACTTTCTATTTTTACACACATTTACTGTTTTTTATAATAATTTAAAAGTTTTAATACCAATTTTTGTGTCTCTAATTTTTAGACACAATGTGTCTACATATTTAAATTTTGCACACTTTTAGTAAAATATTTTTAAGGCTTACAATTTGCTACCATGATGGTAGTAAGTTTAAATGAAATGAGTGTACTTTTATTAATTATTTATAAAAAAGATGCTGAGACAAGTCGAAAACCTAGTGCCGAAGGTCACAAAAAATTATATTATTATACCCCTTCGCTTGTAAAACATAGGTCTACATGCCTTTTAAAAAATGAAAAAATTAAAATTAACTGGATGTGGTCGATTACAAGGACTTTAGAAATATGCAGGATGTACAAAATGATTCTCATCGTGTCAATTATATGGCCTCATGGCATCCTAGCCACTGCAACAAAATTCCTAGCCACTATATATAATAATTATGCTTAATTTCCCGAAATATTTTGAATTTTTGAAGCGTATTTCATCAGCGTGATAGAGCGTGAGTAGAAAAAAACTGTGCGTGATTGTAATTTTTGGTTCGTGATCGTGCGTGAGCGTGAGTCAAAAATCGTTCACGTGCCCATCTCTAGAACAGATATTACATTGTATTGTAAGTTTACATAAAGAAATAAAGAAGTCATGGGGTTTTGGCCGTTTTCTACAACTGTGCAATGATTCCAATTAATTGTCTTTAAACTTTTTGGGTTGCCCATTCCTTGTCTTCGAGCTCAAATCACCACTCTTAAAACGACCAAACCACCGATTGTCAGATAGAGCATGTTCAATGTAAACTTCCACGAAATTTGTAATAACGGTAACGGAAACAAATAAACCAAAAATTTCCGTTTTGTGGGTAATTTTGTATTGAATTTCAAACAAATAAAAAAATTAATGAAATTAAAAAAATCAGTAAATGATAATAAATCATTTTGAACAAATGTATAAAACAGTTAAAATAAAAATTTCTTTAAAAATAATTGGCTGTTTCTTTATTTTTAAATAAACTGAAAACTTTTTTTATTAAACTTCAAACAGTAAACTACATAATATTATCAGTGTATTTGTTCCTGTCAATAACGCATGGCCTGTGCCAGCAGAAGTTTACTTCATATAAACAATGCAAAAAATGGGTCTATGATTGGATTATCTCAAAATATTAGACGTTCTTCCGAGCTGGTATCCGAAAGTTGCCAGAAAGACGGGAAAAAGTTGTAGCTAGCGATAGAAAATACTTTTAATAATAATCGACCGGTATCTCTCGAATAAATTCTTCAATATTGGTTTCCAGTGCGTCAACCGTTGCGGGCTTGTCCCTATAGACATGAGCCCAAAAAACAGTCTAAGGGCGTTAAATCGCACGATTTAGGCGGCCAATTGACCAGCCCTAAACGTGAAATAAACTGTTCACCGAACTTGACTCTCAATTGAGCCATTGTTTCGCGTGCTGTATGACATGTGGCACCACCTGTCAGCCAAGCTCTTCCATTTCAAGGCCCAAATTTGAGATACAACAAAATAAACCATAATTTTTTAATATAATTCTGCGTACAAGCCTTTTATATTTTCTTAGAATTAAAAAACATTTAGTATAAATTAATAAAAAAAAATTCAGTTTCATTTGTTTGTTAGGATTATTTCTAAAATTATTTGTACCTATTTGTAATAAAAACAAAAACAATAGTTCATAACTAAAAAGAAAACTAACAGCCTATTCAAAATGGCATATGCAAAAGTGTGCGTACAAAAATGTTTTGTAAAGTTTTTTGTTTAAAATTTTTAAGTAAAAAAATTAATATGAAGTTGGATATCCTTTTCTTTGGAGAACCTGTATCAAACGTTTTGGCATAGAATCGACTAGCTTTAACGTTTGTTCAACGGAAATTTTGTTCTATTCTTCACTTATTAAATTTCTTAATGTTTCTCTCGAAGAAATTTTGTGCTTCCGAATACGGCGTTCCAATAAATCCCATAAATGTCCTATGGGATTTAAGACTGGAGACTGCGATGGAGTTTTGAACTGTTGTGGGACATTGTAGAGTAGCCAAAGCTTCGTATTATGAGCCGTATGCTTTGGGTCGTTATCTTGTTGAAACATGTAATTGGTACCCAAGTTTAATTCTTCTACGCTTGGCTGCAAATTTTCTTTTAATATATCAAGAATAAAAAGCAAATTTCTCACTCCTTGGTAAGACATGCATTCCCACACAATGCAACCGCTTCCGCCACGTTTTACAGATGCACTTAAATTTTTAAAATCAAGCGCTTTTCCTGGTTTTCTTCAGACAAGTTGCTTGCCCTTGACACCAAATATGCAAAATTTGCTCTTGTCAGTAAATTTAAACCTTTTTCTAGAATTCTTTTGGCTAATTTATGTATTTCTTGGCATAGGCAATTTGCTTCTGACGATTTACAAGTGACACCAGAGGCTTTCTACGTGCTACAAGACTCTTATGCCTGGTTTTCATTATGTCATATGAACTGACAACAAAAACTGACTCAAATGAATTCTCGTCATTTTGTGTAAAATGCGTTTTCATTACATCTAAGTCGATAAAGCAGAGCGTGTCAAAGACTTTGTCAAATTTTGGTGTCAGTTGACTGACACGCCGTTTTCATTTCAAAGGTCAAATGTGATGCATAAACTTTTGGCGAGCGAACAGCTGATTAGAAAATATTAATTTGAGGTAAATGAAAAGTGGAAAAAAATTAAAAATAATAAAAAAGAAACAAATGGCTGTAGCTAGTGCGGCGCTTTGAGTTATACAAACACTAAAGGGCTTGGAGAAATAAAAGAAAGCATTGAAATTTATTTTTCCAAGAAAAAAAAATAACAGCTTTGCGCTCGCCAAACAAAAAATAATTGACTTGTTGTCAATTTTATTTTAGATAAAAAATGCTGCCATATCTGCTGACAAACTGAAATTCGACGTTTTCACTTGTATGTCATTTTAGAAGGCAGTTCGTGTGCATAACTGACTGCAAATTCAAATGACAACCCGTTTTCATAAAATTGCCAACAATTTGGACAAATTGACATTAAAAATGACATAGTGAAAACCATGCATTATAACCACTCTACGAACGGTATCTTTGCTAACGGTCTTATTAAACTGGTCCTCAACAGTTTTATAATTTCTCTTGACGTAGTTTCAAGATTCTGCTGAACAAGAACAGGTGGACGTCCAGAACGCGGACAAAAACTCCTGTTTCGTTATAATTATTTATAACTCTCTGTACTGAAGAATGCGTTCTGCCGACAGTCTTGCCAATTTCACGAAGAGTTTTTCGTTCCATAGTTTTATTATAATTTTTCTCTCTTCTTCATAAATTTCTTTTTTCAATTAACCTTTTTTTTATGTAATTTATAATTTTTTTTAATCACTATTTGTTAATTGAAAAAAACAAAGTTATAGATGATAACAACTGACGCGTCTAATATAATAAAACACATCAAATATACCGTTACATACTTTGTACGCATACTTTTGCTGCACTAGAGATGTGACTTGTTGTAAAAAATTATCGATAAATCGTAAAGTAAATCGATAAAACACTAAATTAGTTTTTGTTATGTTCACACACAGGGTGACTTATAATTTAAAATTTTTTTTTAAAAATAAAACTATATTATTAAAATTTTATTAACCCTCAAATTAAATAGTAAAGCTTGTACGCAGATTTTTGCTGCTGGGTGTTTTTTTTTTTATTTATTAAAATTTTTCTATATTTTAGAATTTATTGAGTTTAGTTTAATAATATTATTGAAAAAATTAAGATCTAATTTATTTTAATAAACTTTGTACAGATTTTTACTAATGTTAAGTAGCGGTTATTAATTAAAAAATAAAAAGTAAAAAAAATCAAAAAACTGGTAATTTTTGACAACCTCTTTTTATTCTTTAAATCATCGAGATGGCACTCTGTCATATATCCGAGTTTGATTTTAATCGGACTGTAAGCGGTGCGAGGATTCCCTGATTATTTTGAAATAAGTTTACAGTCACCCTGCGGAAAAAGGAACTATCCCAGGACACGTCACATGACCGGTTCATTGTGATAGGGACCGGTCACGGGACCAGTTTTTTATATAAAAAGACCGGTCACTTTTATATGGGCTTGTTCTAGGAGGGAGTCAATTGCCCTCTGTGACATGTCGCAGGACTGGTCTAAAATAACACAACTAACCCCATAGAATATATAGAAAACCAACCAAAAAGAACATGTCATGACTTTTAAACCTATCACCTATCTCGTAATATGTATTTTAGGAGCCTGTCCAGTTTTCACCTATCAGAAGGCAGGTCCTAATTCCCAACAGACCCCATTTTTCCCGCAGGGCATTAATAGTTGATACTAATTTCTGTGTTAACCTGAGTGTATATAGTTGGATGAAAAAAAATAACTTTAATAAGTGATTTTATTATAAAATAATCATCGATTAACTGTATTTTTTTTTTAATATATTTTTCTTGTCAGTTTAAAAAAATACTCATTTGTCAACAATAATACACTCATGCACTTAATTATAATATTATTTATTTTTTCTGCTCAGATATTGCAATTTAATTACACTTATTTGTTTATAAATATTTGTTTAATTATCAATTGCATGCCATTGTATTATTGTTGTTGTTGTTTTTTTTTTTTGTATTATTGCCAATATGTTTGTGGTTTTAATTGAGGTGTGGGTGGGTGCAGTTTGACCATCATTGACACTATAATTATCGATAACATAAATTGTTATTTATGTATAATTAAATACAATACTAACTCATTATATACAAGTATGAACGTAATTAATGAGTATTAATAAACAGTTATGTTATTGAAAGAGAAAATGGGTTAATTAGAAAATAAACATTGGGCAGGTTTAGCAGAGAAACCCGCTACCGCTACTGATGAGTTGAAGAACTTTTTTATTTACTTAATCTGGGGTTTAATGCTACTTTTGTTTTTGCTTTAAATAAAAAGATTTGTATATTTTCAGAAATAATAAAAAAAAACAAGTAAGAGCGGCTAAATTCGGCTATGCCGAATCACCATGGTTGGAAAAATAGTGAAGTTTATATATGGACATATATGGAATGGACAGATTTATATACGGACACCTTAAAGTGGAAATCTTCCATTAAGTTTGGTGATAAAACTTGGACTCGGGACGATTTATGGTTCCCGAAAATAGGTATTTAAAAAATGTATGTTTTGGTCATAACTACTTTCAGCAAAAAGTATTTGTGACAAAGCGCCCACTGAGCCATTGAAGGACATAAGCAAACGTTGTTAATAGAAGTAAATAAAGAGTTTCCGTTTAAAACAGATTTGGTTGGGTTTTATTTAAATGACAAACCTTTGTATGGATTTGTTGTTTGTGTATAAAAGGTGAAGAGGTGAAGGACAAAAAGTTCAACAAATAAAATAAAAACAACAACAATCACGATCATAATGCCAATCAGTGTTGTCATATTTTTTTTTTTTTCAAAAATCTTTTTAGTTCTAAAAAAAGCTTTTTTCGACCAAACAAATATTTTTTTACAAATCGTTAAAGGATTTCACTAGAACTGCATGTGTTTTATTTCTACAAAAACATTTAATTTAGCTGGCAAATTTGCATTTGGGATATTATTTCGCCTTTTTAAAAAATGTTTTTAATTTCTTTAGCTTAATTTTAAAAATTTGAAGGAAACTAGTTTTTGAAAATTTGTTTTATAAATTGTTATCAGTTATGACATAAAATAGTTTTAATCAAAAAGGAATTATGTATTAAATTTTCTTAATAAATATATGAGAAATAAAATGGTTTAAAAGTCTTTTTATAAATTCTTTTAAATGGGAGCATAACATAGAAAGAAAACCGTTTGTATTTTGTTTGTATCAGAGGGTTTTTATAAAAATGTTGATGTTTTTAGCTTATTTATGGATTATTTAATTATTAATATAAATTTTATTTAAATTAATTATAAAATGTTAAAAAAAAAGTCTTAAGAAAACATAAAAAAATTGTACAGAAAAAAAGTTGAATAGACGGGGATCGAACCCGCGCCTAAAAGAAAAAAATGTATTTGTGACATAGCGTTTGGACAACTGAGCTATTAAAGGTCATGTGGGATCACCGTTTATAGAGATTTGTTTGGTTTTTATTTAAATGACAAATCTTTGTATTGGTTTGTTGTACGTGTATTAAAGGTGAAGAGGTGAAAGAAAAGAATTTCAACAAATGGATATGTTTGTTATGCGTAATATTCAACATAGATATAAAAACAAAGGGATTTTACGGAAAAAATTAGAGGTAGTCCTGGTTTTTTGCTAATATCTCAGCCAATTATCAACCAATCTGGCTGATTTCCAATAGCAAACAGAAATGGATCACATGTTACAGAAATATATAACAATCAAGTCCTCATCATGTCTGGGGTCTTCGGAAAACCCATTTCAACACACAGACGGACATCGTTAAATCAACTTCGCTCTTCATAAGGACCCAGAATATATATACTTTATAGGGTCTAAGAAATTACAAACGGAATGACACCTGTGGTGAAGGGTATAATAAAGGACTGTTGATGTATCACAAGTAGCATACAATTTTAACGCTACCAATTTGTGACTCAACCTCAACCTGTTGACATGTTAGGTAGCAGTTGAGTGTCTTGTAAACGTGTTCATTGTATACAGTGTTTAAATAAATACCACATACTCCTGCTTCTTGGAAAAGAATATAGTATAAGTAATTTCATATAAGAGTCAAAACACATAAACTCAATCACGATTTGGATCGACCACCTTCGATTTCAATGACAAAGCTCAAATTTCAGAGTCCAGACCCTTTCGGTTTCCGAAATATGACGTTATGAAAATGGCAAAAAACGTTAAAATTTGACTTAAGAATCGTCTGAAAAGGGACTATAACTATACCAAATAAAAAAATCGTGTTAGTCTTATTTTTTAGGTGAGACAGAGCTACTTAAAATTATATGCATATTAATTGTTTCGCTGGAAGGGTCAAAGGTAATTTTTGGGGTCTAGGGTTCAAATCCATATTTCTCAAAATGCTCATCTTTTGTTTTTGCTTAAAAAAATATATGTGTAATATTGAACCTTTATCTACATGTAAAGAAATTAAGGTGGACACTCAATTCGTTTCTGAGTTATGAGTAGCCCTAGTTTGACTGAAAAAACTATAACAACAAACAAAAATGTAGGATAGATAGAATGGGAAATCACACACCTTGCTATGAACTCATGTTTATTATGAGCTATGTATACGTGTTTTCGCTGTTTGCAACGATAGGACCACGTTTTTGGCTATAACTCAGAAACGAATCGAGTGTCCACCCTAATTTTTTTACACAAATGTAGATAAAGGTTTAATATTAAACACATATTTTTTTAAGAAAAAACAAAAGATGAGCATTTTCAGAAATATGGATTTGAACTCTAGACCCCAAAAAATTACCTTTAAACCTTCCAGTGAAAAAATCGATATGCCTATCATTTAAAAGTTCTCTTTTACCTAAAAAATAAGACCAAGACGAATCTTTTACGGTTTTAAAGTTATAGTCGATTCGGTAACGATACCTTAGTAAATATTTTTTTTTTTCAATTTTCATGTCGTCGTATTTCGGAAACCTAAAGGGCCCAAATCTGGAAATTATGTTTCGTTGAGTTCTTGTCGAGTATAACAATTATGGTGAATTTCATTTAAATCAGAGATGGTAAATCCGAAAATACTTGCTCAAAATTTGACTGTAGTCTATTAAAAGGTGGTACTTGATGGGAGCAGTGTTGCATTTCATATAACTACGAGGGAAGTTCGAAAAGTCACGGACTTATTGATCCGCCCTCGTATTTTGTAATCAGGAAGAATACACAGATAAAGTTAATAAGACACTTGCCGAATAGAATGCATTTTCTGGACAGCTACGACCTTTACCTAAATTCTTCGTGCCTTTTAAAGTTTTAATTTTAATTGTATCGCTAAGTCAACTAAAACATACATAATGCATAGTTTTTACTTATTACATTACGCTCGAATTCTAGTTTAAACCGGATTTCAATCATATGATAGTGTATACTAAAGGGTGTCCCAAGAAGAACGCAATTCTTAAATTTTAAATAAAACACAGATATTTAAAAAAAAAATCGTGAAACTTTATTATATCGTAAAGTAGACAGAATGAGGTTATGTATGGAACAATATATCGTGCAGATGGCCGCCGCGGCTTTGCTGGCATGCACGCGATCTTTTAATGAAATTTTCAATGACCGTTTTGCATGAATGCTGCGGTATTTCATTAATGCAGCGTCCAATTTCCTCTTTTAAGGCTTGAGTCGTCGTCGGCTTATTCGCGTAAACCATCGACTTCAAAAAACCCCAAAGAAAAAAATCTAATGTTGTTAAATCGCACGATCTAGGCGGCCAATTCTGATCTCCAAAACGCGAAATAACACGACCGGGAAATGACTGATGCAGCAATTGAATTGTTTCTCTGGCTGTATGACATGTGGCGCCGTCTTGTTGGAACCACATGCCCTCCACATTCATTTCTTCAATTCTAGGCAAGAAAAAACTGGTTATCATTTCACGATACCGAACACCATTGACTGTTTGCGCTTGACCTGCCTCATAAAAAAAGGTCCAATGATTCCTCCAGCCCAAAAACCACACCACACAGTGACACGTTGAGGATGCATTTGCTTCTCGTGAATCACTCGAGAATTTTCCTCACCCCAAATGCGACAATTCTGCCTATTGACGAAGCCATCAAGATGAAAATGGGCCTCGTCACTGAAGATGATTTTATCGGCAAAATCAGCATTTTCATGTTGTCTCTCCAATACCCAATTAACGAACTCCCTTCGCTGTCCATGGTCAGCTGGCTTCAGTTCCTGAGTCAATTGAACTTTGTATGCATGAAGATATCTTTCATCAAAATTCGCTGCAAAGTGGATTTGGAGACACCAATTTGCTGAGCTCGGTGTCGAATTGAGGTGGATGGAGTTTGAGCGACATCATCACGTACAGCTGCGACATTTTCGGTGGATCGACCTGGTCGATGGCGCGTTGTTGTCTTTACATCACTAACAGACCCAGTTTCGGCAAATTTATCCATTAATCTCTTTACAGTTGACTCTTTTGGAGCATTATTGTGACCCCAAATTGATCGCTATTTGCGAACTGTAGCCGCAAAACTTTCACCATTTTGGTAAAACAATTTCACAATGAGAATGCGTTGTTCATTCGTGTAGCGCTCCATTTTTACTAACCTCGTACCTTCTACTAGCAAACAATAACAATTGTTCAAATGTCAAACAATGACACTTCGAATGTTGCCAGATTTAAAAATTGCGCTCTTCTTGGGACACCCTTTATTATACATGAACTAGATTTCGGTATGTAGATTTTACGCAACCTAAAATACTACCACACTTATAAAAAATTTATTTATAAAATTATTAAAGGTTGCCCTATGACAAAAAACACCATATTTAAAAAAAAATTGTTTTTTTTTTTTATTTTTTGATCTGCATTAAAATATACAAAAATATTTTTAAAAATTTTTTGACGGCAGTTGTGCCCAACCTCTGTATATAAAGGAAGAACGTTGCTGACTGCCTGGCTCTCTCAACATCGCCCAGCTCAAATAGCTGAAATTTGATATACGATATTGGGGAAAGTTTCCCCCTTGACGTCCCGCCCGAACCCCTTTGTCTAGAAAACTAAAATTTAAAAAATGTAATTCTTGGGCTAACTATTGATAAGAGGGGATTTTTTGGAAATTCCTAGGGGAAGGAGGAAAAAGAAAACAAATTTCTCCTTGAAATTTGAAATTTTGAGAAATACAGAAAAAGTTTCCTCCTTGACGGCCTTGGCAAACCGATTTGGCTAGAGGCATGATAATGGAACGAGGAGCGAGTAAAATGGAAACACTAGGCAAGTGGAAAGAAATGGAGTGGGATCTGGCAACGAGTTAAATTGAAACACTACACCAGGGGAACGATTTGAAATGATGTGAATGAATAGGGGATCGAGCAGAAATGAGACACTAGACATGTAAACGAACTGGAATTAAACGAGTGTAACCTAAGTACTAGGCAAAGTATCGGTTGGAACGGGACACGAGTAGAAGTGAACGCATAACGAGTGAAATTAATATAGCGAACGAAATGGAGTGGAAGGAGACAGGATTTTAGTGTTATTTATCGATTTGAATACATTTATATTTTTTCATTTTCATTCTGCAACTCAGACATTCACCAACACGGGAATTTTTGCAATTATTGAAGCGAGGCGCAAAAAGGGGAAACACTCTTCTCTTAGAGTTCTGAACAAACATATTCTACTTGAAATGTGACATTTAAAATATGTGTTCCCAGGAGTATGAGCAAACTCACTGACAGGAACACGGCAAACATTGGGGCCCAAGAGGGGAAAGTACGTACATTAACAGCCTGCCAGAACCAGTTTGACCAGTATATCTCAGTGTGATACATCTATATTCAGATATTGTACCCACTTAGGGCTTAAAAATCTCGACCTGTTTAATAATAATTTTTTTTTGAAACAATTTTTGTGATTGTATGCCACTTATTTGTACTGACACTTTTAAATTTTTAATCATGTGATTGTTAATTTGTATCATAAAAACTTTAATCAAATCAAATTAATCATGAAATCTCAGAGATTAAAAATGAATTATATATGTTTAACGATTAATGAGTTTATTACAACTTTTTGTTTTTAATTTTAAAACATGTACGATAATTTATATTATATTACTTTATAAATGGAAATTTGAGACATTTATTGGGTTTAATGATTAAAACATTATAAACAAAGTATTTAGGGGATTCATGAAACGACTCGTATAACATAAATATGCAACACGTATTTATGTATTTGTGGATACATACCCTAACAATTGTTGCCGTATTTCAAATATTCATTATTTTTCAATTAATTTAACATGCAAGAATATAACGTGAGGCCGGACAGAGATTCTTAGATATCAAGTTGGTATTTCTGTTTTTTTCCTACAAGAAAAATGTTGTGGATCGTATTATATCCTATTTTTTGTACAATACTAGTATTTAGTACCAATCATTTTTGGTAAAAAAAATCCTTCACATTTTTTATTTGCAAATTACAAAAGTGTTTACTAATTATACCCTTCACCACAGGTGGAAGGGTATATATAAGTTTGTCATTCCGTTTGTAATTTCTACAATATTGATCTAAGACCCTGTAAAGTATATATATTCTGGGTCCTTATGAAGACCGAAGTTGATTTAACGATGTCCGTCTGTCCGTCCGTCCGCCTGTCTGTCTGTGTGTTGAAATGGGTTTTCCGAAGAACCCAGACATGATGAGGACTTGATTGTTTTTTATTTCTGTTTTATTTCTGTAAAAATCAGACAGATCGGTTAATAAATGGCTGAGATATTACCACAAAACCAGGACTACCTCTAATTTTTTCCGTAAAATCCCTTTGTTTAATATGTATGTAGAATTTTACGCATAACACATCCATGTGTTAAAATTCTTTTCTTTCATCTCCACCTTTTATGCACAAACAACACACATACAAAGATTTGTCATTTAAATAAAAACTAAACAAATCTCTAATGAACGAAGACTTTTATATATGTACCTCTATTGACGATGATTTTGTGTGAGCTTCAATAGCTCAGTTGTCTAGACGCTATGTCACTAATACTTTTTTTGTCTAAGGCCGCGTGTTCGAATCCCGGTCAATTCACTTTTTTTGTATATTTTTTTTATTATTTTCTTAAGACTTTTTTTTTTTGTTTTTTTTTTTAACATTTAATAATTAATTTATATAAAATTTTATATTAATAATTAAATAATCCATAAATAGGCTAAAAACATCAAAATTTTTTAAAAACCCTCTGATACAAACAAAATACAAACGGTTTTATTTCTATTTTTTGCTCCGACTTAAAAGAATTTATAAACAGATTTTTAAACCATTTTATTTCTCATATATTAAGAAAATTTTATACATAATTTCCCTTTGAGTGTAACTATTTTAGGTCATAACTTATTCCTTCAAATTTTTAAAATTAAGCTAAAGAAATTAAAAATATTTTTGATAAAAAAGCGAAATAAAATCCCAGATGCAAATTTGCCAGCTAAAGGTTTGTGTAGAAATAAAACACATTTTTATTAACATTTTACTACATTTTTGAACCGAGTTGCTAAAATTATCAAAAAATTTTAATAATATTTTTCCATAATTGAACACAAACTTGTTTATAAATTTAAAATTTTTATAATCTAAATTATAAAGAAAACATGTAAGAAAAGGCTTAAATTCGGCTGTGCCGAATATTTGAATACCCTCCACCAATAACCTAAAAATCATTGTTTTCTACTGGGTTTGATACAAAAAATGTAAAAAAGCTTTTGAAGTTAAATTATGGAGGCCAAAAAAATATTTTGGGGGAAAAAAATTTTGAGGTGAAAAAAAATTTTTGTGGTGAAAAAAAAATTTAGTGGTGAATACAAAATATTATTTACCTCTAAGCGACTGGTGAAAAGATATGAGAAAATATATTACTTGCCAGTCGCTACTACGAAATTGTACTAAAATACACCAATTTTTATGGAAAATTTAGAGGTGCCTTCACATTTGGACTAATTTTTCTCATTTTCAATAGCAAACTGCTCGCGAGGATCTTCAATAATATGGGTAAAATCTAAAACCGCCGTGTACATCTTCGCCCAGTGATCGCCATTTCAACAGACAGACGGACATCGCTAAATCGACTTGAAATCGCATAAGGATCACGAATATATATACGAATATATATATTTCGACAGAATGACAAACTAATATATACTTTCACCATATATGGTGGAGGTTATAAAAATGAGGGATATTTTCAATGAATTTGATTTTAAAATCGTTAATATACTTATTATTATTCTAGCAAATCAATTTACTAAAAACTGACTACAGTTTAGTAATGTTTACTGATTTTTTTACTGATATTATTTTAATAAAAATTACATTTAGCTAAACGATCTGCTGGCTTAAAACTAGTCAACTTTAATAATTATTTACAAATTGCTGTGTAATTTCTGTGTGCCAGTCATGGGACCTGTCACTCGATCATAGTGATTACTTGAAAAATAGTTAATTGACTCTTGTAACATGTTATAATTCAGATCAGTGACATGCCTCAAAAAGTCAATTGCTCTCATGTTTAAGTGATGCAGTTGTTGAGGAATATATAAATAATTTGTAATCGACTGTTTTTCCTCTAAAACTACACATTCTTTGATTAAAAAATTTAGTTTGGAAAAATTTGACGTATGACCATAGTTAACAATCAATTCTTAATTAATTTACCAGCACCGTTCAATTTTCAAGTACTTGATTAGTTTTTACTTGCTTGAAAATTGCTCTTTAAACGATAGTATCATTTTAGTAGCAATAGCTAATCTTATCTTGAAGCGATTTAATTTATATAATAATGTTGTTTCCATAATTAAAGAATATTAAAAATAATAATGAAATTTTTTTCCCTAACCCATTTACGATTTGTATGTTTGCACGTTGGAGTGGTCATACGTAAGCAAATAACAAATATAACACAATTTAAATTTCAATACATTATTTCGAAATTTTATTTTTTTTAATGCGAAAGTAAAGTTTTAAAGCAACATTTTTTAATTAAAATATATTCATACGAATGAGTGGATAGATTTTCGTTATGAGTTTACGTTACCTGAATGTGGAATGCCTAAGATTGAAACAAAAAAGACAACACAACACCTTCTATTATTATTTAACTCATTAATTTTACTATAATACGAGGGTGGATCAATAAGTCCGTGACTTTTTGAATGAAACACAGTTTTTTTTTGCAAAAAAGAAATATTTTTCAACATAAACTCCTTTTAGCTCAATACACTTAGTCCAACGTTTCTCCAATTCTTGTATCCCTTCCAAAAAATAGAATTTTTCACGGTCCATAAAATAGGCATTTGTTTGATAAATTGATAAACAATCTCATCGTTGGAGCTAAATCTCTTTCCACCAAACCATTTCTTTAGATTTGGAAATAGGAAATAGTCACTGGGGCGAAATTCGGAAAACATGGCGGATGAGGTACCAATTCGTAGCCCAATTCATGGAATTTTGCCATTGAGACTACACACGTGTGCACCCGTGCATTATGGTCAGTTGAGACCAAACGTGGCACCCATCTTGCAGACAGCTTTCTTAAATCCAACTGATCATTTAAAACCGAAAACACACTGCCATATAAAATGCCTATGGCATCAACAATCTGACGTACTTTTACTTTCGATCGGCCAACACCATATCGTGGATTTTTTCGGCATTTTCGGGTGTATTGACCTCAATTGGCCGTCCAGAACGTTCAGCGTCATTTGTACTTGTGCGACCACAACAAAAATCAGTATACCACTTTTTTATCCTTGAAATCGATGGTGTAGAGTCCCCATAGTATTTATCATGCTTTTTAATGGTTTGATTGACGGTTTTTTCGCAAAAAATAATGTTTATTGAACACACGAAATTCACTTTTTTCCAATATTAAAAAATCTTTGATGTTGCATGTTTTGAACAGCTGATAAACGCTAAGTAAACGACGGAACTTGCTCAAAATTTGACAGTAGTCTATTAACAGGTGGTACTTGATGGGAGCAGTGTTGCATTTCACGGACTTATTGATCCGCCCTCGTACGTTTACGTCCGGTTAATTCAGGCTGAAACGTGCCTTAATTTTCTCATTCACGGGGAAGAGTTTTCGCATTTTAAATTGTTTTTGTAATAAACAATAGCATATTCATTTTGTGGCTCTTGTGTGTTTTTGTGTACCAACGTGCATTAAAATAATGAAATTCTTTTGTTTTATAAGATATATGAATAAAAACTAAAAAATAGTATCTTCTTAGTAAGCGAAAGAGATTCTGAGAAGAAAATGATATCTACTGTACTGTTTTTATGAAACAGTTTCATCACATTTATGAAGAGTTACAAAAGTCTATGGAGTTTTTCATCATATTTGTGAAGTTATCCATCATAATAACTGTCAAAAATAATTGTTATATTTAGTGTTTATAGCTCTAATGAGCGATAAAGATAACAACATTTTTCTATATCCTCCACTCCATGAGAGAACGTTTAAAAATAAGAATTTTACCTTATATACACATTTCTGAAAGCTGTCACCTAAATTTACAAACAAGTTTGTAAAACTATTGTTATTATGCACAGGTGCAAAATTTGTCCTTATTATAGGATCTTGGAATTTTCCCCTGATGTTATCTATGTATATGTATCTACAAAGCTCATGTATGAATATTCCATACGAACAGTATTTTGTCACTACCTCGCTTATTTTTCAATATATGACCCATTTTATAAAATATAACTTTTTTAATTTCCAGGGGTCCAAGGCTCACAAAGGTCAGTTTTACGACAGATACAAAACTTTCACGGGTGTAAGTAAAAGCAAGAGGTAGTCAAAAATTTTATATTACTCTATCTATGTATCTTTTTAAAACATGCACCCATAAAAATATGTGTTGTCTGTCCCAACTGGATTTGGCGCCAAACATGTCGTGCAGTTGCTTTAACTAAAAATAAAAAATAGCAAAAACATGAAAATATTATATTTTAACAATAAGACCCGACTACTGAATATCCAGTTAAAATATAAGCAACTGTCAAATTCAAATATTTCATGAAAACAAAAATAAATGTATCATTTAAGGTCCTAGCTAGTAGCTAACGGGACATTATGAAATTTATAAACTGTGTAAAATTTAATAAATGGGCGCTTAAACATTTGTTATAAAAAATATTAAAAATTTACGCTAAATTATTTTAAAAATTTACGAAGATTTTTAGTATTGTGTTAAATGAAGATAATTAAAATCTTTTGTACTTAAAATATTTTTATTTTAACCTATTAATGGCCAAATAAAATTTGGAGGAGAAAATTCAATAAAAAATATGTTTATGTTATAGGCAAAGGCATTATATAGAATAAAGTAAAATTGAAAGAAAAATTAATATATCCTTGTAAATTGTCAAGGAGCAAAAAGTGGAAACCGACTCTCCCACATACACCGTTTTGAAATTCGCTGTTGTAAAATTTGATTCAACAGGTTCAATTAGTGCCTAATTAAATAATAAACACTAATTACACATATATTAAAATTTTTATTACAAATTACAATAATAAAATTTTTACCTTTAAGAAAAATGTTGCCAAAATTTAATATTTTTCAATTGCCATCAAACGATGTGGATTTAAACAATAATAACAGTATTAGATTAGAAAAAGCTTTTGCTTTTAATTTCTAAATTTGGTTGGCTCTCAGAAAATTATTTTACTTAAATTATAGGACAAATAGTGTCAGAGAAAATTTAAAAAAGTCAAGGTGTACTCAGTTGAGTACAATGGCTTCTAATGGGTTAAGTGCACTTTAAGCACTTTTTCAATAAAAACAAGTAAGAGCGGCTAAATTCGGTTATGCCGAATCTTATATACGCTTCACCATGGTTGGGAGAAAAGTGAAGTTTATATATGAACATATATGGAATGGACAGATTTATATACGGACGCCTTTAAGAGGAAATTAACCATTTAGTTTGGTGATAAAACTTCAACTCGGGAAGATTTATGATTCCAGAAAATAGGTATTTAAAAAAAAATATGTTTCGGCCATAACTTTTTTGTATCTGAACCGATATTTCCGAGTTTTTTTTAGCAAATATGTTATACTAAAGAATTTCGATCTTTTGCTATATAAGACGTATCCATAGGTCATATTACAACTCTAAAATAATATATGAGAAATAAAATAATATATGAGAAATAAAATGGTTTAAAAATCTTTTTATAAATTCTTTTAAATCGGAGCAAAAAATAGAAATAAAACCGTTTGTATTTTGTTTGTATCAGAGGGTTTTTATACAAATTTTGATGTTTTTAGCCTATTAATGGATTATTTAATTATTAATATAAAATTTTATTAAAATTAATTATCAAATGTTAAAAAAAAAACAAAAAAAAGTCTTAAGAAAATAAAAAAAAAATGTACAAAAAAAAAGTTGAATTGTGTCTTGTGTAGGAATCGAACCCGCGTTCTTAGAGAGAAAAAAAGTATTTGTGACATAGTGTTTAGAAAACTGAGCTATTAAGGTCATGTGGAATCATCGTTAATAGAATTAAATAAACAGTTCTGGTTCAATAGGGATTTGTTTTGTTTTTATTTAAATGACACATCTTTGTATTGGTTTGTTGTTTGTGTATGAAAGGTGAAGAGGTGAAAGAAAAGAATTTCAACAAATTGATGTGTTTGTTATGCGTAATATTCAACATACATATAAAAACAAAGGGATTTTACGGAAAAAATTGGAGGTAGTCCTGGTTTCTTGCTAATATCTCAGCCATTTATCAACCGATCTGGCTGATTTTTAATAGCAAGCAGAAATGGATCACATTTGACAGAAATATACAACAATCAAGTCCTCATCATGTCTGGGGTCTTCGGAAAACCCTTTTCAACACACAGACGGACAGACGGACATCGTTAAATCAACTTCGCTCTTCATAAGGAGACAGAATATATATACTTTATAAGGTCTAAGATCAATATTGTAGAAATTACAAACGAAATGACAAACTTATATATACTCCTTCACCTGTGGTGAAGGGTATAAAAAACTACTTTTTACTGTGTAAAATTTGTTTTCTGTGTGTACCAGTGATGGAAAAATTGATGCAATTGTACTTTTGATTTAAGAGAATACCGTGATACTCCCGAGACACATTTGATACTCTCACACACTTTTCCCAAAAAAAACTTTGATATTCCCTTTTTTCAACATTTCCCCTTAATACTTAAGGTTTATGTAGTATGGTAACTCCTATATTTTTTCGTAAACTGTACGAAGTTTAATATAGTTTTATGTTTTCGGATGAAATTGTATAAACAATTTATAAGGATGTGTTACTAAATAAATTTTTATATAATATATTTATATGTAGCACACTATTTACAAAACAATATACCAAACAAGTAAAAAAGGGCTAAATTCGGCTGTGCCGAATCTTTGAATACCCTCCACCATAGGGGCTGAAGATGATATACGTATATACTAAATTTTGCATGAACTGTAATATGAATATGTTTTGTCAATTTATGTAACGAACTTTTGTTATTTAGTTTTAGTAATGTTATTTATTTAGTTTTAGCAATGTTATTTACAGAGGTCTGCTCTGTTAGCAACTTTAACATTGTTGATTTTTACGTTAACTTAGTTATCAGAGCAACACACATATAGCTCTTCTCATAGTATGTAAGACAATAAATGTAATCGAACAATAAGAAGACTTAATAACATATTTACGTACTTAACAGAAAAAAAAATAGATACAGAAAAATTGTACAAATTTGTATGGAAAATTTAGAGGTACCTTCATATTTTCACTCATAACTTTTGAACCGCTTGACCGATTTTGCTCATTTTAAATACCAAACTGCTCGGGAGGATGTTAAATAATCTGGGTAAAAATAGGCACCCCCGCTTGCGTCTTCGCGTCGTGATCGCCATTTCAACAGACAGACAGACAGACGGACATCGCTAAATCGTCTTAAAATTGCATAAGGATCACGAATATATATACTTTATAGGGTCTTAAACCTATATTTCGACATATTACAAACGGAATGACAAACTGATATATACCCTCACCATATATGGTGAGGGTACCAGGAACAAAATTGAGTATTTGACAAAAACTATGCTTTAAAATGTGTTTTTTGTGCAGTCCATGCTTAAAAAAACTAGTGAAAATGGCAAGCTACCTCTAAAATGCCCATACAAATTTAGTACAATTTCATAGTAGCGACTGGTACATAACATATTTTTTCACCAGTCGCTTAGCAGTAAATATTTTGTATTCACCTCAAACATTTTTTCACCACTAAAATTTTTTTTCACCACAAACATTTTTTCACCTTAAAAATTTTTGTTCACCTCTAAATTTTTTTTTCCACCAAAAAAGTTCTTTTCACATCTAAAAAGTCGTTCACCTCAAAAAATTTTTTCACCTACATAGTTTTACTTCAAAAGTTTTCTTATATTATTTGTATCAAAAACAGAAGAGAACATCTTTTTAGGATATTGGTGGAGGGTATTCAAAGATTCGGCACAGCCGAATTTAGCCCTTTTTTACTTGTTTATTTATTTATTTTGTTATTCATTATAATTAAAATTGCAATAAATATTAAGGCTAAATCAACTAGATACTTAGGCTATCGGCTTACAGTTATTTAAATTAATCGTAAAATAAGATATGGTAGATGATGTTATATTGATAGTATTGACGGTTTGAATAGGCTATATTTTGTTGTGCATGTAAGGTGTTTTAAATACTCATAAATCTTGTTGACGTTGTCCACAGATGGTTGTTTTAATAAATCTGTAATATCGAATGAATTACAGATACTCAATCGGGCGCTGTGCAGCAATGGGCATTCAGTTAGAAGATGGATAATTGTAAGTGATGAGGTGTGACAAAAAGGGCATATTGGTTGGGGTTCTTTAGAGATCAGATATTGGTGGGTGACCCTAGTGTGAGTTAAGCGAAGTTTTAAAAAGCATTTATTTTCGTACCAGTCGGTGGACATTGGTAGTAGGATTTTGGTTTTGCCTGGGTTGATTTTTCGATAGAGGTGATTGTATTTGTCCCATTTCTTTTGAATAGAGGAGTTCATAGACTTAATTGCGCATCTAGAACCAAAGTCTTTAGACTGGGGCATTGAAAGAAGTGTTGGATGAAGAAAGGCTGTTTTTGCTGCCTTGTCTGCAGCTTTATTACCCTTTATACCTATATTACTTGGTATCCACAGGATTTTAACTTTTCCCTTTATTTGAATCATTAGCTGCTGAATATTGGTGAGTATTGCATTCTTATTACTGGGGTTTAATGCTGCATCGAAAACCGAGCGATCATATTTAGTGATTCAACAACTGATCATATTTAGTGATTCAACAACTGCTATGGCTTCGGCTTCGAATATTGTTGCATGTTGTGGAAGTATCCCTGTTTTTGTAGTTGCTCCATTTTCATCGGCTATAGCAAATCCAACATTATTTGATGTTTTAGACCCATCTGTAAATATAAACTTCCAATCTTTGCTCTTATACTCAAGGAAGATTTCGTAGATAACAGGTGTTGTAGAGATTTCATTGTAAGTTAGTAGATTTTTTACAAAAGCGTTTGATCTGGTTTTTATAAAAAAAGATTATTTATATTCAATATTTCGCTACTCCATTGTGTAGCATCTTCCAGTCTCTTAAGGTCTGTTTTTTATAAAAAATATTATTTATTTTGGATATTTTTTATAAAAAACAGACCTTAAACTTTTTTGTTTAATATAAAAAAATGTTTTTAACGCATGTTCATTTTATGTAAAAACGAATTTCTATTTGTGTTTATTTTTATTTTCATGTATATTAGTTTTATATAATTGTACTCTGAGGGTCAAAAAAGTACTATTGAATTTTTTTTTTTGATACCGAAAAAAAATTTCATTTTCCATCCCTGGTGTGTACTCGTATAAAGAATTATTATGCTTTTTGTTTACAAAAAAAAAAATGTTAAAAAGCGGCAACTCTGTTGCAAGAATAAGAAACAAAAAATGAGCGAAAAACTTTCTTGTAAATAAAATAGATTATATTTCACAACTCCAACGCTCGACGTGTTTTAATTGTCAATTTTTATGAAAAACTAAGCCACGTTGTTATTTAGTTTCTTCACCTAGGCCGAATTTTCATGAATGTGGGTAATGCATTATGTAGGTAATACCTAACATTGACTTATCTTAATTTCAATTTTATTTTCGATTAAGTCGTTTAATTTTTTAAAACGCTGGGTTTTTTTGTGAGCATTAATTGGAAATTTATTACCTTAAAATTATGATTTATTTTTAATTTTGTTTTATTACTACTTACTGTGATATCAATTGATGAATTTATAATTTTTTATCGGTTTATTGAAGCATTGTTACTGTACACTTAATTTTATTTTATATACATATATTTTTTTTTTTCGGTGGTTGATAACAAAGTAATTCATTGTGTTTTTTCATTTTGTGACAAACTATAAAAAAATTGTCACAATGAAATAAACAGACAATATTAGTAAAGCCATACAAATGAAATTTAATATTCTCTAAAAATAATTTAACAAATATTTTTGTTTAAATAGCAATATTAACTAAAAATCTGTTGAGAAAGATTTGGCCAAATTAAATTAGCGTTAGGTATGTGTCAAATTAAGCAAGATAATATGTAAAACAACAATAATTTTGTACATTGACGTATGATAATATTTGATTTTGGGTGCAGCGATAGAAAAATCCTGAGAAAGTGGCAAAAGTAATGTCTTATCACAATGTAAACTGGCTGCCATTTTTTGCTCAGGAGCTTGGTGTTCAAAGAACAACTTTGGCCACAGTTTTGCACAAGGATTTGCATTTGTTTCCTTTTAGGATTCAGTTGACACAAGAGCTTCTTCCACAAGACAATTTACGCCACCATACATATACCAATAGGATGTTACAGCTCGACCATGACAACCCCGATTTTCATGAAAAAATCATAATATGGGCAATGGAAAACCCTCAAATTATTCATCAGTCACCTTTGCATCCATTAAAAGTGACAGTCTGGTGTGCAATTTGGTCAGGAGGCATCACTGGACCTTAGTGCTTTGAAAATGAAAACGGCGTAACGGTAACTGTGAATGAGGAGCGATATCGTGATATTGAAAATTTTTTAACGCCACAACTGCATGCTTTGCGCTTGATAAATATGTGGTATCAACAAGACGGTGCCACATCGCATTCAGCCTGCGAGACCAATTTTCACAACAAGTTATTTCAAGAAATGGTGATGTTGATTGGCCTCCACGGTCACCCGATTTGTCTGCTCCGGACTTCATTTTATGGGGATATCTGAAAAGCAAGGTTTATGCAAACAAACCAGAAACGTTTGAGCAACTCAAACAAAATATTCGTTATGAAATTAATAAAATACCGCGTGAAATGTGTGAGAATGTAATGAAAAATGTGCTCAAAAGGGCTTGCATTTGTGAGGCTAACAGAGGCGGACATTAATCTGATATTGTATTCCATACATAATTGCCGACATTAAATAAAACATTCATTAATATAAGATCCATTCTCTTTCAAATAATCAAAAATTATAAACAAACAAAGTGGTACACCTTCCCGGCGGACGCACAGTGCTTTGTCCCATATGCAAAAATCAAAAATTAAGCATGGGCTCAAATTGTACATTTTTGAAAGACAAGAAGTTAACTGAAATAAATATGCAAAAAAAATGTTGTCTGATTGCTTTCGCCGTCAGTAGAGGGCGCCAAAGTTTGAAAATATTAAGCAAAAATTACTGAACAAAAAATATTGTTTTCAGTTGTTTCACGAAAATAATTCTCAAAAATATATTTTTTTTAATACTGATTTAAAGTTTTATTTTTTTAATACTTAGATATATTTGTAGTAAACCTTTAATACACTATTTAATATATATTTGAAAACAAATATTTTTTACATCATATATGTATATGATCATACATGGGCATACATGGTCATATACGTCCATACATTGTTCAATGTATGACCATACATGATCTCATATATGATCATATATCTTCGGATCCGAAATGAATAATAATATATGAATAATATATGAGCATGTATGATAATATATGCAAATATATCACCATATACCCTCAAATTTCGGATCCGAAGATATATGGTCATATATGAGATCATGTATAGACGTATATGACCATGTATGCCCATGTATGATCATATACAGGCCCATGTATGATCATGTATGCTCATATATATTTCGAATTTAGATGGGCGTTTAAAACGTTTGGCATTAAATAAGTTTTTTTAATATTACATTTTAAATATGTAAAAAGAAAATCTATTTTTCAGTTATAAAATAATATTTTAGAAATAATATGGAATTTAAATGTTTCGTTTTAAGACGATTTTTTTTGTTTGCTTTTAATAAAGCTAAAAGTGGAAAATACTCTTTCACTAATAGTAGATGTTGGACAAATAGTCAAAAGACAATTATATAAATTTTTCAACTTTTCTTTTGTCTTTCTTTTGTCGCATTTATCAAGATATATGAAATCATCATATAATGATGAATGATTTTGTACAGTCTCTTTTTTACAATTTTGAATACTGTTTATTGTGTTATTTAGATCAGAAATTAAACTATTTGAATTTGGAATATCCAAAGTTAAGTCTTCATCAGAATCTATCAGACTTACATCTAAATCTTCATAACCAAACAAACTATTATGAGTGTTCGGAAAAAGGAAAAGAGACCAAGTTACCCAGTGGGTGATGTAATTAAAAAAACCGGTTAACCGAACAAAAAAGACCGGTTTTCGGTTTTCTTCGAATTTACAAAATATTCGAAACCGATCGGTTTTTAAAAATAAAGAAACCGGTTGAGCGGTTTTCGGTTTCGGTTTTTGAATACTCTATATCTAACATATTATTAAAAAAAAGTGCCGGTTTTTCACAAAAAATCAAAATATTGGCTTTTGTAAAAATGGCTTAATTTGTGATTTTTACCGCATTTTTTTAACTTATATGATTGAATATTGACCAATTTTCAGCAAATTAGATATATATACAAATATCAGTAAAAAAAATTAGTCACAATCATCATGTACCAAATTTCATTCGAATCGGATGAAAATTTTGAATAGTCTACTTACAAACTATTCTTTTAGCTCCCAATGAATTAGAAGAACATACTAGGAATATGGAAAAATTTATTATCTTTGATTGCGTATAAAAAAAAATTATATAATATTAAATAATTTTTTATTTCGGTTTTTGTAAGTCTATAATATTATCTAACATATTATTAAAAAAAAGTGCCGGTTTTTCACAAAAAATCAAAATATTGGCTTTTGTAAAAATGGCTAAATTTGTGATTTTTACCGCATTTGTTTGAAAAAATGTATTATCTTTGATTGAGTATAATAAAAAATTATATAAAATTAAATAATTTTTTATTTCGGTTTTTGTAAGCAAACCATAAAAATGTGAGAAGAGTACGATTGTCTCATACAAGAAAAACATCTCGAGAAGACACAAATAAAGATTTAATGGCATATTTGTTGTTGTCTTCAGATCCAGTACTATCGTCAAAGAGAAACATTAAGATTAGAAAAAAATTAGTTAATGCAGAAATTGAGAAATATATTATAGACAAAAATGTTTATTTAGAAGATGAAAGAGATGGCGTAATACAAGACAGTATAATAGAAGGTGATGAAAATTGGTTTTGGGAAGAATTAAGTAGTGATGATGATGCTTCGTTATGAATTTTTTTTTCAACAATTGTTTATTTTATGTAATAATATGTAACCAGTTAAACTGTTAATTTTAGTTCAATGCGAATATCTTTTTTGATTTTAGTTGTTAATATCTCAAGGCCTATTAAGTGCAACTTGATTTCTACATACCTTATATTTTGGAATAATGTTTAATAAATAAAAAAAAATTTTGATCAAAAATATGAAATTTTTTAATTTATTTTAATTTTTAAATAGAAAATGGTCTATACTATTTTTTTTACAAAAATCAGCATAGGTAACCGCATTTATTGGTCGAATAACATGTTTTTAAAGCAAAGAATAGTTTTGACATTTTTTCACACAATCGAAACTTGCAAACATTTTAAAAAAATGTATCAATTCGGACAATGCTTCATGTAGAGTGCATTTCCAAAAAATTATAAAATTGCATTGAAAACGATTGCTATCGTTCTTAAACAAATTGAACATTATTTTGAAGTTATTTTACAAAATTTGAAGGAATAAGTGTAGCCCTTTTTAAAATTATCAATTTTTGACATATTTTCTCTATACATATGTATATACATAATGAAGCCATTTTGTAAAATTTATTTTATAATTGTAAAGTTATATTTTTCGATAATGGTAAATTGTATTTAAAATTGTGTATAGTTGCTTTTTGGATATCTGTGTAAAAAAATAAAATCCCAGAAGTATATATCTGTATTAATAAATGGCAAAATTGGGAAAAACTAAGTTTTTGAGAAAAAGGACATTTGGGAGGAAGTCAAGTACTTGTACCGAATAAAAAAAATCTCCAGAGATCTAAAAAGTATCTTTTTAAAACTTATTATCCGTTTTTAGTGCATTCTGATCATTAATGTAGCTAAAATTCTGTTTTTGAGGAAAAGGATATATGGAAGGTAGTAATGTCCTTGCACCGAATGAAACGAAAATTGTCTCAGAGCAAAAACGTATAATTTCATAAACTATTCCGAATTCTTACTGTATTCTTATCATTAATGTAGCCAAAATGTAGATTTTAAGAAAAAGGATATATGGGAGGTTGTTATGTCCTTGCTCCGAATGAAACAAAATTAAGCACTTAGCTAAATGACATAATTTAACAGAGATTTACCAATTTTTGCTTCATTCTGCTCATAATAGTAGCTGGAATTAAACTTTTAAATTTAAGAATGTATCGGAAGTAGGCGTGTCCTTGGGCCGATTTTTTCGAAACTTCAAATTTTTCTTAATTTGGATATTCTGAGCCAGCATACCAAATTTCAAGTTTCTGCGACAACTCCTCTAATTTTGCCGATTCACTATATGGGGACAAAGCACTGTGGGACGCCCTGTATAAGGTAAGGCAACATATGACTATATCTAAACTTTTTTACTCGGGCGATCACAAGTTAGATACTTTAAGTCCTCTGTTGACCTATCACGGGACGGGTTCCAATTCCCAGCTGACCAACTTTATCCCGCTGGTTATGACAGGTTTTGTTAGCTGTTTGGTGATCACACATTTATTAATTTAATATCAGTGTAGTTGCAGAGCTAGAATTTATCTACCACTGAAAAACTTGACTCTTAATCTATAACAAATTTCAAAATACATAAACTTCAGAATTTTTTTTATTGATAAAATAAATAAATGTTTTCCAATATACGATATCATATCATATTATTAGAACATAAAACATTTTGCTACTGTTTACACTTAATACCTGTACTACACAAAATATTTACTTAATATTTTTACTCGACTCGTAATCGTAAATACATATTGATTTGATCAAAAACTAATGAAAAATAAAATGAAGAATCGTCTTGAATAATCGGATAGAAATTCAGTGCATAAATATTACGATTTTTCAATTAGTGCAATATAAACATTTTTTTATAAGACATTTACAATTATTCTTATCAATAAGTTTTGTGTAAACATAAAAATAAAATAAAAAAAGAACAATTCCTATCTTGGAAGTTAATATGACTGACTATCATTTGATTGATCATTTTTTTAATTTAATATTTTTATTGGGGGTGTTTTAATGACTTTGATTAAATATTTATTTTTAACATTTATAATGGTATTATTTAGTATTTCTGATTGGATGTCTGGCTACTGTTTTATTTATTTATTTGTTTTTGTTGGTTTTTAAATTAAAATTATAGTATTATGAAATATAATGAAATACATGAATTTTAAAACGTATTTTATTATTATTATTATTATTATTATTATTATTATTATTATTATTATTATTATTATTATTATTATTATTATTATTATTATTATTATTATTATTATTATTATTATTATTATTATTATTATTATTATTATTATTATTATTATTATTATTATTATTATTATTATTATTATTATTATTATTATTATTATTGTGAAATTATCAATTCTTAATACATTTAAGTACTTTTAAAATAAAAAAATTATCAATTTGATTTGTAATTACTGAAACCTATACTAAAAACTTATATTAAACTGGTATAGTTAGAGTCGATTCACTTAAGTTATCTATTGTATTGTCTTCATTAAAGGTTTATTTTTTAATAATTTTTTTTGTTTTACTAATTGACACTGTTCAATTTTGTTGTTGCTCTTTGTTAAGTACCCTTAATTAAATGATTGTTAAATTGTTGTCAAATATATTTATTTAACCATAGTCATATGACAATTAGTTATAAATTAAATGTGATTTAAATTTTATTTATTGAAAAATTTTGTTAGTTGTTATGAGGTACAAAATTTTCCAAAGTTATTAAGTGCTAAATGGGCTGATTTAGTTAATTATTACTTTTAATTTATGACTTCAGTCATAGTGATATGTTGCTGATTTTATTTCCTTATAATCAGCACAAAAACAAATCGAAGTATTAACTTAAAATCACTAACTATAAATTTGATAAGGAATAATAAATGCAAAGGAATTTATGTACTTAAATATTTTTGCAGTTTGCTACAAAAGAACTCAAGTAACGAAATTTTGTTAAATATTGCATTTTTTTTTGCTAATTAAGAAGACGTATGATTAATATATACAATTATATTACTCATACGCTCCGAGTTTAATTTAAAAAAAGTATGTTATATTGCTATTTATTTATAAATCAAATTGTTTATTATTTTTGTACAGTAGCAGTAGTACAAAATATTATAAAATTAAAAGCATTTAAGATTTGTAATTAGCAAATAGCGTATCATCAGTAAAAAGTTAAATAAACGGCAGCCAAAAATACCACTTGTGTGTAAACAACTAAATTTGCCAAGAAAACAAAATACGTAAAACAAAAACCAAAATGAACATTGAGGCGGGATTTAAATTACTTACAGATACATAGTCCATGCAAACATTTATACGAAATACAACTTAAAGTTTCAACTTCAGTAGTAAATAAAATAAAACAAAGTGTGTACATACCACGTACTTGGAGATATTGGAGTTAAAGGCGAGAAACCAGAGAAACCGGCAAAAATAAAATAAAAAAAAAACATTCATACGTAAATAAATAAATGAACATACAGAGCTTCAAAAGACTAAGTTTTATAAATTGATAAACTTAAAAAATTCATGTAAAAAGAGAGATTTTATGATGGTGCTTTTCATTTTCTCTTTTTTTTTCATGCACGAAGAGAAAAAACATGGTTGCAATATGATCACTGCTACTATATTGTGCTTTCTGTAATCGGGTACGTTTGCCACAACCAAGTTATTGGTTTTCTAACCATCAATATGGTCGCTACCATCACTATTATAGTATTTTTTTTTTATTTCATGATTGTCACTTTCTATTTTATATCATGATTGGCTGTAACCATACTGTGGTAACAAAACTTCTGACTATGAAAAAAATATGGTAATTTTGCAACGATAAAATGCTGACAACAATCAATAAATAATTATACATCAAGCAAAACATGACTTTAACATTTACAGACATATTATTGTCTTGTTTTCCTGAAAACCAAAATTTTATCAGTTCAGTCAGTTTGTTTTTATTACAAAATTACGATCATATATTGTTTACTAAAACTTTAGCTTTAGAAAATTTTTTTAAGGGGGTTTTTTGATAATTTCTTATACTCGTACATACACTATTATTTACACTAATCAATTCATTGTCAAAAAGATTTTATATTTTTTAATTCTTTTGAATAAAAACAATTTGATTTTTTTTTTAATATGTTTATTAATTCATTTCTTGTAAAAAGTTCACAAAATATTAATAAAATGTTTTTTATAAGAAAAAGTCTGAACAGGTTTCTTACACAAAATAATAGATATTTATAAATTTATCTGATAAAAACTTTTTCAGATTATATGGACTTTTCCTTAAACTAAAATTCTCAGATTCTCCAAACTGTTTCTAAGATAAAAGTTCATATATTCCAAACAAACTTAGATTCTAAGGCCTTTCTTTAAAAAAAATCATAGATTCTGAAGACTTTTCATCATAAAAAATACTTAGATTCTAAGGACTTTTTCTAGTGAAAATATTCTTAGATTCTAAAGACTTTTTCTTAAAGAAAAATTTCTAAAAACTTTCTAAGTTTTTTTTTATTAAAAAAGTCACTAGAATTTAAAAAAGAGTGTTAAGTATTTGTCTTGAAAAAAGTCCACAGAATCAAAGTTTTATTAAAAGAAAAGTTGTTAGAATCTATGTTTTTTTCTTAACAATTTTTCTTCAAAAAGTCCTCAATACTAATTTCTTAAATATTAAGAGCTTTTTCAGAGTTTCTAAGAACTTTTCCTTTAAGAAATTTTCTTAGATTATGGATCATATACTGATAATCCAGGAAACATAATGTAGGTATGAGGGATTATAATATGATAACATTTTGAGCATACTATGATAAGGTTCGATCATATTATGATAAATTCAATATAACATGGTTATTTAGGACCATAATGTGGTAATTTGTGATTCATAATATAACTGTAGGGACAATGGTATGGTAAAAATATGGTTATTTTATTATCATAACATGATAACCATATTATAGTACTACTATGGTTGGCACAACCATAAACCCAAGAATATATGATGCTCTTCGAATATGATTGCCCCAACCATGTTTTTTTTGCGTGTGTGAAATATTATCAATATCTTGAAAACAAAGACAGGTCACTGAATCTAAAAATTAGGAATCTAAGATTTTGTTGATTTGTAAGTCAAATTTTAATGTCATTCATGATTTCCAAAACCCATTTCGGTGGTTTCTTAAGCATTTCCACCCTAAAGTTCCAATGTTTTTTCTGGTTATTGTTTCTGGGCTGTTTAAGTATAATTTTTCAAAAACAAAAAATGGGCTACAGGGCTACATACACTTACTTCGGCGTTTTTGCGGAGATATTTTAAAAGCATATGATTGTAAATGCCACAGATTTTCATCAAAGCCATTCAACGAAACGCTTTGTCATATATGTAATTGTTGATTCAGTACAAAATGTAGTTAAAATCAAAATTTAATTTCAATATTTATTTTTATCACTTTAAACTTAGTAATATTTTCGTCAGTGTACAAAGCTGCGGTTGATTTATTTGCATCCCCAAGAATTAGGTTTGGGGGCGTGGCAGGACCTTTCACCACTATGTGGTCAGGGTATATTAAGTCTGTGCTAATATTTGTAATCTACCCAGAATCCCTTTCTGAGTCGATTTACCGATGTTTGTCAGTCAGTCCGTCCGTTTGTGCCTCCAAAATCAGTAATCAAACTACAGAAAGCATATTAAAATATATTTAGATTAAATTTAGTGCACGAGTTTACATTGGCCTAAGGACAAACCCTATTGAATTTGGTTGGAATCGGTTGTACTCAGACACAAACTGTAGAAACATTCAGGTAGTATTTATTTATAAGATTGGTAAAAGAAGCTTCCAATAATGTCAGAATTTATGCAACAAAAACCGTTGGATAGTTGGACTATTGAATTGTCAATGTGAGAGGTCAAAACAAGTTAGAAGAGGAACACACTCAATGTGGATTAATCTCTCCCATATAAGGGCTTCTGGTTATTTACTCAGCTCTCGTAAAGCTGTAAATTCAGGGTGCTAAAGTCGTTACTTATATGGACGATGTGGTGTTTCTAGTATCAAGGATAATTATGAATATGATAAGTGGCATCATGTCCACCACTCTGGGTGCTTTCAGCAACTGAGCCACTGGCTGTCGTCGGGCAGTGAATCCGATTAAAACAGAACTGATACTTTTTACTACTACTCAGACTGTCTCGGATTTAGGGATGTGAGCTCACCCTCTTCGAACATACTTAATATCTCGACATTGTCTTAGAATCGAAACTATCGTAGAACGCCGACGCTTGATGTTAACTGCTGCAGGAAGATGATTGGTGCAAGATGGGGTTTGAGTCTAAAAATCATGTTGTGGATGTACAAGGCCATCGTACGCCCAATACTCATTTGCGGCTCTATTGTGTGATGGACGACAACTACTAAGCAGATTACGAATCAACTGTATAGGGTTCAACGCTCGGTTTGTATTGGAGTTACTGGTGTGGTAAGGTCTTGCCCCTCCGAAGCTTTCAATGTTATGTTTCATATTACTACCATTGATTTATATGCGACGTCGGCTTTTGCTAGCAGAGCTGTATGACTTCCTGCTAAGGGTTCTTGAAAGACCAGTTACCTTAAGAGCTCAGAATACAATATGTATACTCTACTTTTAGGATAGACTACGATAGACTTTTACGGTTAAGATGTGAGGTATGTTCTGGAATCTTCTCTAGTGATTGTGACACACAAGGCTCCTTCAGGTACCGTAATCATACTACTGTCTTTCAGTTTTGAAAAGCGTGGGAATCTTCTTTGATACCCAGGCGGCGCTATATAACATTCTTTCAGTGTAAGGAAGAACTGTACCTAGCCTAATTTGAAAGTACCTAATTACGTTGGTGTGCATCCCAAATCAATAAGTATTGTACGGTAATGAGCGGAAAAACGAGTAAGCAACGACAGGATTTGCCTTAGATATATCCACAGCGATGGCAGTCGCTACACCGCTTGGGACCATCAATGTTGGAATCTTCGAGCTCAGCCTTCGGAAGGCGAGGGTTATATGGCGTGGATTGGACACTTGTACTACCGCGAGGCTCACATGGCCCGACTAAAGTATAATGCCGTATCTTTGGCATTCCGAGTAAGGATTGCCCTCTCTATGATCTCCCGGCAATGCAGGGCCTCTGACATGGAAGACTCTACTTGATTTTTACGAGAGTCTGAGCTACCACTTGAACCAACCAACCAATCTCCTATAGAAAGGTGCCTTCTGAATTGGGCTTAAATTGTCATGGACATACAGAAAATATTTAGTTGAAATTTGGGTTGTGAATGGTACAATGGATTAATGAACTTTCTCAGCAATTTATGTTCAGGTATAATTTTATATTTACCGCCTTGTTAATAGAAAATGTATCAGGAACCTTCCCAGAATTTGGACCTTTTTTCCGAAATTTTACCAAAATTATACTTTGTGGAGGGTAACAAATAGTCAACATGCCCGACTTTAAAATTTTAAAAGATTCGGCCTGTTCGTATATTGCACTATTATTTTTTTTTTTAATTTGATTTTTAATGCAAAACACGTCAATGGTCATGGATGATACCCCGGCACTAACATTAAGATCACAACATGAGTCTAGCATGTCAAGCGACTTCTTCATCGTACTGAAGACATTTTGCATCCTTATATCAGGGTGTAATAAAGTGTCAGTTACGAGAGGAGAAAATTAAGACTATTTATTTAATAAAATACTTCATAACGAATTGGCACCATTGAAATTCTGCACAAATGCTATTTACTTAAAACCCAACAAATACTTAATAATATGTTTATCCATTAACGTTTTTTTTCTGTTTTTTTTTTTTGTCAATGGGTAACTGCAGTAGTAGATACTACTGGTAATGGAAGCTTAAATGGTTGGATATGCCAAATTGTGGTTAAGTACCACTGAGTACATACGTATGTATGAAGAAAAATGAAAACAAAAATAAGAAGAGAAATAACAGAAAGCAAATCCTCCTCCGTTTGAGTATATACGTACGAGTATTTAAAATATTCAATGTAAATGTTTATTTCAAGTGGTTAGATATTATTGGTAATAATAAGGGCTCGGAAGTTCATGTAAGAGTATAGATTTGTTAATGCATATTTTGCAATAAATGAATACTCGTATTTTTGCGTACTTTGCTAAAAACAATTTTTTAAATTTTTAAACCCTGTTTTTATTTTGTTTTATTACAAAGACAAAACTAACATAAAACTACAATTACTATAATTCTGACGAAGATTAACAGTAATTTTTAAGTCATAAACATAAAATACTATAATTCAATTGATAATATTGAAAACGTTTAAAAAATTCATTATAAAAGCTTATTTTAAAATTAAAAAAAAGATTTTGGGGGGGGGGGGGGGGGGGGGGAAGATATATCATGATATATCACGATTTGAAAAAAAAAAATAAAAAAGTTAATATAATACACAACAGACTTTACGAGGTGAAATGTTCTTAAACTAATTTAAAATTTAAATTTTAAATTTTAAAATGTTAATTGTCATCTTAATGGTAATAGGGACAACTCTTAACAAGGCTGCGATTTTGCGTAAAAATATTACTATCATCTAGTGGTGAAAATCTAAAGCAGTAAAGATAGTTAACAAATCAAAGCTATTCGGAGGAACATATTTTCTTATTGCATATTTTTAAAATACAAATGGCATTTAAATTTTAAAGTTATTTTTGTATTGTCAGACCCTCTTTCTGTACCTGTTATCAACATTTACTTCCGAAAATAAAAAAATAGTGAAAATAATTTTTAAATCAGCTGTTTGGTTTTTTTATTATTGATTTCGAGCCAAAGAAGCAAAAAGTTGAAATTAATAGAATAGTTTAAGATAGAGTTTGCATTTAACCGCAATTTTCATTAACGGTCCTAAATCACCGTTAATGGTTAATCGCACTCACTATAAAATATTTTTTTAACCTAATTATTTTTCACAAAATTAATCAGAAATTTTCAATTCTAACGTTTAAAAGGGCAAAATATACTTATATTGCAAATTTAAAATACCAGACAAATACCAGTCTGATTTTATTAGTAAATTTTAAGCAAATAATCCATAGTTAACTTAATAACTTCTTTTAATTATCTTAAATTTCCATTAAAACTAATTTTAAAGAAAAAATAATAAAAACATTACGATTTCAAATTTATAAAGATTTCAGAATTTATAACTCGAGTTAACTATTGACCAAAAAAAAAAATCAAAAAGTTGCATACAAAAACGAAAGTTTTTTTTTTGGGCCAACAGATTTTTAACCCTGAGCTGCGCTGAATCCAAATCTGACCTTAGAATTTGCGTATCACATCATTTTTTCGCCATATTTGGACGTTATTCACATTTATTTAAAAAAATTGTTATGACGTCTCAAAGTCCTACCAATTTCCTTCGATATAAGGCTTTAACCTCTGTTAGATCTTGCTCCTTCTTTGAGATATTTTAACTTAAAGTTTGAAAAACCCTGATTTTTCGCTATGAATGCAAAAAATTAAATTTTTTGCTACATTTGTCCTTTATTTTACAGCGACTTTATAAGAATCTTTTAGTCATACTTTGTATTGAGAAGATATCTCTTCTATTTGCTGAGATATTGTCAGTTGAGTTTGATGATTTCAAACTACCGTACACTTTTTCTTTTAAATGTCCCCAAAGAAAGAACTCTAACGGTGTCAAATCACATGATCGTGGCGGCCAATTAACATTGCCACGATGTAAGATAACAAGGCCATTAAATTTCTCGCGCAAAAGAGCCATTGTTTCGTTGCTATGGGTACCATCCTGTTGGAACCACAGGTCCATATCCCCAATTTCTGGCCACAAAAAGTCCGTTAGCATTTCGCGATAGCGAACACCGACGACGAGTCGAGGTTGACGGCTCTTCTGATACACTATCGCGAATAACAGCAATGTTTTCCGCAGAACGAACTGGGCGAGCATGCACAGGTGTTTTCACATTTCCTACAGACCCGGTTTGCTGAAATTTGCGCACAATTCTAACGATTGTGGACACATTTGGTCGACTATGCTGACCAAAAAATGACGAATTTGCATTTTGATTTGAACGCCCAATTTCGTAAAAGGCTTCAACAATCTTAACGCGCTGTTCAATTGTGCACCTCTCCATGGTTGAATTTTTCAAACACTAAAACAAAGAAATTTCAAATTAAGTTGGGCAAAAAACTAGACGTTAAGGTGTGAGTCACAATTAACATCGCGCATTATGGTTGGACCACCCTTAAGTTAACTCACTCACTTATTTTTCATAAAAATTCTTAATATTTTACTTTATTTAAACCATTTTTATATTGTATTCTTTGCAAACCCTGGCTTTTAAAGAGTTAATTTTAATCGTAACTGCACATATTGTTACGCAGTTACCGTTACCGTTACTGTTAATTGCGGTTACAACAATTATAAAACACAATTATAAATGCATGAACTTCCTTGCCCTAGTAATAATACAGATTCTTCTTCAGCTACTTCGCTTTTTTCTCAATTTTATTTACATATATTTTAAAGATTACTTACCAATGCCAAAAAGATAATGAACATTTCTAGTACATTCGTTAGAATGGCATCATCTTCATGCTTAGAGAAAAATTAAAAAGAAAACAACTGTTTACAATTTCATTTATTTATTTACCTTTGAATTATTGCAAAAGTATTTGTATAACAAAAGATCTTTAATGGTCGCTAATATTTTACAGTGGTTTCAAGAGAATAAGTGTTATAAAACAGATTATAGATAGGAATAAAAACTGTCAGGTTAAATCATCATGTCACTACATATTTCCGTCGCACTATGGTGGCTCAGAAATTTAATTCGTTGGCCCGAACTTATAAAACTTATCAAAACAAAGGCAACCAAAAAATTAGGCCTAAATATTGGTAATTCTGGGCGTGGCATGCTGTCAAAAAAAGTGATTTTTGTATATTTTATAAGAAATAAATTATCATTCTCCTCAAACTATTATCGATAATGCGCTGCCCTCTTTTTTGTTACGTTAATAGAATTATAGTCTTTAAAAAAGTGGTATGTGCGACCGTCGTAACATTTATATTTGGGGTGTTAAAAATACTTTTTAAACTACTATATTTTTGTCAAATTTAAATTTTAGAGGTGTATAACTTTTGAAGATCAAAAGGGCTCAGGAAAACTGGACCACCCAAAGAAATGTGAAAGTGTCTTCTTTAACACTTTATATAATTTTGTACAATTTCAAATAAATTAATAATCATTTATTTTTACGGAATTGGTAGATCAAATTTTAATATTTATTTTTAACTTTATAATCATATGTTTTTACTGATGCGTCAGTTGTTTAAGCAACATTTAAAAATAAATACCCAGGGTAAAAAGTTCATATATGAAAATATATTATTCCATATAAAGGCTCGGATCCATAATTTGAGGGTATATGACCTTATATGCCCATATATGAACATATATTAATGTTAATATATGGTAACATATGAGTACTTTACAGTATATCAAAAAAATAATATATTTATTTTTCAACAAAAATATTGTTTTTTTTTATTAAAACTAAATGTAAATGTTATGTTATTTACATTATGCTAATGAATTCATACATTTTGAAGAAATCTAGGAAATTTTAACAAACATTTAACGAACAAGTTTCGAATATTTGAAGAATATCTTAATTTTAAAAATAATAAAATAATAACAAAATAATACATATGTATATCAGGTTAATTTATTTAGTTTAAAACTATTTTTAAGTAAATTAAAACTGAATTAATAAAGTAAACTAACAAAAAGTATTCAAAAATAATAGCAAAAAAAAAAAAAAAACAGTAAAAAAAGGCTAAATTCGGCTGTGCCGAATCTTTGAATACCCTCCACCAATCCTAAAAAGATGTTCTCTACTGTTTTCGATACAAATAATATAAAAAAACTTTTGAAGTAATTTTTTTTTTTAGATGTGAAAAGAACTTTTTTGGTGGAAAAAAATTTAGTGAAAAAAATTTTTTGAGTAGAAAAAATTGTTTGTAGTGAAAAAAAAAATTTAGTCGTGAAAAAATTTTTGAGGTAAATACAAAATATTTACTGCTAAGCGACTGATGAAAAAAATATGAGAAAATATGTCATCAATATATCGCTACTATGAAATTGTACTAAATTTGTATGGGCAATTTAGAGGCACCTTTACATTTTCACTAGTTTTTTTTAACCATGGACTGCACAAAAAACACATTTTCAAGCATAGTTTTTGGCAAATGCTCAATTTTGTTACTGGCTAATTGGGACTAGCTCTGCAGCAGAATATGCCTAATGGAGGGAATGCACTTTCTGATGCGCCACGTATTAATAAATAATTGCAGCGAATGTTCTTTCTTTAAAAAATTGAAGTGTGTTTGTCTAATGGAGAGAATACAGAAAATAAATTAATTTGTTAAAGAAAGAACATGAGTTGTAACTATTTGTCAATAGATGGCCCATCAGAGTTCGCATTCTCTCCATTAGGCATATTTTGCTGCAGATCTAGTCTCCATTAGCCATATTGTGCTACAATATGCAGTAGTGAATTATTTAATGAATATTTGCCAAAAACTATGAAAAATATATGTTTTATGTGCATATAATACCTTAATTTTTTAAATCAATATTCATTTAGATGAGAAAAAATTAACTTAAATATACATTTGCCAATCCCTCAATTCTCAAAAATACAAATGGAATAAAAAAAATACTATTTTCCTCTATAAAAATTTCTTTTTTGACATAAAAATGTGAAACAAATGCTTTTATTACGTCAAACAGTTGAAAAATTGACTTTAAAATTATGTAATAAGTCTACCAGTAACATCTGAATGCATTAAAATTTGAAGTATGTAATGTTAATTTAATATTTTTGGTAAATAAATTAATTGAAAGCCTAATCCAAGGCTATATCGACCTAGCCATGGGACAGGGTATTGTTTTTGGTAATTCTACGCCACCTATTCAAAAGTAGCGCATTTTTGCAATTATGTATTTTGCTCTTTCTTTACAAAAACAAAAAATACATTTTATGGAATGAAACAAAAAACCAACAAAGCTAACAGAAAAAAATAGATACAGAAAAATTGTACCAATTTGTTTGAACCGCTGGATCCATTTTGTTCGTTGTCAATACCAAACTGCTCGGGTAAAAATAGGCACCCCCGCTTGCGTCTTCGCGTCGTGATCGTCATTTCAACAGACTAACATCGCCAAATCGATTTAAAATTACAGGTTGGTTGAAAAGTTCCTGCGCTCGAAATGAAAGAATACTGTTTTGATACGAAATATATTCTTTTATTCAATATAATCTCCTAGAAGCTCAATACACTTGTTCCAATGAACTTCCAGTAATTTTATCACATCCTTATAATGGTTTTCCGGAAGCTCTGCAAAATAACCGTCTACGGATGCTATGGCCTCTTCATTCGACGAAAAATGCTTTCCACGAAGGAATTGTTTGAGATTTCTGAAGAGATAGTAGTCACTGGGAGCCAAATCTGGTGAATACGGTGGATGTTCAAGCAATTCGTACTTTAATTCTTTAAATTTAGCCATCGTCAAAACACTTTTTGTCTTGATGAAAAATGATTTTTTTTTTCTTTAAACCAGGTCGTTTCTCACGAATTTTTTCATCCAGCCGATCCAAAAAGCTGCAATAATATTCAGAGTTGATTGTATTACCTTTCTGAAGATAATCAATCAACAAAATTTTGCATCCCAAAAAACTGATGCCATAACCTTCTTTGCTGATCGTTGTAACTTCACCTGCTTTGGAGCTGAACAACCAGATTCAGTCCACTGTAAACGTTCTTGTTTCAATTTGGGATCATGGTGATAGATCCAAGTCTCATCCATAGTTATAAAACGGCGCAAGAAGTCGGTTTTATTCGGCTTAAAACGCTCCAAATTACGCTAAGAAATTTGTTTTCGATCCAGTTTTTGTTGAATTGTTAATGTGTGCGGCATTAACTTTCAAAACAGTTTTTTTATACGTAATTCTTCATGTAAAATATGGAGTACTCGTTCGTCTGAGATGCATTAGCAATTTCACGCTTAGTCAAACTTGGATATTCACTAACCATATTATGTACCTGCTCAATGATTTCTGCTGTGGTTGCAGTTTTTGGTCGTCCTTCGCGTGGATCGTCTTCAAGGCTGGTACGACCACGCTTAAATTCACCAGCCCAAAATTCAACGGTGCGTTTTGAAGGTGAGGACTCCTTATACACTTCTAACAATTGTTTATAAATTTCCTTTGCTTTTAAACCCTTCAAAACAAAGAATCTAATGACTGCACGATATTCGATTTTTTCCATATTAAAAAAAATCAATGACACGTCAACTTCAAATGGCTTGTAAACAAAGAAAGAATTGACAGAATGACTTGCAACTTTGCATGTGTTCTCAGGACAGTTATACCAACTTGAGAAAAAAAAAGTTTGGAGCTAGCAGTGCCATCTCTTGGTGAGCGCAGGAACTTTTCAACCAACCTGTACATAAGGATCACGAATATTTATACTTTATGGGGTCTTAAACCTATATTTCGACATGTTACAAACGGAATGACAAACTGATATATACCCTCACCATATATGATGGAGGGTATGAAACAGTTCTATTTAGCGATTGTGTCGTTTTTGGAGCCGTTTAAGTTCCCCAATTTTTTGTCTCTATTTATATTGAAGATACTCTTGTACCCATCCACTTTTTTGGTCGCATTCCATATAAAACTTAAAAAAAGCACAAAGTTGATTGTTACATATACTCACCAACAATGGATATTTTTGCTTTAATATTTAAACATTAATTTTTTGCCGTTTGGCGCCCTTGACCTTGGGATTTCGGAGACTGGCCTATCTTGCCAAAATGGCTACTTTTTTTAAAATTAATATTTCTTCAATAACAAACATATTGAAATCTGGTCCAAATGGGGTAACAAAAGGAATAAAAATTACTAAAAGTCTTATGTCCACACCAATTTTCGCTTAAGAATTCGAACTGGATCTCAATTCGATGAAACAAGAGTTTAAATAAAAAAAAATCATGGCCATATCTGATAAAAAAGAAAACATATAATCCACATACATATATGAAATAATATGAACATATATGAACATGTATTATATGTCATCAATATATGGACCAATATAAGCAATATATTATCACATATTGGCCTATATGGTATCATACATATATTACCATATTTGGTATCATATATTACCATATATGCACTTTTTTATTGAATGTATTTGCCCATATATGCTTACATACATGACATGTATGTTCATATATGCTCATACATGACGTGATATGAACCATAGATGAGACTAATGCAGTGATTGGACTAATTAATTGATAATTTCATTACCATTACATTGATAGCAATGGTAATGAAATAAATTTCATTACCATTGTTTGAATTAATGGTAATGATTTAAGGATCTGATTTCATTGATCAATGACAATGATTACTAATCCATCAATTAAAAGAAACCATTAGCATTATTAACCGTTAATATTTATTATGGGGGTTAACATTTGTATATTTGATATATTGTTTTATTATTTTCTGTATAAAGCTACTTTGATAACTTTAAAATCGTATAAACTTTTTTGTAAACAAATGATTTTTCAATTAATTATAATTATTTTTTTTAGGCATTTGTGCTATTTCATTACCATTAGTAATGAAATTGGTTTCATTTGCATTAGTGTCAACTAATGGTAATGAAATTTCAATGGTAATGAATAATTCCTAAGTATGATATGAACACATATGATAATTTTCACCTGGGTAACAAAAACCATTTGAGATAAATGAAAAATAAGTAGACCGGTTTTTGATTGAAATATAATTTATTTTAAATGGTATTTTCTGTAAATTACTTTAGAGTTACAAAGGCATTGTGAGTTGCTTTTAACGAGCGACTACTAAAACCATAAGCTTCGCGAACAGCCAGCATTTACACGAAAAGTAAACCATTCAAGTCTAACTTTCTCAGAACCTATCCTTTGATTTAATGCATAATTTCGCCGTTTGTTTAAACTTCCAACCACTTTTTTAGTCTTTACATTACAAATTTTATATGTTTTTTTTAGGTTCCCATAATTGTGGTGGCGCCATGATGACAATGCGCAAAATATAATAAATTCAGTAAAATTTCATTTTAATGAAGATTAATATTATTAGTATGTTTTATTTATTGCTTTTGGCTGTTGTTTTTTCTTTTGTTTTTCTTGTAAATTTTATTTTTTTAATATTGTTATCAACTTTTTAATGTTAGTTTTTGTCCAAATTGATTTTGAAATAAAAATAATTTTAAAAAGATTTTTATTTGTTTTCAATTTATTTACACATTTAATTAATTTAAATATTTGTTTGTAAATTGTTTTTTTTTCTTTTTAATGTGTGGGAAAAAATAAAATTTACGCATGATTAGAAGAAATACAAATATTTTAGGATAAGAAATTAATGATTTTGGCGACGGTTTAAAGATGTGATTTATATTGATTAAATAATGTCTAATTGAATTCCGCAAATACATAAACTGAAGGTAGGAAATATTAAAACTAAATGCACAAGGTCAGGCGCCAGTATACTGACCAAACTAACAGGCTTCTGTTTGATTGCTTAGATTATGGGATGATAAAAGTCATATATGGCATATAAATGGTACGATATGCATTTGAAGGTTAAAGTAATGTTGAGCCCAATTCAACCAAACTATTTCTAGCATTTTTAAACATTTTTTTGTCATAACTTGAATTCATACCAAATATTCGATTATTAAGCCTCATTTTCACCATGTTTCGTTAGCCCTAACTGGAACTTTATCTGACACATTTGTTGTTGTTCCCATGTAAAATTTTACTTTAACTGTTGGTTAAATTTTAACTTGACTTTCAGTAATTGGGCCTAATGAATTTTTTGTTGAAAAATTGTTAACATTTTTGTTAACGTGGTCTAGTTCGAGATCATAGAAAAATTTTTTTTTTAAATAAATTTTTTTTTTATTTCTTTCAAGAAATTTGATATTTAAGACTTTTTCAAGAAAACTTCTTTCATTCTGTGCACATTTTTAAAGAAAAAAACTCCAAAAAAAAATTTTAACTTCTAAGCACTTTTGAAATTCAAAATTATAGATTCTATGGAATTTTTCTAACATACAAATTCTAAGGTTCAAATTACATTTTTAAGTTTTTTTTGGTAGTCCTTAGACTATCAGAATCTAAAATTTTCCATTCAATAAAAGGCCTCAAGAATTTAAGTTTTTTAATAATATTTATGATTATTTTGGTTTCTTTCCGCTACCTCAGTAAATATGTTCCTTTACACCTTCTAATTACGAGTACCTACTCTGACCTTGGATTTTAATATTTCTCAAAACTTTCTAATGGCCCAAAGTGTTTGAGGCAGACAGTTCAATATCTCCATAGTTGGCAATGAAACCAAGACCACCTTTTATAAACCGCTGAACTATTCACCACTGAATATTTGTATTAACAATAACCTCTAATACTGAATGATACAACTATTCTACTATTCCCAATCTGCTGGTGCAATCCAATGCACAGCTGAAGTGCTGTAAAAAATTTCCATATTTGTTACATCTCCCTGGAAGGATCTTTGGGATATGAATTATAAATTCCCAGGGAAATTTGTATTGTAAACGTAATATGTCCTGTGGGATTGTAATACCTCTGTAAATTGTTATTACACGCAGAGAAAACACATAGTTGGGACAACTTTATTCGGAGAGCATCATATATTTTTGGGTTTATGATTGTATTAACTATAGTCATACTATAATATAGCGTGATCCATTTCGAGGTTCCCTACTTTTTTAAAGAAAAAAACACAGAAAATTCAAATTTAATGGGGAATGTTTATTATCATTTGAAAGAACATTCTTTGGCATTTATTTTTTGAAGATTATGTCTATCAAATGTTGGCCGTTGCTACGTCGCAGATGGTGCATCCGTTGAGTCCGATTTTCGATGACTCGTTCGAGCATTTCGACTGGTAACTGGCGAATGACACGCGTGATGCTTTCCTCAAAGGCCTGAATCGAAGCGGGCTTGTCCGCATAAACTTTAGACTTTACATATCCTCACAGAAAATAGTCAAACGGTGTCGCCGAGATCACGAGCTTCAATTTCAGGCATCAAATAGTCGGTTATCATGGCACGATAACGGTCGCCATTGACGGTTACGTTCGCACCGGCATCATTTTTAAAGAAATAAGGACCGATGATTCCACCGGCCCACAAACCACACCAAACCGTTGTTTTTTCTGGATGAAGTGGCAGTTCTTGAATCTCTTCAGGTTGCTCTTTGTCGCAAATGCGGCAATTTTGTTTGTTTACATACCCATTGAGCCAAAAATGGGCCTCATCGCTGAACAAAATTTGCCTCGAAAACGCCGGATCTTCTTGGAACTTTTCAAGAGCCCATAAAGCGATGTCGCTTGGGAAAGTCGAGCGGCTTCAGTTGTTGCACAAGCTGTATTTTGTGCGCTTTTAATTTAAGATCTCGACGTAAAATGCGCCAAGTCGTTCCATACGTCAGTCAGAGTTGCTGCGAACGGCGCGGAATCGACTCTCCACGGTCTTCGTGTACACTCTCAGCTACGTCACAGCGTGCTGGAGGTGGTCTATTCGGTGGAATATTATCCAATAATCAATGCTGGGTCTCAAAATGGGTGATGGTGTTGCGAATAGTACGCTCAGTAGACCGATTAGGTTGACCATAAGTTAAGCGAAGTGCACGAAACACATTCCTCACAGAACGTGAATTTTCGGAATAAAGTTGAACGATTTGTAAACGTTGTTCAGGCGTAAGTCTTTCCATTATGAAATGCCAAACAATACTAACAAAAATAACATGACAGCATGACACGACTCACACGTGATCTGTCAAAAAAAGGCTATTGAATCACCCTCTACTTGAATCACCCTTTATAATTATCATATTATGATAATAAAATAAGCATAATTTTACTATAATATGGTCCATACAGTTATATTCAAATTCAAAATTATGAAAAAGTTCTTTAAATTTAAGAATATTTATTTAAAGAAATGTTTTTCCTAAAGAAAAAATGTTATGGACTTTTTTCAAGGAAATCTTTTTAATTATATGGACTTTTTTAAAGAATAAAATTCTTGAAAGAATTGTTGAATTCTAAGAAAATTTCTTAGTTTCTAAGGAAATTTTTGTGATTTTGTTTTAGATAGTCCTTAGAGGTTCAGAGTTTTTCTTTTAGAAAAAGTCCTTAGAATCTAAAAATTGTTTATTCAAAGAAAGGCCTTTCTAAATATATATGAATTTTTATCTAAGAAACAGTTTGCAGAATCCAAGAATTTTACTTTAAAGAAAAGTCCATAGAATCTATAAATGTTTTGTATAAGGGTGTTTTCACAGAAAATTACCTCAAAAATTTTATTCATGCTTTGCATCAATTTTGAAAGCGACAGTTTAAATTTAATTTTTTGTGAAAACAACCTCACCGTCTGTAACGACCGTTTAAATTTTATAGTAGCGGAAAGTAAGAAGGTAAGTAAAATGAAGAATTTTGTAGGGCAAAAAAGCATCAAAAGCCTATCTTGATTTTTTTAATTTTTTTTTTTTTGGAAGTAACGACCTTTTATTTGGCGTTTTGCATTTGAACTGTTTTCGTCTTACTTAATTGGATTTTTACTGATTTCAAATAAAAAATCATGCAAAAATACAGAAAAAACAAAAAGAAGACCCAGTAAAGCATGAGGCTTACTTGGAAAAAGAGAGAGAGCGCTCAAAAAAACGATTATTGGTTCAAAAAAAGGTGATGACGGACGAACGCTGAGCTCAGGAACGAAAAACACACGCAAACGCCTAAGAAAATTTCGTGAAAAAACGAAAGAAGAAAAAATCTGCCGTGGCTGCGCCCTTGTCGGCCATAGGAAGCTTTAAGTCATATCGTTCTCTTCAGAAAGCTGTATCAATAGTCAAACGCAACCTACCAATAATCTCGTCAAAAAAGATGGCAGTTGTTAGAAAACTTGCTTTAGATGTAGCTGGAGCCAAGCTCGATTTTCATTGTACTGAAAAACAGAAAACTCTCCAGATTCGTGGTGCCGAACATTTTATTTGAAAGATAAAGATAATGCCAGGAATTAAAGACACAAAGAGCGTAAAAGGTGTGCAAATGCAGTTAAAATACATGACGATGTCGGTTGGAGAATGCTACCAGCTTTAAAAAAAGAAAATCGGGAAATAAAAATGGGAAAGTCTATTTTTTTACCAAAGCCGGCAAGAGCATGTTCGCCTCATTTCAGAGACACCACCAAATCTATGCGTCTGCATTTACCATGCTAATATTGAATGTTTGCAGAAATATTTTTCCGAAATAATCCCAAGCGTACCGAGGGTTTCAAAGGACTTTCTAAATGAAATTTGCTGTGACACAAAAAACGAGGCTTGTATGAGAAGTAACTGCAAAAAATGCAATACAATTTGCGACATATTGTCAGCAGTGGACGCAAAATGAAAAACATACGCAAGTAAAAGATAAGGAGGGCACCCTTCAATTGCTTCTTGAAACACTGGAAAACAAGCTCAAAAAAATCAAACAACATTTTTATGTCCACCACACCCAAATTAATTACTTTTGCGATAAAAAAAGTTCTTCAAGTGGACTTTACTGAAAATTTCACGATTGTTTCCCATGATGAAGTGCTTACTGGAAACCGCTCACTGGAATCAAGCACAAAGAACTATTTTTACAGCATGTGCATGCACTCACCAAAAAAAGTCTGTAATGGCAACTGGAAATTTTGCTGTTATTACGGGAAATTCTGCTAATTTGAGCCCAGCGATATTTTTTGCTAATCTTAGCAACACATATCTGCTGACGTGTAGTACAATAAAATTAGTAGAAAAATTAGTAGCCGCTACTAAATTTTAGTAAACTTTTTGTAAAGTGGAATTTAAAATCTGTTTGCTAAAATCAGCAACAAAAATTACTAAATACTATTAATATTAGTACAAAGTTTTAGATTTATTTTTTTTATCAAGCATCAAAAATTTTGGTTATATTTTTTAAAAGATGTTTTATACAAAATGAAAAAAAAAATCAAAGGCTTAAAAATCTTAAAAATTGTTAAACATAAACGAATTTATCATTTTGTTTTAATTTGGTAATTTCTGTTTTGAAAAATATTTTAGTCAATTTTTTTTTTACTTTTAGGTTAAATTTAATTGTTTTTAGGGCTGATTTTTAGAACTAAAAAACCCTTTTAAGTGCTATTTTAAGTGGATGTCCTCTTTTTAGACATGAGTCGGTATCTTCACTTCCGATCCCTTTTTAATCCTATGTAACATTTTAAGGCAATTTAAGTTTGTATGTATAAGTTTAAATTATTAGAAATAACATTTCCTTCAATATCGACTTTTTTAAAATTAGTATTTTTTTTGCTAATTTTAGCAAATCGGTTTTCAAAAATTTGTAAAATGATTTTTAAAATTAGCAACGAAAATTTGTAGATATTCTGTAAAAATTCTGTAATTTTTAAAATGTAAATAGCAAAAAGATTTGCTAAATAATAATTTTTTTACTAAAAATCAGTAAAAAAAATAGTAAAGTGGGATTGAAAACCGTATACAAATTTTTCTACTAATTTTTTTTTTTCTGAGTGTGGTTAAAAATGGAAACTGCCCATCTAAAAATCGAAATATATATGAACATACATGATCATACATGGGCTTGTATATGATCATACATGGGCATACATGGTCATATACGTCTCATATATGATCATATATCTTCGGATCCGAAATTTGAGGGTATATGGTGATATATGTGCATATATTATCATACATGCTCATATATTATTCATGTATGCTCGTATATGATCATATACGTCCATATACCCTCAAATTTCGGATCCGAAGATATATGATCATATATGAGATCATTTATGGTCACATATTGAACAATGTATGGACGTATATGACCATGTATGCCCATGTATGATCATATACAAGCCCATGTATGATCATGTATGTTCATATATATTTCGATTTTTAGATGGGCAGTTTCCATTTTTAACCACACTCAGAAAAAAAATTAGTAGAAAAATTTGTATACGGTTTTCAATCCCACTTTACTATTTTTTTACTGATTTTTAGTAAAAAAATTATTATTTAGCAAATCTTTTTGCTATTTACATTTTAAAAATTACAGAATTTTTACAGAATATCTACAAATTTTCGTTGCTAATTTTAAAAATCATTTTACAAATTTTTGAAAACCGATTTGCTAAAATTAGCAAAAAAAATATTAATTTTAAAAATGGATGTGCCGCGCAGTTTTAAAACAGATTCAACCTTTTTAATATATGCTTTGCAAAACAAGACTTTGGTGTTGACTTGGTCTTTTTTTGCATCTGGTCATGGTAAGGGTGCTGTAGATGGTATAGGGGCCACCGTCAAAAGATTCTTGTGGTATGCAATTATGTCCCGGCAAGCAGTAATAAACACTCCAAAAGAAGCCTTTAACTTCTTTAACAATACAAAAAAGGTGGAAGGTATTATAGTTCTTTACTGCGAAATATACGACATCAAATCCGAAACTGAGCTTTTAAAAAAACGTTGGGAAAATATTCAACCCATCCAAAATATTTAACAACAGCATTATTTTCAAACGTAAACTCGGTTCAATCGGTGTTGACGGGCGTACCAATTTTAAAAATGAACAGCCTAAAACGCTTACATTATAATGACGTTTATTGTTCATCTGAAAGCGAATAAAACTATGCAATTTGAGCGCCCCGGTGGGCTAGTTGGTAGCGTGCTAGCTTATCAGTGCGGGGGTCATGGGTTCGATTCCCACCAGAGGCTCTGGTCTGTTTTCGCTACAACGAGCCGAAGGCCTTCGTTGCTAGTGCTCGGTTAGGGAATTAAGATATAATTTGTAATTATATGTTTAATAAAATAAAAAAATAGAAACTATGCAAAAACTTTATTTTACGCAATATAATATAGCTTTTCGTTTGTTTTTTTTTTTTTTTTTGTTACCTTTAATAAATGAATTCAAACAAAAAATCGTTTAACTTTTTATAATGCAACGAGCATAACTTTTTGAAAAAAAAAAATTTGTTTGGTAACTTATTTTCTTTGGTTTGAAAATAAACCCATTCCTTAAACAAAACATTTTAAAAAGTTTAATCAGATTTTTTACTTGACACACCCTGTGCAAAATTTTACAATACATGATGTTTGTTTCCGAAATTTGAATCCGAAACAGCACATTTATAAAGTAACGACCGTTACTTTTTTAATGGTCAAAAAAAGTATTAAAATTAGATTTTTTATGAATTCTTTCGGTTGCTATCGATGCTTGAGCTTTCGTAGGTCCAAAATAAAGCAACCCTCGTAGCATATTTGCTTTGATTTGAATTTTATTTGAAAAAATCTCCGAAAATCGGTACCGACTGTTACTTTGGAAACACCCATAAGTAACTTTTTAGTACAGAACGAGTCTTCGGTTCTTATAAAAATTATTGAATTAATACTCCGAGGTATTTTTCCACCAGATAGTCATTATTTTACAAGAAATGAATTAATAAACATATTTAAAAAAAATTTCATTATTTTTATTGAAAATAACTAAATAAATATAAAATCTTTACATAGAATTAGTGCAAATTAAAGTGTATAAGACATTTTCGATAATAAAACCCCCCAGGTGAAAATTATCATATATTTTCATTTTTTTATGGGTGACTGAACTAATACAAATTTTTTATGAAAACAAGACAGTATTATGACTGCAGTCAAAGTCATGTCATTTGATTTATAACACTAGGCAACAGCCATTTTGTTATTTGGTTCTAGCATACTTTTTCTCATGGATTTGGACCTACTGAACACGAATTTTAATTAAAATTTTTTAATTTTTTTTTTTTTAATTTTTGGAGGTACGCTTACTATTTTGAGCATATCTTTAGTCTTCTTTGACCTATTTTATCCTACTACTACTCAAATTAAAGACAATTGATACTACTCAAATTCATATAAAATGTAAAACGCGATGTTAACAGCGATTTTAATTTTTTTACGTATAGCTGACACTTTTCCAAAGAAAATAAGCCCTTACTTAACAAAATCTGATGACAAATGGCCGACTTATTATTTTTTTGGTAAACGACCGAAATTCCGCTATTTCACGATTTTTTGATTTTCATTATTTGCACAGCTTACCTACCCAACGCAAACGAATAAATACATTTGAACTTAATTTAAAATAAACAAATTAGTCTTCGTATATTATTTTTTAATTTATTTACAGCACTACATGCTCAATGTATCGCACAATTAGCTAAACTAACGAAATTAAACTAACTAATTAAATTAAGCAAATCAACGCACAAAAAAATGAGTAAAAACAAAGATATAAGTGTACATTTTATGCCATGTGGAAAAACTGCTGACTTCTTCTTTGTTTTTTGTATTCGCTGCAATCGGTCTCACGTATTAGGGTCCAAATATAGTCACCCATCATAGCCGTGTCATAGTTGCCCTGATAGCGTCGTTCCATAGCCTTCAATTCCTGATGAAAGCGCTCGCCGTGTTCGTCGCTCACGTCTCCTAAATTCTCAGGGAAAAAATCCAAATGAGAATCCAGAAAGTGTATTTTAAGTGACATGTGCACTCCCATGGCTTCATAGTTCTTTACCAGATCCTCAACTATGTCCTTATAATTCGGGCTTTTGTTGTTTCCTAAAAAGTTTTCCACAACAAGCCTGAAGGAATTCCATGCTGCGGCTTCGATGGGTGATAACAGCTTTGGGAATTTTTCATCTTTCAACATTTTTTTTATCTCGGGTCCTGCGAAGACTCCTTCTTTAATTTTTGCCAGCGAAAGGTAAGGGAAAATTGACCGTAAATAGGCAAAAGCTTCACCTTCTTTGTCTAATTTTTTGGCAAAATTTTTAATCAAACCCAATTTTATGTGCAGCGGCGGAAGTATTATATTTTCACGGTTCTCTATTAGTGGTTTGCGCTGAACATTCGCTTCTCCAACTACAGGTTTCGTTCGTACCGGCCATTTTTTTTTTTATATAATGCTGATCATCAGCGCGGCTATTCCAAAGGCACAGAAAACAGCAATGTCGCGTATAGCCTCCTTGGAGTCCACACAGAATGGCCACAACTTTAAGGTCGGCGCATATTTTCCAATTGTATTTCCTATACTCTATGCATTTCAGCAAAATGTCCATAGTTTCATAGTTCTCCTTTGAATGAACCGCATGAGCAATAGGAACAGATGGCTTTTCATTCCCATTATGTAAGAGAACTGCCTTCAAGCTCTCTTTGTTGCTGTCAATAAACAACCTCCATTCGTTGGGGTTGTGAATTTGGTGAAGCTCTTGGAACAAGCCTGAAATGTCGCTGCAAAAACATATTTGGTCTTTCTTTGTATAAAATTTTGCATACTCCTTGTGACGGTTTCTGTACGCTGATACTTTCACTTCTGAAGCCGCAAATCCACACTGTATCATCCGAGACGCAAAAAGTTCGGATTTCTCCTTAGTGAGACCAAAATCGCGCACCCAATCGTTTAGTTCGGCCTGTGACAGTAATTTTCGCTTTGCACCCGGCTCAAATTCGCTTGCATTTGACTCAGACTCTTCTTCTGACGATTCTGCTTTTTGAAGAGATGCACCAGGGCACACTGGATATGGCACATCATGCGAATGTGGTACTGGAAGCGCAAACGATCCCACTTGAGCGTAGTTCCATTTAAAAAATCTTCCTACCCCACTGTTTGTGGTGAGGCAAAAATAACAGTCTGTGGAATGGCATAGCGGCTTTTTCCACATCATTGGTGTATCGAATTTCATATGGCGGCTAAAATTAAAATAAATTACTATATTCGCTATGTATAATGTGTTTAAATAAAAATTCTTACCTTCCGCCAGCTGCCCAGTTGGTTAAGATTATATAGCAAAGATCACACAGCGACTTAGGTGTCCATGGTTCTGTGATATTTGGTGAAATACCAAAATAATTCAAATAGTGCAATTGTACTGCTGGAGTAAACTTGTGTGCGTGATTTTTTTTTATAAACTGGCCACAAACATTGCAGAAATTGTCTGGATCGTTCAAACACTCGAACACACGTAGTCTTTTACTCATTGTCTTCCTTGCGTTTTCTAAATATTAACTTCTTTACACTTTCACAGACAGTTTTGAAATGCAATTGATAACCGTGTCTCCTTATGTTTAAATATGTATGAGCATGTAGTGCTGTAAATAAATTAAAAAAAAATATACGAAGACTACTTTGTTTATTTTAAATTAAGTTCAAATGTATTTATTCGTTTGCGTTGGGTAGGTAAGCTGTGCAAATAATGAAAATCAAAAAATCGTGAAATAGCGGAATTTCGGTCGTTTACCAAAAAAATAATAAGTCGGCCATTTGTCATCAGATTTTGTTAAGTAAGGGCTTATTTTCTTTGGAAAAGTGTCAGCTATACGTAAAAAAATTAAAATCGCTGTTAACATCGCGTTTTACATTTTATATGAATTTTTATATGAATTTTTCAGCCACATTTTTACTAAAAAAACGCCAACATCAAAACTACTAACCCGATTTGAAAATTTTCTGAGAATAAGTTGTAGACGGCTCAATTGTCTTTAATTTGAGTAGTAGTAGGATAAAATAGGTCAAAGAAGACTAAAGATATGCTCAAAATAGTAAGTGTACCTCCAAAAATTAAAAAAAAAAAAATTAAAAAATTTGTATCTCGCAAACCAATCGACAGAAAAATTTTTAAAATTCATTTTCGTGTTCAGTAGGTCCAAATCCATGAGAAAAAGTATGCTAGAAACAAATAACAGACAAAAGTTTGTTATTTGTGACCTAGTGTAATTGTTCATTGATTATTGTCAGCATTTTTTAGTTCTATAATTATCATATTTTTTCATACCCGAGTAAAAAAATGATCTGGCACAATGTTTGGTCATATCTAAATTAATATTCTTTAATATCTAGCTGATCTTATTTGATCCGAAAAAATGGCAGATCATATTAGATCCAGCAATATATTTGGGAACTAAGTAAGATCTTAGTTGTTCCGAAAAATTGCAGATCAAATTGATCCGAAAAATGTCAGAGCTAATTAGATCCATCAATATATTTGGGGATTTACATAGAAGGATCTAAATTGATCTCAAAAACGGCAGATCAAGTTAGATCCAGCAATATATATGGGGATTTTTTCAGATCGAGTTATATCAAATTATATCCAACAATTTAATATATACGATGATGATTATATCGTATGATTATATCTAAACTTTTTTGATCTGGTAGTCAGAATTTTAGTTACCACAATATGGTTGTTAAATAGAAAGTGGCAATCATATTGATGGTTAGAACCTATTTATTAACCAATAACTTGATTGTGACAACTATACCGGAATGCAGCAAGCATAATATAGTAGCAGTGATCATGTTGCAACCATGTTTTTTCTCTGTGTGTATATCGACATATTTTTATAATTTTCGGAAAACCTTTAAATGATAAGACTTCTGCATAAGTACGAGTTGGAGATAAGCTGTGTTAAATAGTATTACAAAAATAAATCAACCATAATTAAGTTTTTTTTTTTTTTTTCACTGATAAAGACCTGAATATATTTAAGTTATAAAATATTGTTAACAAAAATGCAACACCAATGACAAGAAATTGATTAAACAAAGAGCGATTAACTACGAAGTCTATACAAACAAACCAGTAATCACAAGTTTTTATCTTTAGTTATGGTAAAAAATAAACCATAATAATATTGATCTATTAAAAACTCTTCAAATATTACACTATTGTCTTTTATGAAAATAATTATCCAAAAGTATTTATATTTTTTAAAGGCGGCTTCTTTTCAGGAGCGGCTCATTTTCAAAGTGATTAACGTTATGGTTGAATTATAATTGGAGTTGGCAGCACAAAGTGTCAATAAACACATTCATTGACGCTGTACAATATGGGCAGTACGGATTTAAAATTAATAGAGGCGTACTAGCAAAATATGTACGAGCATGTATGCAAAGAAATACAAAATGATCAAAGTCTTTAAGAAATGAATACCGGCTTTTAGGGTGACAATAACAAACATTTAAATGCATTATTTGCACTTGAAATCTCATCATCATCATTATGTGTACACATCTTTGCAGTACAATTTTTGTTAAAACAGCTTCCGCCACTATTAGAAATTTAACATTTCAAAGTATATTTGTTTAAATTGTTGAATGGTTAAACAAAAGATTCTTTAACATTAAGTAATATTGCAGTTTTACTTCAAAAGGCTACTACTGCTGTCCAGGTGAGTAAGTGCTTGAATAAACACATCATCATTATTCATGAATGCTTCTGTTTGATGCTACATTTTACAGACAGGTGTTTGCAGTAACTTAACAATATTGTGCACATCAATAAGGACTTGGGAACAAATCACAATCATATCGACAAACCACAAGTCTTTAAGTACAAACAATAACTGCAAGTCATTGACTTTCTTAAAATTACGCCCAACAAAACTACCTCCAGCATCAGAGAATAATCACACAACTGAGATTATTATCTGATGTGTAAAGTTACACAATTAAAATTATTTTAACGGAGTTTGCAAATAAAAAAAATATCGACATGGGGTTAGCCGCATGTCAAAAAATTACTTTTTATGATACTTGTACAAAAAATGTTTGCGATTGTGTCCGTTTATGCATATGAAGCTATAAACACTTTTTGTATGAATGTATTTGTGTATGTATGTGTGTTTATGAAGTTCTTGTAATTTGTATTGAAAAATGTTGTATATATACAACCAATTTAAATAAAAAAACAAATTGAAATTTTTTGAATATTTTTTTTGAAACAGACAGCAAACAAAATTTAAATTTGTAATAACTGTTACGGACACAAATAAACCACAAGTTTTCGTTTTTTGGGTAATTTTTTATTAAATTTCAAACAAATGAAAAAAAATGTAACTGAAAAAAATCGGTAAAAAATCATCATTTCGAATCGGTAAATGATAATTTCCAATAAATGTATTAAACAGTTAATATAGATATTTCTTTTAAAAATAAATGTATTTTCCTTTATTTTTAAATGGAACGGAAAACTTTTTTATTAAACTACAAACAGTTAACTACTTAATATTCTGAGTGTATTTATTTTCTGTTATTGAAGGCAGAATCAGTTTTAATATATTATATTGTAGTCATAATTTTTTATAATTAATTGTAGTTGTGGTTTGTCGACATGGTTGTATTAACTTCTTACATCTTTAAAGCCCAGTTCACATTATAACACATCTCAGAAACGCGTTTTATAAAGAAAATGTATAATAGTGTTAACACTATACATACAATCTAAAAAGTATTAACACCCGAGTAACAAAGTTTAGATGTAATCATGTGTGGCCGTATCTAATAATATATTATTATAGGGTCATTCCATGTCAAACCGCACAGCATTCGGATTTGTCATCTACGATTTTAATGAAATTTGCCACAAATATTGTAAATGGGTAGTGTTTATCAAATCATTAACCTTTCGACCCTAAACCCTTTCGGTTTTCGAAATATGACGTCATGAAAATTGGCAAAAAATGGTACCAACAGAAAAATTTTATTTTGTATGGCTTAGAAGTTATGGGTGACTTTGTATGGATACTTTTTCGATATTTTGACGTTTTTGCCAATTTCCATGACGTCATATTTCGAAATCGAAAGGGTTTGGGACCGAAATGTTAATGATTTAATAAACACTACCCATTTACAATATTTGTGGCGAATTTAATTAAAATCGGAGATGACAAATCCGAAAATGACAGTTTTCTGTGCGGTTTGACATGGAATGACTCTATATTTATTAATATATATCAGTATGCATTACCAAATCTAATAATATGTTACATCAATTTTTTTAAATCACTTCCCGAGTAAAAATCCAAGTAATCTTATTCAATTTTTAATATATAGCTGATCTAATATTTGGGGATTTAGAAGGATCTAAAGTAACCCGAAAAATGGCAGTTCAAATTATATCCAGCAATATACTTAGGGATTAAAATTTATCCGAAAAATGACAGATTCAATTGTATCAGAATAAATTAAAAAATATTAAAATTCTAACAAACAATATCTTCACCAGGATTTGAATTAGGTCTTCCAGAGTTGTAGTGAGTTAAGCACTCAGCAGTGTGTGGCTGACCACATTTTTCGTATAATTGTGTTATATAATTATATCTTAATTTTATATTCACATTTTAAGAAAGAAAAAATTTCTAAATATCATGGGGGAATTAATAAAACTAAATTAGTTCTGTACATACCTGATCTTATATAATTATATATAACTATCTATAATATTATATATAACACTATATATATATTTTCATATGGCTTACACGTGACCATATATACTTATATACGAATTATGCAGAACCATATATACTTATATAGGGTCCGCCATCTAACGTTTTTTTTTCAACTAGTGCTTATTTCGTGAATGGTAACACTTAGCTCATGTCTGATTTGACAGATAATTAGTTCTATCCTTCCGCTGAACGAATGTGGTTGAACAACGCTGGGAAATATTGCGACATTACTTTGAAAATCATGGTAATGTTGCAGAATGTCATCTTTTCAATGTCATCTTTTCAGATGAAGCTCATTTTGATCTTGGCGGGCATGTAAACAAGCAAAGTTGTCGCATTTGGGGCACAAAAAACCCGCACGCATACATTGAAAAGCCGATACACTCAAAACGAGTCACTGTTTGGTGCGGATTTTGGTCCAGAGGCATATTTGGGCCATTTTTCTTCGAAAATGAGCAAGGGCCATGTTGAACGAATTTTTGTTCACAAAAATTGAAGAGGAGGACATTGGCAACATTTGGTTTCAACAGGACGGCGCTACGTGCCACACAGCCGAAGCTACACTCGATGTTTTTCGCCCTGTTTTTTAATATGGCATTATCAGCCGCATAGCTGATGTCGTTTGGCCGCCTCGGAGCTGCGATTTGACACCATTGGACTATTATTTGTGGGGTGCCATCAAACATAAGTGTTACGCCGATAAGCCAGAGACAATTGACGCTTTAAAGGACAATATTCATAAAGCCATTGGTGAAATACAGCTGCACACAATCGATAATGTGCTTAAAAATTGGACCGATCGTGTAGGCTACTGCATGGCCAGCCGAGGTAGCCATTTGAATGAAATTATTTTCCCTTATTAACCGAAAGGATTGTACTTTCAAATAAAAAAAGAAATTTGAGAAAATATTCAGTAGTTTTTTTTATAGCATTTTCAAAAAAAAAAAGTTATTTGGCGGACCCTATACATAACTTTTAAAGAACTATATATATATAATTTTATATGGTATCTAATATTTAAGATATAATAAGATATGTTCTGTTATTAAAAATATTTTTTTATATGGTATGATTTATAATTATATATGATTCAATATATTGTCCTATATATAAAATACATGTTAGCATAAGATTAAATTATCTATAATACAATATTTGCAAACAGATTTGAGATATTGTTACATATAGTTGCATATCTAGAGCATTTTATAAGATATAATTATATATAATTCGAATCCCAGCGAGGGAGATTATTTTTTTTTTTTTCTATATAAATATTTTTACAAAACTTTAAAACTTTTTACCTATTTCAGGACAAGCAGACATACAATTTTCTGATAAAATATAAGACAGAATTAGTTTATAATAATCTAGGTACATACACTCACAACATTATTTCGTTAAAAATAATCTAAAATACATATTAAATTTTTTTATTATATTCAGATTATTTTCAATCATTGTTTAATAATCCACAAAAATAGTAAAAACAATCGAGTCATTTAAAATTATCATCAATTCTTAACTGACAAAACGTAAGAAAAAAACGATTTTTGTTGTTTTTCAATTTTTTTTTATTTAAACAAACTATTTTGATAAAAAAAAACTAAAAGTAATTATTGGAATTTCTACATTTGCATTTAACAGAAAATATCAACTCCTTCTGAAAGTTTGTATTTTTTTACAGTTTGTTTTTTGAATGATTTAAATAGTTAAAAAATATAATTCTAAATCCCCAAATTTTTTTTTTGATATAATTTAATCTGCTATTTTTCGGATAAATTTGGATCTTACTAAATCCTCAAATATATTTCGGGATCTAATTTGATGTGGCATTTTTCGGATCAATTTTGATCAGCTAGACATTACCGCAGATATTAAAGAATATAAAATATTGCGCCAGATCAATTTTTTTACTCGTGAAGAGCTATATTATTAAATATAGCACAAAGTTGCAATTTGTCTCAACACAAGTGTTGTGTTATTTACAAATACGGCATTCGTGATCGAATGAAATTGTTAGAAAATGGGCTTTTTAATAAGTAACTAAATTATTAATAATTTTAACTTTTCTGTTTCCATTTAGGAACGAACTACAATATTCATGATGAAAAAAATTCCGTTCAAATGATTTGTTTTCAGAAATACAAACTAATTTCAATCGGTAAAAGTTACGATCACGAATGCCACAACTCGACCCCTGTTTTCATTTCTTCTTTGTGTGTGTCGAACACCAAAAATATATTTTTCTATACTTTTTTGACAAACAGACAATTTTAAATTACTTTTCATTATACTTGTGTGAAGAAATCTATAAATACTTGTGTGATAATGTGAACGGGTCTTAAGGAACATTATTTTACCTTAACCCATTTTCAATTATCTAATGTACACTCAAATAAAAATGTATGTAAAAGTTACGGAAAAACCTGTAATTGTAACAGACCGTTTAGCTCCACTAGACCGTTTAGCTCGTACTAGCAAAACGAGAAGTACTAAAATTTAGTAAGAGGCTACCAATATTTAGTAAAATTTTAGTAAATTTTTAATAAAAATCAATTGGCTATAATCAGCTATTTTTTATATTTAGTACAAAAATAGCTGATTTAACAAATCGATTTCCATTGAAAATTAACTTTCTAATTATAATTAATATGTTATATTTTAAAACTAAAATTCATTTTTAATATCGTTTGATTTTTTTCTTTATAAATCTTTAAAAAAATCGTTGTTCTCAATTTAAAAAACAAAAAATTGCTAATTTAAGTAACTCTGTTTTAGAAAATTAGTAAATTGTACAAAAACAAATGTTGCAATTTTAAAACTGATAATGGAAATAATTTTAACTAAAAAGAAGTTTTTTTCTTTTTGATTTAGGATTTTTTTATTTACCACCGACTTAGTGTTAGCACAACTTTTGCTAAATATTTTAATAATAATATTTTAATATTTTTCTAAAAATCAGCTCGCTGATTTTCAGCTGATTCAGCATCATTTTTTACTGACTTTAAAAACATTTTGTGAGTGTTGTTCAAAAACTATATAGTGCAATATAAAACGTTTTACTAGTTTTGTACTTACATTTTTATTTGAGAGTAGTTTATCATAGCTTGCATGGCTATGTCAATATTTACTGTTGACTTATTAAGTGTTAAATATGCTCTCACTACTTGCCACTAATAATAAACCTATACTATGGAATATATCACCCAAAACTTTGAGCAAAAGTCACCAGAACGTAAAAAGCTTGAAATAAATTATGTTGGTTTTTTCTTAAGACATTCGTCACGAGACGAATAATCGAAAACATGTATTTTGATTGTGTATTGCATGTATTTTGTTAATGTATATCCGTACGTCTGAAGCAAAACGTTATCTGGAAATACCATTAATTATTTAGCTATTCGTCTCACAAGCGATTTAGACTCCTTGATTTATATTATTTGCAGACTTGTGCTTATTGACCTAAAAGTACTTAAGGAAAGTGTTTTTCTAACTCCTTCTATGAAAAAACATGGCTGATATTTATCCGATTGGTCGTCAAGCAATAGTGAGAGTAGTGTCGAATTTATTAGTACAACTTAATTCAAAAAAAAAGACATGAACAAAAAATTAATCCAAAATTTCCTTTAAAATAGTTTAAAAATTTCCCTCAATTTAAGACAAATTTTTTTTAAACTTAGAAATATTTTCTTAAAAGGAATAAAAATTCCTAAAAACCGATCTAGTTTATATACTCAGAAATAGTTCATGTCTTTCCTAAGTAATATTTCTTGATTTTAGGAGAAAAAACAAGTATATTAATAAAAATTTATCTATTTTAAAAAAATATCTTAGTTTCAAGAAATTTGCACAATAAAATATAATAAAACTAAGTTTAGTTAAAAAAATAGAAGATAATTTACTCCCATTAAGTTAAAAATTGTCTAACTTAATACAAAAACCTGAAGTTAATGTGTGTTAATGTTAATGCGAGTAGTAAAATTAACTAAATTTTAGAAAGCCATTTCTAAATTCAGTTGTTAGGTCTACCACTTTCTAATTTTAAAGAATTGTTTTCTAAAAATTACTTAACCTTAGATCAGACAATTAAAAATAATAACCAATAATTTTTTTCCTGTGTAATTATAAAAATTTATTTAGTTTTAGAAACTGATGAACTGTTTCTAGAAAAAATTTTTAAAAATGTTCGAATTTGAGCATTATGGATTTTCTATTATTGAACCCGTCATTTTGAAAAGGGCATGAGTCTATACATTAAAACTTTTCAGGATTAACAAAAAACTTATTTGTTCTGAAAAAGTCTATGGTGGTTAAAAAACTGAATATAGAAATTAATAAATAAAAACATATAATTTTTGTGCTCTTAATTTATTTTAAAAAAAAGCATGTATCATACAGATTTTGGTGGAAATGACCTCTTAGAAATAAATACAAATCAAAAGATTTTCGGAAGAAGTGACATTTAATCATCATTATTTTCTTCATATTATTTATTAGCCAAAGATGTTGGCCTTGCAAAAATCTCTGTATAGAAATTTTGGTACTTTTGTGGAACGTATTTTTCTAGTTTTTTTTTAAATCCGGTATTTTCTTTTCATTGATTGGCACTTTGCCAGCATACGCAGGAGTATCATTTGATGGTAAAGGCAGGCTGGTGCCCATTCTCTGTAAGAGCTGAAATTCATAACTGATTAAACAATCTATAGATTCACGTGTTGTAACAAGACCTGATGGAGACTGGGAAAATGTGAAATGTGACACTTGGGAAAGAAAAAATTTTTTTTTGGTTTGATCATTTGATTCAATTTAAATATTAGTCGATATACATCAGCATTTTGTTTCACTTTAAAAGGGCATAAGTCCAGGACTCATGTCCTTTTCATACAGACTCTATATTTCGATGAAGAAGTGATATTTGGAAAAAGTGTGATTCATGCTCTTTTCGAAATGACAGGTTCAATTGACGTTGCGCCTATTAAACTTTATATTTATCGAAGGCTTTCAGTTAATAAAAAAAAATCAAAATTTGTATATGTCAATTTAAATTTAAACTAAAAATGTCAATAACTTAACTTATGACCTTTTTCCATTTTCCAATAATAACAATTTTCTTAAATTAGTTAATTTAAGAAGAAAAAGCGTTCCTTAGCCACAGATGCCATGTGTCAATTAGGGCGTCCCTTTTTGTAGTACTCTTGAGGATAACCATAAATTAACTACGGAAAGGATCTGACTTTGTCACAGTTTATTACGTTTCAGGATATCCTGCAGTACATTTTTTTAATTTGTTTACCTTTTTGCTAATGTAATTTAAGTTATACTTCAAATACATGCGTTTAGTATAATTCAATTTAATTTAAAGATAAAAATGTATAGCAAAAAGCTTGTTAAAAGCAGATTCCCCTCAAAGCGGAAAATACTTACACAATGAGTGTAAGGTATTTTTAAATAAGTGTGTATAAACGCCGTGCTGGAAATATAATATGCTGGTAATAAACATATATTTAGAAACGCAGTAAGTTATATTTGCCGCATTTATTATACAATATAATTGCCTGCAAATATAATATGTTTGCTTGTAAACATATATATGTTTGGATCCTTTGAAATGCATCCACCGGCAAATATATATATGTTTGCCTGCAAATAAATATATGGTTATAATTATTATGTTTGCATCCCACAAGTATAATAATGATAAATAAATATTGTAAATATATTTTTATTTAGGTGGGAAATTACAAATATTACAATTTTGCCTGGAAACATATGTATAATAACCATAAATATAAAATACTTGCAAATCTACTTCAAATATACATATGGTAGTTTCTAAACAAATATATATTTGCCTGTAAACATATTCAAAGATGTATTTTTCCTGCGTGTATGGTTAAATATATCGTACCTTAGAAAAAGTTTTTTATTTATTAGGAAATTTTTATCAAATTTAAGGATAATTTTCACTTAAAAGAAGTGCTATTTAACTTAATGTTAGAAAATATTTTCCTAGTTTTTAATAAAAAAAATTATGCAATAAACCTAAATAAAATGAAATGTTTCTTAAAACGAAGGAAACATTTCCTAACTAAAACTAAAATTTAAGATGATATATGTTATGAACTACTTAAGAGGAAATTTTGCTATGTTTTCTAATAAAAGTTTAGTTCTCATTAGTAAATTTTTTCTATAATTGAGAAACTTTCACCCAATTTTATAGAAAAATTTGTTTCCTAATTTTAAGGAAAATTTTATTAAAATCTAAAATCTAAAAAGTGTCTTAAGCGCTGTTTCGATTTTAATTTTTCCTACAAATAATTAATTTTGTTCGAATTCAACTTCATTTGATTTCTGGGTGTATGTGATACATTATTTCAAACTTGAAACATAGTAAGAATAAGTGAATTCCTTAGAGTTCTTATTTATCCGAGAAAATGTGTCAGAGAAAATGAGGACAGAGTCCACAAATAAGATGTTTAAAGTAACAAAATATTCTATTTTTACCTCATCCTCCAAACATGACGAACACATGGTGTTTGTGCTTAGTCAGAAATTGCCAGTGAAACAATAAATCACTGGATACATATGGAACTAAAAATTAACTACTGGCGGAATACTTCCCTGTAGGAAGCCTGGGGTCAATTGTCTACAAGTCACCACTTTTGTCGACTATTTTGGGTGAATTTTTGGTGACAAAGCGTCTATACTTTTTACATTCCTTTTTTGCAGCTGTGCTTGTTCTTGATTTTTTTATTGTTTTATTTTGTTGAAAATGCAAGTGGACAGCTGCATGGAAAATTAAAGTTTTTAATAAAAATATAAAGAAAAATTAATTTAAAAGTTATATATGCAAATTTGAACAAAATATATAATGAGCAAAAGAAATTACAAAAAACTTGTGAAAAAATATAAAAATAAAAATAACAAGAAAATTGCAACTTTAGAGATTTTGTGGAGTTTGATGAAGATTTTACGGAGTCTGTGGATGATTTTGTGCAGTGTTTTGAAGATTTGTCTACTCCAAAATTAAATTTGCACGAAATTTTTTTTTACTTTTATTAAATTTATAAAAAAAAATGTATTAATAAAATATCTAATTTAACAAAATAAATGCACCTGTTTAATCTTATTTCCTTCCTTTTGTGAATATCAAGTAAAAAGTTCCAAAAGTGTAGACTAGAATTACTAAAATGTACTAGTGAATCTCTGGTTCCAATGTCAACACCTAGTTAATAGTTGTGTAGATTCGCAATGACACGCACATGTTAAATGTCTGCAGCAGAAAGCGTTGGCTGGGGCATAATTAGTCAGTAGTACTGGTGACAGAGTCAATAGTGAACCAGTACAGTTTCACAAACGACATTTCCTACAGGGTTATTATGGAAATTTTTTTTCCGACAATTTTTTGATTTTTGGCCAAAAAAAATGCGTATTAAAGATAAAAATCTCTAAAAAAAAAATATTTTATTTTAAAATTCATTCGGGTTCGATATCATAATTAAGAGAAGATGGAAAAAGTGTGAGGTTCAGCGCTACCTATCTGCGATTCCATACTAGTAGTAGTGGAAACGAATCCTAAATTTACCAACGAGCAATTTCGTTGCTTGGAATGCACCTATGACCCACAACATACACAAGTCTGACTCCTTTACCCATGAACACCTCGCTGATTCTACATGCCTAAAGCATAAATTAGACGACTTTAAATTTTTCTGAAATTTGGATATGGATATATACATATGTATATAGTAAAGCAGACAAAATGAAAGGACGGATAAATTTTTATTTTCGGACCACTCTTAAATTTATCGGGTTAACCCCATTCAGCGGATTTTAAACAAAGTAAAAAAAAATTAGCTTAAACAAATAATGTAAGTTCTTTTGTTTTCTCATTAATATCTTAAATTTTAAAAAATATACAATAATTTATGCTTCAGAAGTTAGGAAATGAGTTATTTTTAAAATAATCACCGGGTTAATATCCAAAACACTATTTAAGTAAGATATAAACATGAATCCTTTTGGAAGTTTTAGAATCACTTCCAAAAATGTAGTAAAAGTAAAACCTAGGACACAACGAAAGAAGTGATAGCCACAGAATCACTGTCGCCTTTTTTGCTGGAAGTGTTGTAAATGAGACTTAGAAAATCGAATGGGTTGTCTGCATAGTAATTTTAGTATTTTGTACTGCAATTTTCTGAAAACTGTAATGTGATAGCGAAGTTATGACTTTTAAAAATCGATTTTTTTATTTTTTTTTTTCGTAATGTAAATATTCATGTACATAAACAAGTACATAAAGAAGTAACACGCACGTTTTGCTTAAAACTGTGTTTTTTAAGTCGGTGAATAAGATTTCTCGGAAACGGCTGAACTGATCAGTTTTAAGTTTGAACAAAAAAATTAACCGAAATTTTAATTTAAATAAATTAAAAGGTCTTTTTAGGAAAAACTCTTGAAATATCAATTTTTTTATTTTAAAACTTCTAACTGTATATAATCTTTAAAAAGTTGGATCAACCTGCGGCCAAAATTTTTTTATTACCCACCTTTTAGTGTTCATATAATATTTATAATTTTAGATATTATGCAAATAAAATACTATTACGATTTTTATGATTTTTATACATTTATATACTAATCTGAATTACACTCAAAAAAATAAAGAAATTAGTATACAAATTTGTCAAATATTTAAAAACAAATTTTCGACTTCAATTTTTATTTAAACCCATTTTAGCTAAAAGTAAATTATATCACAGTGAAAGCTCCTATAGACGGACAAATTGCGTGGTTCCTTCCTCGAACTTAATATAAAAACATTATTCTGCAGGCGGACATCTCCCGTATTCGGACAATATCAACGCGACGGTCGGTTTTCACCTGCGGTAGTTTTCCTGTAGTCATTTTATAAACTTGTTAGTTTTCAAAAATATCTGTTTTTTATTTTGAATATTTAATAAAAAAAAATAATAATTTTCTTTTGCTGGAAAAAATAAAAGGAAATATATTTTGTCATAGTCTAGTTCATAAGGATGAATATGGTACTCTAGAATCAGTTTTTCGACATCTACTTCTGTACGCGGTTTTGTTTTGAGATTTCAAAATAATTGTTATTTTCGGTCCCTTGTTGTAAAAAAAACTTCTTTGAGTTTTTTAAAGTTCTTCTTTTGTATATGTATATGTGTTAGTATTACATTCACAAATATCAAAAAATTTTATTTTTATCATCCCATTCATAAAAAGGAGACTTTAAACTTTAAGTAGGATGATGATTTTTACCAATTTTTCTGTTTTTGCATATGAGTGCAATAAAAATTTATCACGTTATTTCAACGATATGGCTAGTTCATTTTTACTGCATTTGTTAGATATCTTTAACAGTTAAAAATAACTAAATTTTTAGTTATTTTTTTGTTAAGAACATATGTCGCCATTTTAATTGTATAAAACCACTCTTTAACTGTATTTTTCAGTAAATTTATTCATTTATGCCTTTGTCTATGTTATCGTATATATAGCGCCATTTTCTTATTTTATTTTCTAATGTAGTTTTTACATGAAAGTAGGCAGAGTTTAATAATTTGTCAAAAATTTCTGAATTCACAAGAATGTTTTGAACGAAATTACATGCTTTGCTTAAAATACGCGTTTTGGTACATATGTTCCCATATATTTTTATGCGAGCAAAACATGTGCAAAACATCTCAAACAACGTGTTCAATTTCAAAACATATCGAAAATAGTCCTATCAAAACTAAATTGTGTCTATACAACTCTGTGTTATCCATTCATTGAGAACAGTGATGGAAAAGTTGATACAATTGTGCTTTTTATACCCTCCACCATATATGGTGAGGGTATATATCAGTTTGTCATTCCGTTTGTAATATGTCGAAATATAGGTTTAAGACACCATAAAGTATATATATTCGTGATCCTTATGCAATTTTAAGTCGATTTAGCGATGTCCGTCTGTCTGTCTGTTGAAATCACGATCACGACGCGAAGACGCAAGCGGGGGTGATTATTTTTACCCAGATTATTGAACATCCTCCCGAGCAGTTGGGTATTTAAAATGAGCAAAATCGGTCAAGCGGTTCAAAAGTTATGAGTGAAAATGTGAAGGTACCTCTAAATTTTCCATACAAATTTGTACAATTTTTCTGTATCTATTTTTTTTTCTGTTAAGTAAGTAAAAATGTTATTAAGTCTTCTTATTGTTCGATTACATTTATTGTCTTACATACTTTGATAACTAAGTTAACGTTAAAATGAGCAATGTTAAAGTCGCTAACAGAGCAGACCTGTGTAAATAACATTGCTAAAACTAAATAACAAAAGTTCGTTACATAAATTGACAAAACATATTCATATTACAGTTCATGCAAAATGTAGTATATACGTATATCATCTTCATCCCCTTTGGTGGAGGGTATTCAAAGATTCGGCACAGCCGAATTTAGCCCTTTTTTACTTGTTTTGATACTATTTGATTTTAAAAAATACCGTGATACTCCCGAGACACATTTGATACTCTCACACACTTTTCCCAAATAAAACTTTGATATTCACTTATCTTAAGAATGCAGAAAAATAAGTTTAAAGAATCGAACTTTATGCACTGATATAGAAATACTCTTTATTAAAATAAATACATAATTCTGCATTAATGAAAAAGCTTTTTTTGGCAACTTTAAAATATTTTTCAAAAATATTAATGAATTTTTGGACAAACTTAAATATTTTTTTGGATAATTAAAAAACTGGTTATACAATTTTGAAGTATTTTTAGACAATTTTAAAATAATTTTGAATAATTTAAAATAATTTTTGAACAATTTTAAAAACTTTTTGGACAATTTGAAATAATTTTTGAAATAATTTTTAAAATTGTTTTCGATAATTTTTAAACATTTTTCACAATTTCAAAATTATTTTGGAAAATTCTGAATTAAAGCTGGAAATGATGTAGTGTTAAATAAAATACAAAGTGCAAAAATGCATAGATTGTGTCGCCATAACTAATAAAAGCTTAAAAAATGCATTAAACAAATATATAAAAATCATTTAATAAAAAAATTATAAAAGGCCTTCAGAACTATTTTCACATTGAAATTTTTGACTTGAATAATCAGAAAACAGTATTTTCAATAAATGCTTTAGATTTAGAAAATATACGACATACTATAGCTTTAGAAGTAATGAAGAGTAATTTTTTTAAGACATCTAAATCACTACATTTGAAATATGAACATATGAGTTCTTTTGAAAGTTCCTTAGAATAACACCAAAAAAATCATTAAAGAATGATAACTGAACTTTAGGAAACAATAAAAGAAGTTGTAGCCACAAAATGACTACCATTTTGCTGGGTATAACATATACAATTAGATTCCACAAAATGTGATTAGATTAATTTTTTTTGCTTGGGTAACTAAAGTTTAAAAAGGGGTCAGTTTTTTTTTTTTTTTTTTTACGTTAGACTAACACTCAGGGGATGTCCCCTACTAATGCAGTGCATTGTGTTAGAATTAGGAAAATATGTTATGAGAGGGAGAAAAGAGGGAGTAGTGTTGAAGAGTACAGACAATATGCAATATATCTGCAATAGTACAACAACCGGGTACACACTTTGTTGCTGAATTGGTTACTCAGTGATCAGTGCTATGCCTTCATCACTAATTGGCCCAACAACAAAAAGAATACAAGGCGGTTGTACCATGCAAAATAGAGAAAAAAAATTAAAAAAGTGAGAGGAAAGGGAAGGAAAAAAATCTAGCAACAATAACACAGGCAAATAGAGACATTAAAGCCCTTTGCCCCTTTCAGTTTTTTTATTTTTTTATTAATTGATTTATTGTAATTATTATTATATCAACACTGGACAAAAAAAACGGCGCGTTTAAATTCGATTTAACGACACTAAAAACATAAACGATATATGCGGACAAAATGCGTGTTGACAGTTTAAAAGACAGAACACAGACAGACAGAAACCTATTAAAAACTAAAATATAATAAACCTATTAAAAACAAAACCTATTACAAAACTTTTTTATAACTGATGTTGCGAGCGAAGATAAATCACGTCTGTACTCTTCAACTGACTATACGCGACTTGGGACCTGTCCCGAGATAGGTGAAAACTGGACCGGTTCCGAAAATACATATCACGAGATAAGTGAAAAGAGGACCGGTTCCTTAAGCACCTACCACGTTACCGGTTTAAAAGTCATGACATGTTCTCTTAGACCAGTTCTGTGATATGTCAATGAGAGCAATTCACCCCCTCCTAGGACAAGCCCATGTTAAAGTGACTATCGCAATGAACCGGTCACGTGACGTGTCCTGGGATAGGTCCTTTTTCCGCAGGGTTGATCTCTAATTAAATGTGTTACTCTTTTTTGTTAAATATATATAAAACAAGTAAAAGCGGCTAAATTCGGCTATGCCGAATCTTATATACCCTTCACCATGGTTGTGAAAAAACTGAAGTTTATATATGGACATATATGGAATGGATGGATTTATATACGGACGCCTTTAAGAGGAAATAAACCATTTAGTTTGGTGATAAAACTTGGACTCGGGAAGATTTATGGTTGCAGAAAATAGGTATTTAAAAAAATTTATGTTTTGGGCATAACTTTTTTGTATCTGAACCGATATTTTCGAGTTTTTTCAGCAAATATGTTATACTAAAGATTTTCGATCTTTATCTATATAAGACGTATCCATAGGTCATATTACAGCTCTAGAATAGTGTTTGTTGTTTGTGTATAAAAGGTAAAGAGGTGAAAGAAAAGAATTTCAACAAATCGATAATAGAAATCACTAGAACTGCATGTGTTTTATTTCTACAAAAACGTTTGATTTAGCAGGCGAATTTGCATTTGAGATTTTATTTCGCTTTTTATTAAAAAATATTTTTAATTCCTTTAGGTTAATTTTAAAAATTTGAAGGAAGAGTTTATAAATTTTTTTTTATAAATTATTATAAGTTATGACCTAAAATGGTTGCACTTAAAGGGAAATTATGTATAAAATTTTCTTAATATATGAGAAATAAAATGGTTTAAAAAAATCTTTTTATAAAATCGTTTAAATCGGAGCAATAAATAGAAATAAAACCGTTTGTATTTTGTTTGTATCATAGGGTTTTTATAAAAATTTTGATGTTTTTAGCCTATTTATGGACTATTTAATTATTAATATAAAATTTTATTTAAATAAATTATTAAATGTAAAAAAAAGTTGAATTGAGCGGGTGTAGGATTCGAACCCGCGGCCTTAGAGACAAAAAGCGTTTGTGACATAGCGTTTAGACAACTGAGCTATTAAGGTCATGCGGAATCATCTTTAATAGAATTAAACAGTTTTAAACAGTTTTCGTTCATTAGAGATTTGTTTGGTTTTTATTTAAATGACAAATCTTTGTATGTGTTTGTTGTTTGTGTATAAAAGGTGAAGAGGTGAAAGAAAAGAATTTAAACAAATCGTTAATAGAAATCACTAGAGCTGCATGTGTTTTATTTCTACAAAAACGTTTGATTTAGCAGGCGAATTTGCATTTGAGATTTTATTTCGCTTTTTTATTAAAAAAATATTTTTAATTCCTTTAGCTTAATTTTAAAAATTTGAAGGAAAATAGTTTATAATTTTTTTTTATAAATTATTATAAGTTATGACCTAAAATAGTTGCACTCAAAGGGAAATTATGTATAAAATTTTCTTAATATATGAGAAATAAAATGGTTTAAAAATCTTTTTATAAAATCTTTTAAATCGGAGCAAGAAATAGAAATAAAACCGTTTGTATTTTGTTTGTATCACAGGGTTTTTATAAAAATTTTCATGTTTTTAGCCTATTTATGGATTATTTAATTATTAATATTAAATTGTATATAAATTAATTATTAAATGTTTAAAAAAAAACAAAAAATAAACAAAAAAAAAAGTCTTAAGAAAATAAAAAAAAAAATGTACAATAAAAAAAGTGAATTGACCGGGATTCGAACCCGCGGCCTTAGAGAAAAAAAGTATTTGTGACATAGCGTCTAGGCAACTGAGCTATTGAAGCTCACACAAAATCATCGTTAATAGAGGTACATATATAAAAAGTCTTCGTTCATTAGAGATTTGTTTGGCTTTTATTTAAATGACAAATCTTTGTATGTGTTTGTTGTTTGTGTATAATAGGTGGAGATGAAAGAAAAGAATTTCAACAAATGGATGTTTTTGTTATGCGTAAAATTCTACATACATATTAAACAAAGGGATTTTACGGAAAAAATTAGAGGTAGTCCTGGTTTTTTGCTAATATCTCAGCCATTTATTAACCGATCTCTCTGATTTTCAATAGCAAACAGAAATGGATCACATGTAACAGAAATAAATAACAATCAAGTCCTCATCATGCCTGGGTTCTTCGGAAAACCCATTTCAACACACAGACGGACATCGGTAAATCAACTTCGCTCTTCATAAGGACCCAGGATATATATACTTTATAGGGTCTAAAATCAATATTGTAGAAATTACAAACCCTTCCACCTGTGATGAAGGGTATAAACAAATATTTTTAACGTCCCAGCAAAAATGAAGCTGCCAAAGAAGCAATAAAAGCATCACTACTATGTCGGTTTTCACCTGCGGTAGTTTTCCTGTAGTCATTTTATAAACTTGTTAGTTTTCAAAAATATCTGTTTTTTATTTTGAATATTTAATAAAAAAAAATAATAATTTTCTTTTGCTGGAAAAAATAAAAGGAAATATATTTTGTCATAGTCTAGTTCATAAGGATGAATATGGTACTCTAGAATCAGTTTTTCGACATCTACTTCTGTACGCGGTTTTGTTTTGAGATTTCAAAATAATTGTTATTTTCGGTCCCTTGTTGTAAAAAAAACTTCTTTGAGTTTTTTAAAGTTCTTCTTTTGTATATGTATATGTGTTAGTATTACATTCACAAATATCAAAAAATTTTATTTGTATCATCCCATTCATAAAAAGGAGACTTTAAACTTTAAGTAGGATGATGATTTTTACCAATTTTTCTGTTTTTGCATATGAGTGCAATAAAAATTTATCACGTTATTTCAACGATATGGCTAGTTAATTTTTACTGCATTTGTTAGATATCTTTAACAGTTAAAAATAACTAAATTTTTAGTTATTTTTTTGTTAAGAACATATGTCGCCATTTTAACTGTATAAAACCACTCTTTAACTGTATTTTTCAGTAAATTTATTCATTTATGCCTTTGTCTATGTTATCGTATATATAGCGCCATTTTCTTATTTTATTTTCTAATGTAGTTTTTACATGAAAGTAGGCTGAGTTTAATAATTTGTCAAAAATTTCTGAATTCACAAGAATGTTTTGAACGAAATTACATGCTTTGCTTAAAATACGCGTTTTGGTACATATGTTCCCATATATTTTTATGCGAGCAAAACATGTGCAAAACATCTCAAACAACGTGTTCAATTTCAAAACATATCGAAAATAGTCCTATCAAAACTAAATTGTGTCTATACAACTCTGTGTTATCCATTCATTGAGAACAGTGATGGAAAAGTTGATACAATTGTGCTTTTTATACCCTCCACCATATATGGTGAGGGTATATATCAGTTTGTCATTCCGTTTGTAATATGTCGAAATATAGGTTTAAGACACCATAAAGTATATATATTCGTGATCCTTATGCAATTTTAAGTCGATTTAGCGATGTCCGTCTGTCTGTCTGTTGAAATCACGATCACGACGCGAAGACGCAAGCGGGGGTGATTATTTTTACCCAGATTATTGAACATCCTCCCGAGCAGTTGGGTATTTAAAATGAGCAAAATCGGTCAAGCGGTTCAAAAGTTATGAGTGAAAATGTGAAGGTACCTCTAAATTTTCCATACAAATTTGTACAATTTTTCTGTATCTATTTTTTTTTCTGTTAAGTAAGTAAAAATGTTATTAAGTCTTCTTATTGTTCGATTACATTTATTGTCTTACATACTTTGATAACTAAGTTAACGTTAAAATGAGCAATGTTAAAGTCGCTAACAGAGCAGACCTCTGTAAATAACATTGCTAAAACTAAATAACAAAAGTTCGTTACATAAATTGACAAAACATATTCATATTACAGTTCATGCAAAATGTAGTATATACGTATATCATCTTCATCCCCTTTGGTGGAGGGTATTCAAAGATTCGGCACAGCCGAATTTAGCCCTTTTTTACTTGTTTTGATACTATTTGATTTTAAAAAATACCGTGATACTCCCGAGACACATTTGATACTCTCACACACTTTTCCCAAATAAAACTTTGATATTCACTTATCTTAAGAATGCAGAAAAATAAGTTTAAAGAATCGAACTTTATGCACTGATATAGAAATACTCTTTATTAAAATAAATACATAATTCTGCATTAATGAAAAAGCTTTTTTTGGCAACTTTAAAATATTTTTCAAAAATATTAATGAATTTTTGGACAAACTTAAATATTTTTTTGGATAATTAAAAAACTGGTTATACAATTTTGAAGTATTTTTAGACAATTTTAAAATAATTTTGAATAATTTAAAATAATTTTTGAACAATTTTAAAAACTTTTTGGACAATTTGAAATAATTTTTGAAATAATTTTTAAAATTGTTTTCGATAATTTTTAAACATTTTTCACAATTTCAAAATTATTTTGGAAAATTCTGAATTAAAGCTGGAAATGATGTAGTGTTAAATAAAATACAAAGTGCAAAAATGCATAGATTGTGTCGCCATAACTAATAAAAGCTTAAAAAATGCATTAAACAAATATATAAAAATCATTTAATAAAAAAATTATAAAAGGCCTTCAGAACTATTTTCACATTGAAATTTTTGACTTGAATAATCAGAAAACAGTATTTTCAATAAATGCTTTAGATTTAGAAAATATACGACATACTATAGCTTTAGAAGTAATGAAGAGTAATTTTTTTAAGACATCTAAATCACTACATTTGAAATATGAACATATGAGTTCTTTTGAAAGTTCCTTAGAATAACACCAAAAAAATCATTAAAGAATGATAACTGAACTTTAGGAAACAATAAAAGAAGTTGTAGCCACAAAATGACTACCATTTTGCTGGGTATAACATATACAATTAGATTCCACAAAATGTGATTAGATTAATTTTTTTTGCTTGGGTAACTAAAGTTTAAAAAGGGGTCAGTTTTTTTTTTTTTTTTTTACGTTAGACTAACACTCAGGGGATGTCCCCTACTAATGCAGTGCATTGTGTTAGAATTAGGAAAATATGTTATGAGAGGGAGAAAAGAGGGAGTAGTGTTGAAGAGTACAGACAATATGCAATATATCTGCAATAGTACAACAACCGGGTACACACTTTGTTGCTGAATTGGTTACTCAGTGATCAGTGCTATGCCTTCATCACTAATTGGCCCAACAACAAAAAGAATACAAGGCGGTTGTACCATGCAAAATAGAGAAAAAAAATTAAAAAAGTGAGAGGAAAGGGAAGGAAAAAAATCTAGCAACAATAACACAGGCAAATAGAGACATTAAAGCCCTTTGCCCCTTTCAGTTTTTTTATTTTTTTATTAATTGATTTATTGTAATTATTATTATATCAACACTGGACAAAAAAAACGGCGCGTTTAAATTCGATTTAACGACACTAAAAACATAAACGATATATGCGGACAAAATGCGTGTTGACAGTTTAAAAGACAGAACACAGACAGACAGAAACCTATTAAAAACTAAAATATAATAAACCTATTAAAAACAAAACCTATTACAAAACTTTTTTATAACTGATGTTGCGAGCGAAGATAAATCACGTCTGTACTCTTCAACTGACTATACGCGACTTGGGACCTGTCCCGAGATAGGTGAAAACTGGACCGGTTCCGAAAATACATATCACGAGATAAGTGAAAAGAGGACCGGTTCCTTAAGCACCTACCACGTTACCGGTTTAAAAGTCATGACATGTTCTCTTAGACCAGTTCTGTGATATGTCAATGAGAGCAATTCACCCCCTCCTAGGACAAGCCCATGTTAAAGTGACTATCGCAATGAACCGGTCACGTGACGTGTCCTGGGATAGGTCCTTTTTCCGCAGGGTTGATCTCTAATTAAATGTGTTACTCTTTTTTGTTAAATATATATAAAACAAGTAAAAGCGGCTAAATTCGGCTATGCCGAATCTTATATACCCTTCACCATGGTTGTGAAAAAACTGAAGTTTATATATGGACATATATGGAATGGATGGATTTATATACGGACGCCTTTAAGAGGAAATAAACCATTTAGTTTGGTGATAAAATTTGGACTCGGGAAGATTTATGGTTGCAGAAAATAGGTATTTAAAAAAATTTATGTTTTGGGCATAACTTTTTTGTATCTGAACCGATATTTTCGAGTTTTTTCAGCAAATATGTTATACTAAAGATTTTCGATCTTTATCTATATAAGACGTATCCATAGGTCATATTACAGCTCTAGAATAGTGTTTGTTGTTTGTGTATAAAAGGTAAAGAGGTGAAAGAAAAGAATTTCAACAAATCGATAATAGAAATCACTAGAACTGCATGTGTTTTATTTCTACAAAAACGTTTGATTTAGCAGGCGAATTTGCATTTGAGATTTTATTTCGCTTTTTATTAAAAAATATTTTTAATTCCTTTAGGTTAATTTTAAAAATTTGAAGGAAGAGTTTATAAATTTTTTTTTATAAATTATTATAAGTTATGACCTAAAATGGTTGCACTTAAAGGGAAATTATGTATAAAATTTTCTTAATATATGAGAAATAAAATGGTTTAAAAAAATCTTTTTATAAAATCGTTTAAATCGGAGCAATAAATAGAAATAAAACCGTTTGTATTTTGTTTGTATCATAGGGTTTTTATAAAAATTTTGATGTTTTTAGCCTATTTATGGACTATTTAATTATTAATATAAAATTTTATTTAAATAAATTATTAAATGTAAAAAAAAGTTGAATTGAGCGGGTGTAGGATTCGAACCCGCGGCCTTAGAGACAAAAAGCGTTTGTGACATAGCGTTTAGACAACTGAGCTATTAAGGTCATGCGGAATCAGCTTTAATAGAATTAAACAGTTTTAAACAGTTTTCGTTCATTAGAGATTTGTTTGGTTTTTATTTAAATGACAAATCTTTGTATGTGTTTGTTGTTTGTGTATAAAAGGTGAAGAGGTGAAAGAAAAGAATTTAAACAAATCGTTAATAGAAATCACTAGAGCTGCATGTGTTTTATTTCTACAAAAACGTTTGATTTAGCAGGCGAATTTGCATTTGAGATTTTATTTCGCTTTTTTATTAAAAAAATATTTTTAATTCCTTTAGCTTAATTTTAAAAATTTGAAGGAAAATAGTTTATAATTTTTTTTTATAAATTATTATAAGTTATGACCTAAAATAGTTGCACTCAAAGGGAAATTATGTATAAAATTTTCTTAATATATGAGAAATAAAATGGTTTAAAAATCTTTTTATAAAATCTTTTAAATCGGAGCAAGAAATAGAAATAAAACCGTTTGTATTTTGTTTGTATCACAGGGTTTTTATAAAAATGTTCATGTTTTTAGCCTATTTATGGATTATTTAATTATTAATATTAAATTGTATATAAATTAATTATTAAATGTTAAAAAAAAAACAAAAAATAAACAAAAAAAAAAGTCTTAAGAAAATAAAAAAAAAATGTACAATAAAAAAAGTGAATTGACCGGGATTCGAACCCGCGGCCTTAGAGAAAAAAAGTATTTGTGACATAGCGTCTAGGCAACTGAGCTATTGAAGCTCACACAAAATCATCGTTAATAGAGGTACATATATAAAAAGTCTTCGTTCATTAGAGATTTGTTTGGCTTTTATTTAAATGACAAATCTTTGTATGTGTTTGTTGTTTGTGTATAATAGGTGGAGATGAAAGAAAAGAATTTCAACAAATGGATGTTTTTGTTATGCGTAAAATTCTACATACATATTAAACAAAGGGATTTTACGGAAAAAATTAGAGGTAGTCCTGGTTTTTTGCTAATATCTCAGCCATTTATTAACCGATCTCTCTGATTTTCAATAGCAAACAGAAATGGATCACATGTAACAGAAATAAATAACAATCAAGTCCTCATCATGCCTGGGTTCTTCGGAAAACCCATTTCAACACACAGACGGACATCGGTAAATCAACTTCGCTCTTCATAAGGACCCAGAATATATATACTTTATAGGGTCTAAAATCAATATTGTAGAAATTACAAACCCTTCCACCTGTGATGAAGGGTATAAACAAATATTTTTAACGTCCCAGCAAAAATGAAGCTGCCAAAGAAGCAATAAAAGCATCACTACTATGGCAAAGGCATCACTTCTTTTCTAATGGTTTCATCGATGAATTTAACATTAGCGTATCATAGGAAGGAAGTATTCAAATGTAGCTACTAGCATTACTTATACTTTATTCTAAGGAAGCAATGATAATACAATGATTAGGTATTCTGATGCATGAGTGGAAAAAGTTCATATACTTTGTAGTATTTAAGCTTTGATGAAAATTTAAATCATAAGAATGCGGAAAAATAAGTTTAAAGAAGCGAAATTTATGCATTGATATACAAATACTCTTTATTAAAACAAATAAATAATTCTGCATTAGTGAAAAAGCATTTTTGAAACATTTTTCAAATATTTTAATGAATTTTTAGACAAATTTTATAATATTTTTGGATAAATAAAAACTGGTTGTACAATTTGGAAACAATTTTAGACAATTTTAAAATATGTTTGAACAATTTTAAATAATTTTTGCACAATTTTAAAACATTTTTGGGCAATTTGAAATAATTTTTACACAATTTTAAAATTATTTTGATAAATTCTAAGTTAAAACTGGAAATGGTGTAGTGTTAAATAATAAACATAATGCAAAAATGCACAGATTGCGTAGTCAAAAAAATATTTAAGGCTGAAAAAATGCAAATGACAGGCCAAAAAAAAATCTGTTTTTCTTGATTTTTCAAAACTTTTATAAAAATTGCAAAACTGCATAAATTCTAACTGTTATTAAATTTTAAACTAAAATATAAAAAATGATTTAATAAAAAAATTAAAAAAGTTCATCAGAACTATTTTCTCAATTTGAATAAATGCTTAAATTCAAAAAAAAAAATATACGATATACTATAACTTATGCTTTAGAAGTAATGAAGAGTGATATTTTAAGATATGCATCGGGTTTATATCCAGATCACTGCATTTGATATATGAACACATGAATGCTTTTGGAAGTGCCTTAGAATAACACCAAAAAATCATAAAAGAATGTCAACTGAAGTTTAGGAAGCAATGAAAGAAGTTATAGTCACAGAATGACTACCATGTTTTTTTGCTGGGGTAATGTGAATTTATATTTTAAGCTATTTTTAGCTAAAAATAAAAAATTTACTACTCTGAGGGTCAAAAAAGTACTATTGAAATTTTCTTTTTGATACCGAAAAAAAATGACATTTGCATTTGGCAAGTTTGAAAAAAAATTTAAGCATCATTCAAAGTGGTAGTAATAAATAAAAAAAGGTTTAAATATAAATAAAAGAGAAAATTAAATAAATCGAACAAAAAAATGGCTACAAAAAATTAAATTGTTTTTTATTTGTTATGAATATGAAACATCAAATTAATTTCGAAAATTCGAAGACTCAAAACACATTTTTGCTAGTGGAAAAAGTTTGAAATGTTTTCCTCACAACATTTTATTATGGTCATAATGGAAATATGGTTTTTTAAAAATAAACTAATTTTTTTCCAGAAGTAACTTTTTACATTCAGCCACTAAACAATTTAACAAAAAGTTTTTAGAAATTTTGAGGCTGATGTGATTGTATACTTCTTTTTGTAATTGAAATACCAAATTTATTTTGTAATTAAAAAAAAACTGAAAAAATTAACTGTAATAACAGTAGATTTTGCTTATTTTTATAAGTTGGTTTCAAATTTTTTTTTAGCAAACATTTTTTCAGTTATTTTAACGGCATTTTAGTTATTTTAACTGCATTTCTCAGTTCTTTTTAACAGTTGAGTATTTAATTATTTTTTGAATACCTTTGTCGGCTTTTAAGCTGCATATACCGTTTTTTACTTGTCATTTTCGGTATATTCGACCGAAAACCTTTATTAAGTATATTTATTAAACCTTTTCATTGAAATATGCAATTTTTTCTCCATTTTGTCTGATCCCTCCGAATTATCTTAAGTAGGTTTTGCTTTAATGTAAATCGCATTATTATCATGGCAAAATTATACCAGGTAAAGTCATTAAGGAGAATTTTGATTTTTTATTGGACATTCTAGGGTGTTTTGTTTACTTTTTGTATTAATTTTAGTCATTTGTTATTGTAAAAGAGAGAACATATTTTCTAATGTGTCTACCAGATATTCTTATGCCGTGCTTATTATAGCATATGAATAATTCTCTTGGTGTAAAGTACCCAGTAAAAATGAAGCTGCCAAAGAAGCAATAAAAGCATCACTACTATGGCAAAGGCATCACTTCTTTTATGATGGTTTCATCGATGAATTTAACATTAGCGTGTCATAGGATGGAAGTATTTCAATGTAGCTACTAGCATTACTCATACTTTACTCTAAGGAATATAATGATTAGGTATTCTGATGCATGAGTGGAAAATGTTCATATACTTTGTAGTATTTAAGCTTTGATGAAAATTTAATTCATAAGATGTAGAAAAATAAGTTTAAAGAAGCGAAATTTATGCATTGATATACAAATACTCTTTATTAAAACATATAAATAATTCTGTATTAGGGAAAAAGTATTTTTGAAATATTTTTCAAGAATTTTAATGAATTTTTAGACAAATTTTAAAATATTTTTGGATAATTTTAAAACTGGTTGTATAATTTTTAAATATTTTTAGACAATTTTAAAATATTTTTGAACAATTTTAAATAATTTTTGCATAATTCTAAAACATTTTTGGGCAATTTAAAATAATTTTTACACAATTTTAAAATTATTTTGGTAAATTCCGAATTAAAACTGTAAATGGTGTAGTGTTAAATAATAAACATAATGCAAAAATTAACAGATTGCGTCGTCATAAATATTTGAGGCTGAAAAATGCAAATGACAGGCCAGCTAGTATCAATTAAAGGTCAAAAAAATCAGTTTTTCTTGATTTTTCAAACTCTTATAAAAATTGCATAAATTCTAACCCTAATGAAATTTTAAACTGAAATATAAACAAGTAAAAAAGGGCTAAATTGGGCTGTGCCGAATCTTTGAATACCCTTCACCAAAGGGGATGAAGATGATATACGTATATACTAAATTTTGCATGAACTGTAATATGAATATGTTTTGTCAATTTATGTAACAACATTTTGTTATTTAGTTTTAGCAATGTTATTTACAGAGGTCTGCTCTGTTAGCGACTTTAACATTGTTCATTTTTACGTTAACTTAGTTGTCATAGTATGTAAGACAATAAATGTAATCGAACAATAAGAAGACTTAACATTTTTACTTACTTAACAGAAAAAAAAAATAGATACAGAAAAATTGTACAAATTTGTATGGAAAATTTAGAGGTACCTTCACATTTTCACTCATAACTTTTGAACCGCTTGACCGATTTTGCTCATTTTAAATACCAAACTGCTCGGGAGGATGTTCAATGGGTAAAAATAGGCACCCCCGCTTGCGTCTTCGCGTCGTGATCGTGATTTCAACAGACAGACAGACAGACGGACAGACAGACAGACGGACATCGCTAAATCGACTTAAAATTGCATAAGGATCACGAATATATATACTTTATGGGGTCTTAAACCTATATTTCGACATATTACAAACGGAATGACAAACTGATATATACCCTCACCATATATGGTGGAGGGTATAAAAAGCACAATTGTATCAACTTTTACATCACTGTTCTCAATGAATGGATAACACAGAGTTGTATAGACACAATTCAGTTTTGATATGACTATTTTCGAAATGTTTTGAAATTGAACACGTTGTTTGAGATGTTTTGCACATGTTTTGCTCGCATAAAAATATATGGGAACATATGTACCAAAACACGTATTTTAAGCAAAGCATGTAATTTCGTTCAAAACACGTATGTATATGGAAATGCAATATAAATTCAAACAAATTAAATCAAACAAAAAAATATTAAGGAAAGTTATGTTTCTATGTAATATATTTTAACATTCTTGTGAATTCAGAAATTTTTGACAAATTATTAAACTCAGCCTACTTTCATGTAAAAACTACATTAGAAAAAAACAAGTAAGAGCGGCTAAATTCGGCTATGCCGAATCTTATATACCCTTCACCATGGTTGGGAAAAAACTGAAGTTTATATATGGACATATATGAAATGGACAGATTTATATACGGACGCCTTTAAGAGGAAATTAACCATTTAGTTTGGAGATAAAACTTGGACTCGGGAAGATTTATGGTTCCAGAAAATAAGTATTTTAAAAAAATTTATGTTTTGGGCATAACTTTTTTGTATCTGAACCGATATTTCCGAGTTTTTCAGCAAATATGTTATACTAAAGATTTTCGATCTTTATCTATATAAGACGTATCCATAGGTCATATTACAGCTCTAGAATAGTGTTTGTTGTTTGTGTATAAAAGGTGAAGAGGTGAAAGAAAAGAATTTCAACAAATCGTTAAAAGAAATCACTAGAACTGCATGTGTTTTATTTCTACAAAATAGTTTGATTTAGCTGGCAAATTTACATTTGGGATTTTATTTCGCTTTTTTATTAGAAATATTTGTAATTTCTTTAGCTTAACTTTAAAAATTTGAAGGAAAATAGTTTATAATACTTTTTATAAATTATTATAAGTTATGACCAAAAATAGTTGCACTCAAAGGTAAATTATGTATAAAATTTTCTTAATATGTGAGAAATAAAATGGTTTAAAAATCTTTTTATAAATTCTTTTAAATCGGAGCAAAAAATAGAAATAAAACCGTTTGTATTTTGTTTATATCAGAGGGTTTTTATACAAATTTTGATGTTTTTATTTAAATTTTATTTAAATTAATTATTAAATGTAAAAAAAAAAACAAAAAATAAACAAAAAAAAAAAATCTTAACGAACCCGCGACCCTTCCAACTGTGGTGAAAGGTATAAAAACGTTTGTATTTTGTTTGTATCAGAGGGTTTTTATAAAAATGTTGATGTTTTAGCCTATTTATAGATTATTTAATTATTAATATAAAATTTTATATAAATTAATTATTAAATGTTAAAAAAAAAAACCAAAAATAAGCAAAAAAACAGTCTTAAGAAAATAATAAAAAAAATGTACAAAAAAAAAAGTGAATTGACCTGAACGAGATTCGAACCTCGAACCCCGCGGGCTTAGAGAAAAAAAGTATTTGTGACATAGCGTCTAGACAACTGAGCTATTGAAGCTCACACAAAATCATCGTCAATAGAGGTACATATATAAAAGTCTTCGTTCATTAGGGATTTGTTTAGTTTTTATTTAAATGACAAATCTTTGTATGTGTGTTGTTTGTGTATAAAAGGTGGAGATGAAAGAAAAGAATTTTAACACTTGGATGTGTTGTTATGCTCAAAATTCTAGATACATTTTAAACAAAGGGATTTTACTGGAAAAATTAGAGATAGTCCTGGTTTTTTACTAATATCTCAGCCATTTATTAACCGATCTGTCTGATTTTTAATAGCAAACAGAAATGGATCACATGTAACAGAAATAAAAAACAATCAAGTCCTCATCATGTCTGGGTTCTTCGGAAAACCCATTTCAACACACAGACGGACAGACGGACAGACGGACAGACGGACATCGTTAAATCAACTTCGCTCTTCATAAGGACCCAGAATATATATACTTTATAGGGTCTAAGATCAATATTGTAGAAATTACAAACGGAATGACAAACTTATATATACCCTTCCACCTGTGGTGAAGGGTATAAAAAGATTTAATAAAATAATTAAAAAATTTCATCAGAATTTATGCTTTAAATGTAATGAAGAGTGATTTTTTAAGATATGCATCGGGTTTATATCCCGATTACTTCATTTGAAATATGAACACATGAATTCTTTTGAAGTTCCTTAGAATAACACAAAAAAATCATAAAAGAATGTCAACTGAAGTTTAGGAAGCAATGAAAGAAGTTATAGTCAGAGAATGACTACCAGTTTTTTTTACTGGGGTATGTATAGTGTTTCTTCTAAAACTATTTTTTTTTTTTGCAATTTCAGCTCACTTTACTATGCATCCATACTAAAAACAATTTGTGGTAAAGGGAATATAGTGTTTATTTAATAATGAATCATGTAATCAGTGTAGCTCAAATCCAAATTCATACATACAAAATGTTTATCTTAACATCAACCTTCAATAAAAATTTAGGTGTGCTTAAAATAAAAAAAAAAAAAATATAAATGTCCAAATTAAAATTTTTAATCCAAAACTTTTTAATACATAATAACCTTTTTGGTAGAGCTTTACTTACAATTCGAAACATCAAAGGTTAGCATTTTTTTAAACTGAATGTTGCTTAATGTTCCACCTTAACGCAGTCCCTTTTTCAAGAAACTAAGCCCATCTTTGGAACTCAAGTTTTTTTTAGCTGACAGCTGCATATGTGTAAAATTTTATATATATTATTTTTTGTATATTATATATTACCCATCTAACAGAAAGCCGAATTTCAGAAGTTTAAAATTCAACATTTGAAGTTCAAGTTTTTAAATGACGAGACAGGTGCTCGCATTCAACTGACCCGTTTTTCCTCACAGGGTAGTTCGTCATGGCCTAGATTGCAATTTTTTACATATTTATATGGTGGATGTTATTAAAATAATACGGTTAATCGAATGCTTAATAACTCATTAACCACTTTGTCTTACTCAGTGTGGGATTTTTTTTATATTCGTATTTATTTATATACATACTAGCGGTAAAAGCCCGCTAGTAGGCCTGCGGTTCGGAGTCCCAAGATGAAAATGGTTTTAAAACTATATTATTAAAAAATTATCTCACACACAAAGAAACACATATAAAGTTCAGAGTTCGGATTTTTTATTTTTCTAGCCCGCTAGGTTGTTGCATATGAATAATGTTGCCCGGACTAAGTCCCGGGATTATCTGGAGTCTCCGGATGAAAATGGTTTAAAAAGTACCTTGTTAGAGAACACATTTTTTAAATTTCGCAGTTTAATATTTAATTTTTTATGATTCTAGCTAAAAGAAAACCGCCAAGAGGGCAGACATTCCCCATTCTCGTAGAAAATTCCAAAGCCCCGATCTTGTTAGCAGTTAGCCCTTAGTATAAGAAACAGGTTTGATAAATTTCAGATTTCTAGTCCCTTTTCGCCACTCCCCATGTGGATGTCCAAATATTATGTCTTACTTTTTCTCCTTTCTCCCCCCGCTTCGTATCATCTAAGCTGGTAAATACACTCCTAATAATCCATGCTTAAAAATACAAATAAATTTTTCGTAAATTTCATTTCGTACAATATATTAAATATTTTGTGTATGTTGAAAAATTTTCGTATATTACGAATTTCATAAATTTATAAATATGTAAATAATACAAACATGATTTCGTAAATAATTTTTAGTAAAACATATGTTTTAAAAAAATTGTTAGATCACGAAATTTTCGTATTCAGCTGATGGTAAATACTTTCTTAAAAAAATTTTAAAATTTTTCGTAATTTCAAATTAACCAAATTTTTCATAAAATAAACTAAAGTTTTCCTGTATTTTACCGGTGTATCCACCAGTGAAGGCACCTTCATACAAAAATTTTCTTGTTCCACTAAACTGAAGATGTAACCTTCGTATCAAGTTTTTACTTTCTAGCTCTAGTAGAAATCATTTTACAAATTTTTGAAAACCGATTTGCTAAAATTAACAAAAAAAAATTACTTATTTTAAAAAAGTGGTTATCGAAGGAAATTTTTAAACTTATACATACAAATAATTAAAACTTATACATACAAACTTAATTTGCCTTAGGTTGAAAAAATGGATCGGAAGTGAAAATATTGTTCACAACCAACTCAAGTCCAAAAATAGGACATCCACTTAAAATAGCACTAAAAACGTTTTTATTTCTAAAAATCAGCCCTTAAAACAATTAAAATGTGACCTTAAAATCCAAAAATTTTGCTAAAATGTTCTTTCAAAACAAAACTTAGCAAATTAAAATAAAATTATAAATTCGTTTATATCTTCTAAGCCTTTGATTTTTTTTAAATTTTGTCTAAAATATTTTTTGAAAAAAATAAATAAAAAAATTTATAAATTTGTATATTTGAATTCGTAAGGTAATTTGAAAACAAGTGTATATAAAATAATTCAGTTTATTTGTGCATTTTAATAATAATTTTTTATAAATTAAAATTTTGCTATATTTAACCATTCATTGAGTTTACAGCAATTTACTAAAATTAAGTAGCCTTTACTAATTTATTATACTAATTTGATTGTACTAATATTAATAATATTTAGTAATTTTTTGCTGATTTTATCAAACCGATTTTAAATTTCACTTTACAAAAAGTATACTAAAATTTAGTAGTGGCTACTAATTTTTCTACTAATTTCATTGTACTACACGTCAGCAGACATATGTTGCTAAGATTAGCAATAAATACCGCCGGGCTCAAATTAGAAAAATTTCCCGTTATAACAGCAACATTTTCAGTTGCCATTACAGACTTTTTTGGTGTGTGTAATATGTGCTTACTTCTGACAAGAGGTGTCTCTGGACAATCACAGGCTTTAGTCTGGACAACATTTTTCTACGCTAACAATATAGTGGACTTTGCCCGCTACTTAATATAAAAAATCATATTTTTCAAAAATTTGTCAAGAGGATGTAGAGCTCTAAAACATTCACATTTAATTTCTAGTACACTTGCCAACGTCCTGACGTATAAGACATACCCCAAATGATCCCACGGATCGTGCTACATTTCAACAAGAATTAGTCGGCTGGGTTAGCACGCAAACACAAAAAAAAAAACCCAAGTGATGCTGATGAGCACTTGTGCCTTCGTAATCTGTGGAAAATATTACAAAATTTAAAGGATAGCCTTTGTCTAGCGGCCTTCATAGGCCGATAAGAGGGAGTCTTTTTTAACACGTCACTAGTGAAAATTCTTAAACGAACGTTATCACTGGAACATTGGTTAAGACCAACAAAACATATATTTTAAATTTTACACTCAGAATATTATACAGTTTTTGTTTGTAGTTTAATAAAAAAGTTGTCCTTTCCATTTAAAAATACTGGAACATACATTTATTTTTCAAAGAAAAATCTATATTAACTTTTTTATACATTTATCCGAAATGATTTACTATTATTTACCGATTTTTTCAGTTTCATTTATTTTTTTTTTTTTATTTGTTTGAAATTTAAAAAAAAATTACTTACAAAACGGAAATTTGTGATTTATTTTTGTCCGTTACAGTTATTACAAGTTTATATTTTGTTTGCTGTCTCAAAAAAAAAAAATATTCAAAAAACTTCAATTTATTTTTTATTTGAATTGGTTGCTTATTTACAAAATTATTTTAATTCAAATTATAGAAGCTTCATAAACACACGTACATACAGAAACACATTCACACAAAAAGTGTCATACATACATTTTGTAGATAAAAAAAATAAAAAATTCAAAAATGGAAGCAATTTCAAATAAATAATAAAATCATTTATTTTTAAGGAATTGGTAGGTAAAATTTTAACATTTATTTTAACTAATTATATCATTTCTTTCTTACGGATGTGAAAATGTGAAAATAAATAACAAATGGCATTTAATTTAAATGAAAATTAAGTAGACCGGTTTTTAAATGAAATATAATTTTTTGTAAATTACATTTTCTGTTATTTTAACTTACACAAAATTTCTATCCAAATTGTTTGGGACAGGCTGTTGGGGGGAGACGTTTCCGCCCCCGAACGTAGGGTTTCCTTAAATACCATCTCTACAAATTTTTAAGCTGGATGAGGAACCTAGGTACAAAATTTTAACTTTCAGGCTCCAGCGGTACCACCCAGTACGATTTAAAAAAATCCCCTGAGGTGGACCCTTAATACGAAATTTCAGCTTCCTAGTTTGGGCTGGACGATGCGAGTCAGGAGTAACACTTTTCGTTTATATATAGAAATTATTAAAATATATCCTTTTCATATGTATGTTATTACCCAGTAGATGTAACTACCAGTGCATACGAAAATTAAAAGATGACGCTTTTTAATCCTCTCTTGATTTTTGAAAAATATCTTGGAAACCAAGTGTTGGCCCAGAATGAAAGCGATCAGGCTAGCATCTGCCCTTCTGAGGACATCATTTTTTAAAATGTTACACTCTCAGAAGGCAAATTTTTTTCCAGAAAGAAAAACACAATTATTTATTACCAAATTTTTATTATCAGTTAAAATTAACACATACAATTGCTGTAAAGTCTTTCGCTTGGTTACTACGACAATTCACTAGATTTTGCTCGTAGAAACTCGAATGCAATATTTGTGTGTAACTTTCATTCCAAGTAATTATCCGGGAAAACTTAAACCGAGGTGGCCCGAGGTCTGTCTATTGTTTGAATTATTATTTCCCCTTATTGTCTGTATGCGAAAAAAAAGTTTTAAATTGTATGTCCTTTTTAGTTTATTATGGAAATCCAAATTGATAACTTACATTGCCGGGAGCAGCCATAGCGACAGCAATAAGGCATCCAAGTACAAATATTATTTCGAATAATTTCATGATTTTGTAATATTTCAAAATACGTTTATACAATGCTGTGTATCGTTTTAATACTGTTTCGATTGGCATAATTTTTCTCTACTTATATAGTAATAATTTGATTGCAGTTATTTGTAGAGTAATTATAAATAGCACTGTTAGTAGAGAAAATCATGAGTATTTATTTGAAAAAAAAAACATTGTTACCCTATAATCACATTGACCTGTCTACAAATTTTACCATTGGCTGTCGTCAATGACTATAACAAGAAGAGGCATGTTTCACATTTTATGGTCCGGGCAAAATATAATAGAATGTGAATTTATACAAATCCCGGAAATTGTTTTGTATGGGGAGTAACCCCTAATATTGTCCGATTTTTTTAAGAGACGTGATTTATTGTGCCAAAAACATTAACAACACAAATTTCAACCACATAAATATATGTAGCTTTGCATATCTAAATACGATTTAAGCCCAATTCAGATGGAAGGTAGCTCTAACAATATTCAATAGGATTCGTGCTGGGTCCAAAAGAAACTTACCACACACACACAGTGGGGGCCCCCGAAATTATTACCAAAATTATTTTTTTTTAATATGTTTAGTATACACACAATATATTTTCCGTTACCGACTGAAGTTTATTTAAAAAGTAATATGTAAAGTTTGTTTTTAAATGAAGAATCAATTTAAATTCATAGAAATATATTTTTTAACTATTTGAATCAGTCATTCAAAAAACAAACTATAAAAATTTACAGACATTCAGTAGGAGTTGATATTTTCTGTTAAATGTAAAATTTTATGTTTTCTGTTTCTAAAAATTTAAAATCATATAATTCTTTTTTGCTTTTTAACAATATTGTTTGTATATATACAAAATTATTTCAATAAATATTACAAGAAATTATTCAAATATACATACACACAAAGCCAATAAAAATATACACATCTGTGTGTTGTGTTTTGTAGTTACATACAAATAAAAAAAAAATTTAATTTAAAAAACAAACCACAGAAGTAGTTTTTGCTAACTTTTTCTCAGTAAAAAATTGATGGTTATTTTAAACGACTTTCTATTTTTTTTCTACTTTTGTCGATTATCAAACAATTATTGAAAATAAACAACTAAATGGGCTGAATATAATAAAAAATCAGTAGTCCTCCAGCGATTTTTGATTATATTTTCGATTAATTTAATATGTATTTTAAGTTGTATTTAACAAAATAATATTGTGAGTGTACATATACATAAAATAGCTTGTATTTTTTTGCTACAATTAATTTTCTTTGCAAGACCAATTGATTTTTTTGCAAGTCCAATTCTTTTTTACCAGATTTTGTTGAAATTTTTTACAGAAATGAGAAGAATTTGCTTTGAAATAAGGGAAATTTGATCAATTTCCCCTCAGTTAACGAACCTTGTAAAAAAATTTATTTGGTAGCTTCTTTCGATGAAATCTCTATACTTATCCTTCCTCTATTATTAATTATTTCCACACTCGTAATATTACACTAGGTCACAAATAACAAACTTTTGTCTGTTATTTGTTTCTAGCATACTTTTTCTCATGGATTTGGACCTACTGAACACGAAAATGAATTTTAAAAATTTTTCTGTCGATTGGTTTGCGAGATACAAATTTTTTAATTTTTTTTTTTTTAATTTTTGGAGGTACACTTACTATTTTGAGCATATCTTTAGTCTTCTTTGACCTATTTTATCCTACTACTACTCAAATTAAAGACAATTGAGCCGTCTACAACTTATTCTCAGAAAATTTTCAAATCGGGTTAGTAGTTTTGATGTTGGCGGCTTAAAAAGGTTAAAAAACTGCGTTTTTTTAGTAAAAATGTGGCTGAAAAATTCATATAAAAATTCATATAAAATGTAAAACGCGATGTTAACAGCGATTTTAATTTTTTTACGTATAGCTGACACTTTTCCAAAGAAAATAAGCCCTTACTTAACAAAATCTGATGACAAATGGCCGACTTATTATTTTTTTGGTAAACGACCGAAATTCCGCTATTTCACGATTTTTTGATTTTCATTATTTGCACAGCTTACCTACCCAACGCAAACGAATAAATACATTTGAACTTAATTTAAAATAAACAAAGTAGTCTTCGTATATTTTTTTTTAATTTATTTACAGCACTACATGCTCATACATATTTAAACATAAGGAGACACGGTTATCAATTGCATTTCAAAACTGTCTGTGAAAGTGTAAAGAAGTTAATATTTAGAAAACGCAAGGAAGACAATGAGTAAAAGACTACGTGTGTTCGAGTGTTTGAACGATCCAGACAATTTCTGCAATGTTTGTGGCCAGTTTATAAAAAAAAATCACGCACACAAGTTTACTCCAGCAGTACAATTGCACTATTTGAATTATTTTGGTATTTCACCAAATATCACAGAACCATGGACACCTAAGTCGCTGTGTGATCTTTGCTATATAATCTTAACCAACTGGGCAGCTGGCGGAAGGTAAGAATTTTTATTTAAACACATTATACATAGCGAATATAGTAATTTATTTTAATTTTAGCCGCCATATGAAATTCGATACACCAATGATGTGGAAAAAGCCGCTATGCCATTCCACAGACTGTTATTTTTGCCTCACCACAAACAGTGGGGTAGGAAGATTTTTTAAATGGAACTACGCTCAAGTGGGATCGTTTGCGCTTCCAGTACCACATTCGCATGATGTGCCATATCCAGTGTGCCCTGGTGCATCTCTTCAAAAAGCAGAATCGTCAGAAGAAGAGTCTGAGTCAAATGCAAGCGAATTTGAGCCGGGTGCAAAGCGAAAATTACTGTCACAGGCCGAACTAAACGATTGGGTGCGCGATTTTGGTCTCACTAAGGAGAAATCCGAACTTTTTACGTCTCGGATGATACAGTGTGGATTTGCGGCTTCAGAAGTGAAAGTATCAGCGTACAGAAACCGTCACAAGGAGTATGCAAAATTTTATACAAAGAAAGACCAAATATGTTTTTGCAGCGACATTTCAGGCTTGTTCCAAGAGCTTCACCAAATTCACAACCCCAACGAATGGAGGTTGTTTATTGACAGCAACAAAGAGAGCTTGAAGGCAGTTCTCTTACATAATGGGAATGAAAAGCCATCTGTTCCTATTGCTCATGCGGTTCATTCAAAGGAGAACTATGAAACTATGGACATTTTGCTGAAATGCATAGAGTATAGGAAATACAATTGGAAAATATGCGCCGACCTTAAAGTTGTGGCCATTCTGTGTGGACTCCAAGGAGGCTATACGCGACATTGCTGTTTTCTGTGCCTTTGGAATAGCCGCGCTGATGATCAGCATTATATAAAAAAAAAATGGCCGGTACGAACGAAACCTGTAGTTGGAGAAGCGAATGTTCAGCGCAAACCACTAATAGAGAACCGTGAAAATATAATACTTCCGCCGCTGCACATAAAATTGGGTTTGATTAAAAATTTTGCCAAAAAATTAGACAAAGAAGGTGAAGCTTTTGCCTATTTACGGTCAATTTTCCCTTACCTTTCGCTGGCAAAAATTAAAGAAGGAGTCTTCGCAGGACCCGAGATAAAAAAAATGTTGAAAGATGAAAAATTCCCAAAGCTGTTATCACCCATCGAAGCCGCAGCATGGAATTCCTTCAGGCTTGTTGTGGAAAACTTTTTAGGAAACAACAAAAGCCCGAATTATAAGGACATAGTTGAGGATCTGGTAAAGAACTATGAAGCCATGGGAGTGCACATGTCACTTAAAATACACTTTCTGGATTCTCATTTGGATTTTTTCCCTGAGAATTTAGGAGACGTGAGCGACGAACACGGCGAGCGCTTTCATCAGGAATTGAAGGCTATGGAACGACGCTATCAGGGCAACTATGACACGGCTATGATGGGTGACTATATTTGGACCCTAATACGTGAGACCGATTGCAGCGAATACAAAAAACAAAGAAGAAGTCAGCAGTTTTTCCACATGGCATAAAATGTACACTTATATCTTTGTTTTTACTCATTTTTTTGTGCGTTGATTTGCTTAATTTAATTAGTTAGTTTAATTTCGTTAGTTTAGCTAATTGTGCGATACATTGAGCATGTAGTGCTGTAAATAAATTAAAAAATAATATACGAAGACTAATTTGTTTATTTTAAATTAAGTTCAAATGTATTTATTCGTTTGCGTTGGGTAGGTAAGCTGTGCAAATAATGAAAATCAAAAAATCGTGAAATAGCGGAATTTCGGTCGTTTACCAAAAAAATAATAAGTCGGCCATTTGTCATCAGATTTTGTTAAGTAAGGGCTTATTTTCTTTGGAAAAGTGTCAGCTATACGTAAAAAAATTAAAATCGCTGTTAACATCGCGTTTTACATTTTATATGAATTTTTCAGCCACATTTTTACTAAAAAAACGCAGTTTTTTAACCTTTTTAAGCCGCCAACATCAAAACTACTAACCCGATTTGAAAATTTTCTGAGAATAAGTTGTAGACGGCTCAATTGTCTTTAATTTGAGTAGTAGTAGGATAAAATAGGTCAAAGAAGACTAAAGATATGCTCAAAATAGTAAGTGTACCTCCAAAAATTAAAAAAAAAAATTAAAAAATTTGTATCTCGCAAACCAATCGACAGAAAAATATTTAAAATTCATTTTCGTGTTCAGTAGGTCCAAATCCATGAGAAAAAGTATGCTAGAACCAAATAACAAAATGGCTGTTGCCTAGTGTTATTTGTGAAAAAACAACCAAAAATACACTTAAGTTTTTAAAAACTGATCAATTGCTTTTTTTATTTAATTTAACTCCTTTCATCTTTTTTCTAACGTTTTCTAAAGGAGCAATTAAAGGTTAATTTACATGTCGACTATCCATATCTGGTATTACTCCGTATTGGGTTTAAAAATCAGCGAAACAACAAAATTATGTAGTTTATTATTTTTAAATATTGTATTTTGTGTGGGTGTGAGCTGGCCAAATAAAATCTAAACTAAATTCAGGTATTCAAATTCCTATGAAATTTTAAAAATTGTTCAAGTATTTTGTCAAAGAAATTTTAAAATCTTTTGTCAATTTGTATTTAGTTTGGAATTTATTTAGCTACCTCCCACTGGTTCTAAGTGGAATTATTTAGTTTGAATATTTTTTTAAAAACAAAAAAAATCGTGTTTCCAATTGTATTACTTTGTTTTAATTAAAAATCTGAGATTCAAATACCACATTAAGTCTTACATGAGGGTCAATTCTCGTTCTGTGATAATGTGAAGTGAAAAAAAACTTTTCATTTTCGTTTTCATAAGCACTTTTCACTCGAACTTTTCACAAATACATAATTTGCGATTCTCGTTTGTATTGTGAAAAAAATGTTTCATTCGCACTGTACCCATGAAAATTTTGTAACTGTGTTATCCAAAATTTAAAGCAAATGTCAAAACAGAGAAAAACGTAAACAAAAGTAAATTAAGTTCGTAAAATTTATTTTAAATAATTATATAAAAATATCTGGATTAATTGTATTATTGGATATTACTCAAAGAATTCCGGATGAACAAAGGTAAGGCAATGATGTTACAAGCATTTCATTGCAGTAAATAATTTAATAATTTATAGGAATCTTTTGAGAGTGCTGAGACGCATACTTCGTGCTGACCACAATCCATTCGAGATGACAACCGACAAGCACTTCATGGATTTGTATCGGCTTACTTTAAGTGAACTATATTTAGTGCGCGTATGAAGTATAATATTACTTAAAGAAAAAAAAATTCATAAAGAATATAAATAAACTATAAATAAATATGCCATACTTTTGCCATTTTTCACTGTCCTTTTGGGTCCCACTTAAACTGTTAAGGCTCGCCGCTAATTCGTTACACTCGTCTCTAATTTTGGCACCATCTGCAGTTACAAATCTGTAAATATGGGATTAATAAAAGTGTGATTATGGTTATTAAGTTACTTACTTATCGTTTGCAATGTCCACATGCTTTTCTTAATAATTAATTAAATACTCCTTTTGTCTTCTCCATGTTTATTTCACTTATAAATAGTCTGTGTAAACAATTTTTTCATATGAAAATATTTTGACAGTTGTTTGCACTGTTACACAAAACAAGAATCCCCAGTGCTGTGCAATCGTGAAAAAATCTTGTTTCGTTCCACTTTTTTTTTTCATATGAAAACGTTTTGATATTTCTTTACATTTTTTCACAGAACGCGAATCAAAAGTACTATGAAAACGTGAAAAAACTTTTCATTTCACCGTTTCACAGAACGAGAATTGACCCTCTGGAATCCCCAAAATTTCAGAATTATGGGTTTATTTTTATATCAAAAATTGAAAATATTTAATTAAGAACTTAACTTATATAGACTTTCAAAGTAGTTATAGTAGTTAAAAAGTAAGAATTTATAAAAATGCTGCCAAGTCTTGGCAATTCTTGGCTTTTCTCTTTTATTTAAAAGTAAACAAAAATATTTGCCATAAAAATATTTGAAATTTTTTATTTGTAATTTGATCAAATATTTAAAACAACAAAAGCTAACAAATAAATGATGTGTTTGTTAATAAATGTATAGCAGGACATACAAAAATAATTGCTATATTACATGTTCCATAGTTAAAGATATAGAAATAAAAATATAAAGTTTTTTTATAAAAAAATATAAACAAAATTGCCCAAAAATGACAATTGAACTTAAAAAAAATCCGAAATAAAAGAATACAATTTAAATTAAAAAAATTACAAATAAAATTAAAAAATTTCGCAATCGGTACTTAAAAAGATCAATTAAAATTAAAAAGTACCAAATGCAATGAAAAAAAATTATTGCATGTCAACAAATATTTTTTTATTCAATTTGGTGTTTTTGAATATCAATTGATGCTTTATAAATTACATTTGCAGTCATTACAAAAGTTTTTGAAACCATCTAATCGTTTTTAAAATGGTCTTTAAATTTGAGTACAAATTTGCACGTGGCTATTTCACGTTCCCATGATATCTGTGCTTTTTTTATTTTTAAAAATTCGATGTAGTTCATGGAGGCATTGTGCAATATGGCCCCAAAAATATGACCCCAATCTTAAAATGTAGTTAAGCCCCACTTTATTGGGTGAAATTTCATAATGAAATTATATGTGTTACTAATGTAGGAAAAACTAAATTTTCGCCTGCGGCGCAAACATCTACAACTATTAATATACGAAAAACTAAATGAAAATTTTTAAGCACACGCAGAGAAAAAACATGGTTGCAACATGATCACTGCTACTATATTGTGCTTGCTGCAATCGTGTGCGGTTGTCACAATCAAGTTATTGGTTTTCTAACCATCAACATCATCACTATCATCATTATTATAGTAAATATATTACTATTTTATAATTGCCACCTTCTATTTTATAACATGATTGGCTGTAACCATGCTGTGAAAACAAAAATTCCGATTATGAAAAAAATATGATAATTATGCAACCATAAAATGCTGGCATGATAGATTTTTATTTAAATGATCTAAAAGCGGAGAGAAGCTTTACAACACAAAAACAATTAAAATGTACTTAATATTAAACGTATACATTTGATTTTAGTCAACGTAATAAATAAATTAATAATTAAATTATTCAAAAAGTTTAGGTTTAGAAATTGGCAGCTTTAAAAAAAAAAATCCTGGGCACGCCACTGCACACACACAACTCTTAGGATACCTTGTGAACTCTTTAAATGTTTTTTTTAAAGAAAATTAAATTTCTAGAGTCCTTTTTTAAAATGTTACACTTTTATAAGGCTAAATTTTTTTTCAGAAAGAAAAACACAAATTATTTATAAATGTTTTTATTACCAAATTTTTATTATCAGTTAAAATTAACACATACAATTGCTGTAAAGCATTTCGCTTAGTTACTACGACAATTCACTAGATTTTGCACGTAAAAAGTCGAATGCAATATTTGAGTGTAACTTTAATTGCAAGTAATTATCCGGGAAAACTTAAACCGAGACGGCCTGAGGTCTGTGAATTGCCTGCATTATTATTTCCCCTTATTGTCTGTATGTGAAAAAAAAGTTTTAAATGGTATGTCCTTTATAGTTTATTATGGAAATCCAAATTGATGACTTACATTGCCGGGAGTAGCCATAGCGACAGCAATAAGGCTTCCAAGTACAAATATTATTTCGAATAATTTCATGATCTTGTAATATTTTAAAATACGTCTCTACGATGTTGTGTATCGTTTTAATACTGTTTCGATTAGCATGATTTTTCTCTACTTATATAGTAATAATTTGATTGCAGTTATTTGCAGAGTAATTATAAAAATAAAAATAATATCGTTACCCTATAATCAAATTGACCCGTCAACAAATTTTACCATTAGCTGTCGTCAATGCCTATAACAAGAAGAGGCATGTTTACATTTATAATAAAATGTACATTTAAACAAATACCGGGAAGTTGCTTTGTATGGGGAGTAGGCCTTAATATTGTCAGATTTTTTTAAGAGACGTGATTTATTGTGCCAAAAACATTAACAACACAAATTTCAACCACATAAATATATGTAGCTTTGCATATCTAAATACGATTTAATCCCAATTACACTATGCTACAAAAAAAATTGCAAGAACTTGTGAAATGACCTAGTGTAGGTTGTAGGTCTAGTTGAGTGTATTATATAACCGGTTTTATAAGTTGAATATACCCTCAAAATTTCGAGATATGGGGAAAAGAGTATTTTTTTGGACTGGCGCACTTAAACTTTTCTAACTCAGTCATTTTTTAACCGACTTCGAAACGGTCAACGGCATTAATTAGAAATGAACGTGCTCTTTCCAAATATATATTCTTCCCGTATACTATTAATATAAATATGTAGAGATTTTTTCAATAATATAAAAGCTTTTCATTTTTTTCAAACTTTTTCATTTTCTACGAGGGATTTTTCGAATCTTCTTTTAAAAGGACAATAATCTCAAAGTCAGTGCCCTTCTGAGTAAAGCAAGCTTTTATTCGTGTAAATCGGTTAAAAATTTACAAAGTAATAGTACTTTTTCTAATCAAGAGATATTACACTTCCTTAAATAATTTTTTTTTTTAATTTTTGTTAACGAATCGCCCTTAAAGCCCAATTAAAATTGGGGTTTGTTTTATTATTTTCGTTTCAATTAACAATGAAATTAAAAATATTTTGTTTTTACTTTAGATTGTTACTCAAGTTCGGCGTATGCCAAAGCCAACTTAAGGAACTTAGGTCAATTACAGTTCTAGCTTTAGGACTTATTATACAAGTGTCCTAAAAAAGAGGTAGTAAGATACAAACAAGACATAAGTGCGAAGGAGGAATAAAAATCCACTCTGTATAGTTTAGTACTCTATCATTGTAAATAAGGCATTATTTAAATTATTTTTGTAATAATACCTTTACTTTTTTTTTTAAATTGCAAAAAAGTTGTTTACTAGTTAGTATAAGTGGTGCAGCTTCAAAAAACAACATATTTTTCTAAAAAAAATGCTGTGTTAATAAAAATCATTTGGTTTATTAAAAGTTGGAGTATGGATGAGTTTTATATCTTTATCTAAACAAGAAGTGCTGACCACACTGATGTTGTTAATGAATTTCTAGAAGCGTATGGAGAAATCGATGCAGAATGTCAATCAAAATACATTTTTTTGCATTCTCACTTGGAATTCTTTCCAGAAAATCTGGGTCAATTTAGTGACGAGCAAGACGAACGCTTCCACCAAGAGCTATAAACAATGGAAAAGCGGTTCGAAGGAAAAAGTCAGATCAGAATACTAGCGAATTACTGCTGGTCGCTAAAACGTGAAACTGATGATTTGTCTTACAAACGTAGTAGATTAAGTAAACATTTTTAAAAAATAAACGTTCGTTCTTAAAATTATTTCTTTTTGTTGAATCATATAATCGAAATCGGGTTTTCGTTCTTTAGCAAAAGTACTATAATATTGTCATTTTTTAACCGATTAAACGAATAAAAGCTTGTTTTACTCAGAAGGACACTGACTTTTATGCCTGGTTTTCATTATGTCACATGAACTGACAACAAAAACTGACTCAAATGAATTCTCATCATTTTGTGTCATATGCGTTTTCATTACATCTTAAAAGCTGACAATAAGTCGATAAAGCAGAGCGTGTCAAAGACTTATGTCAAATTTTGGTGTCAGTTAACTGACACGCCGTTTTCATTACAAAGGTCAAATATGATGGGGCGAGCGAACAGCTGATAAGAAAATATTAATTTGTGTTCAATTAAAAGTGGAAAAAATTTTAAAATGATAAAAAAGAAACATATGGCTATAGCTAGTGCGGCGTTTTGTGTTATTACATTACCTATTCTTTCTTTATTTAAAAAATTTCCATTGCAATTAATTTTTCCAGCAAAAAAAATGAAAAAAATAACAGCTTTGCGATCGTCAAACAAAAAAAATTGACAACTTGTTGTCAATTTTATTTCAGCTAAAAAAATGCTGCCATATCTGTTGACAAACTGAAATTTGACGTTTTTACTTGTCTGCCATTTTAGACGGCAGTTCGTGTGTATAACTGACTGCAAACTGAGATGACACCATATGACAACCCGTTTTCATACAATTGCCAATAATTTGGACAAATTGACATTAAAAATGACATAGATTATCGTTGTCTTAAAAGAAGATTCAAAAGAACCCCTCGTAGAAAACGAAAAAGTTAAAAAAAAAATTAAATATTTTTCTATTATTGAAAAAATCTCTACATATTTATATTAATAGTATACGGGAAGTATATATATTTGGAAAGAGCACTTTCATGTCTAATTAATGCTGTTGACCTTTCGAAATCGGTTAAAAAATGACTGAATTAGGAAAGTTTAAGTGCGCCAGTCCAAAAAATACTTTTTTCCCCATATCTCGAAATTTTGAGGGTATATTGCAATTTATAAAACCGGTTATATAATACACTCAGCTAGACCTACAACCTACACTAGGTCATTTTCCAAGTTCTTTTTCAGTGTTATTATTTACAAAAATCAAAAAATTTAATTTTTGTCATCCAATTCATAAAAAGGAAACTTTAAGTAAGATGAAGTGGTTACACATTTTTACAAATTTTTTTGTTTTTGAATATGAGTGCAATAAAAATTGATCACGTTATTTTTGCGACATGGCTAGTTTATTTACTGCATTTGTTAGATGTTTTTAACAGTTAAAAATAAATAAATTTTTAGATATAGTTTTTAGTTAAGAACATATGTCGCCATTTTAACTGTATTTTTCAGTAGATTTATTCATTTATAAATTTATTCCGAGATCCACATATTTTTATGCCCATGTCTTTGTCTATGTTATCGTATTTATAGCGCCATTTTCTTATTTTTTCTAATGTAGTTTTTACATGAAAGTGGGCTGAGTGTAATAATTCGGAAATTCATTTAGTATAAAAAGTTTTCTCAGAAATCAGCAAATTGACGTAATGCTTATTTCTGAGATCCATTTAACCCTGAGAAGTTCATTTTCAATTCGCAGGTACACAATGTATGATACTAAGGACCCAAGAGGCAGGTCATGTGGAGGATCAGCTATTCTCATTAAATCTAGATTAAAACATTTTCTTATGTGTGATCTTTGCGAAAATTATCTTCAGGCCACTACTATATGTTTTCAAGAATTCGATAAGGACTTAGTGATTTCGTCAACTTATTCTCCCCCCAGATTCTCCATAACGGAGGATCAGTACACAGTCTTTTTCGAATCATTAGGACCGCGTTTTCTGGCAGCTGGAGACTATAATGCCAAGCATACATTCTGGGGGTCACGGCTTGTTACCCCTAAGGGCCGTGTTTTGTTTAATACAATTTCTAAGCTGGGTATGGATGTGATTTCTAGTGGAGAACCCACGTACTGGCCAACGGATCGTCGAAAAATACCCGATCTGATAGACTTTGGAATAACAATGTCTATTGCGAGAGAATTGGTCCATGTAGAACCATTATTGGATCTCTCATCTGATCACACACCTACAGTTGTTACTATTTCAAACCCCCGAGGAATTGTACCCCCCTCTGGTGACTTAGCACTGACAGGCAAAACAACAGATTGGTTGAAGTATAAAAAATTTATCAGTACACATTGCTCGGAAAACATACCGCTAAGAACACCGGAAGATATCGACCTCTCGATTCAAAATTTTGAACTAAATCTCAAACTTGCTGCTCAACTTGCTACCAAACCCCCCCGATACAACAGACAAAATATTATTTTTTCTGCCGATGTCGAACGACTCTTAAATGAAAAAAGAAGTGCTCGAAGAGAGTGGCAACAGCACAGATCTCCTCAACTTAAGGAACGGTTGAAAGAATGCACTAAAAAATTAAGAAAGCTACTTAAACATAAGAGAACTGCTTCATTAAACAGATATCTTGAAAATTTAGATCCAACATCAAGAACTGATTACTCATTATGGCGTGCAACGAAAAATTTAAAAAGACATGTCTTATGTAAGCCTCCTTTGAGAAAATCAGACGGAGGTTGGGCTAGAAATGATACTGAAAAAGGAGATCTGTTTGTAGAACATTTAAGAAAAGTATTCACGCCAAATATAACAAGTTCTGTAACAGAGTTGCCACCGATTTTACCCCAGCACCGAGCAGCTACCCGATTAACGTTTGAGATGAGAGAGGTCGAAAAGGCTATTTTTGAACTAAACCCCAAAAAAGCTCCTGATATCGATGGAATCGGAATTATAGATAATTCTCTTTATTTTTAATGCTATTATACGCCTTGAATACTATCCCCCAGAATGGAAAGTTTCACTCGTTAAAATGATACCCAAGCCAGGCAAAGATCACACAAAAGTGGAATCGTATAGGCCTATAAGCCTATTATCCAATTTGTCAAAGCTGTTCGAGAAAATCCTAATGGAAAAGATAACTGTTTATGTGGAACAAAACAACTGTATTCCATCACACCAATTTGGCTTCAGGAGAAAACACAGCACCATTGAGCAAGCCCACAGGCTAGTTACTGTTGTCAGAAAAACGTTCGAGGAGAAAAAATACTGCTCTGCCCTTTTTATCGATGTTTCACAGGCTTTCGATAAGGTTTGGCATGAAGGTCTACTGTTTAAAATAAAACTTTTGTTACCAACAAATACTCACAAGCTACTCAAAAGCTATATAACAAATCGAAAATTCACTGAAAAAAGTTTTGTCAGCTCTCCTCAAGATATACAAGCCGGAGTTCCACAAGGTAGCATTTTGGGTCCTCTGTTATATATTATTTATACTTCAGACATGCCATTAGGTATTAATACCCACACATCAACTTTCGCTGACGATACTGCAATCTTAAGCGTCCACGATGACTCAAAAATATCGTCTAGAATGTTACAGACTCACATTTCACAATTGGAAGCTTGGTTGGATAAGTGGAGAATTAAGGTGAATGAACAGAAATGTATCCACATTACTTTCACACTGAGAAAAGAGACGTGTCCACCCATTAAAATTAATAATCTGAATATACCCCAACACACATGTGTGAAATATCTCGGTATTCACCTTGACCGTCGACTCACGTGGAAAAATCATATAGATGCGAAAATAACTCAGATGAGGCTAAAAACTGCTCAACTCGCTTGGCTTACTGGCAAAAACTCTAAACTAGGCCTGGACTGCAAATTACTCATTTACAATTCGATCATGAAACCCATATGGTGCTACGGAATTCAGCTCTGAGAATGCAAAATAAATTCTTGAGGACGATCACGAACGCACCCTGGTATGTTAGGAATTACAACATACATAAAGACCTGAATGTACCCCTGGTCAAAGATGAAATTATTAGACACTGTCAACGCTATTTAACAAAACTGGAAACACACCCCAACATACTAGCCCGTAACTTAACTGATAATCACGGCCACCAGCGTCTTAGGAGGAGGGACACTGCGGATCTGGTCCGCTAATAATAAGGGGAAATAATGGTCCCAGTTGAACCACATAACGTTAGTCTGGCACTGGCTGGACTTAACAATTAATATTTAGTTTTAAGATTTGGATAATTATTGTTAGTTCACAGTTTTTAAAAGTGAAGATTCAATAAATAATATTAAATATGGAAAAAAAATTATAAAAAGTTCTGAATTCACAAGAATGTTCAAATATATTAGAAACATAACTTTTCTTAATATTTTTTTGTTGGATTTAATTTGTTTGAACCATCTTTCAGAATTTTAAAAATAAAAGTAATTTTTTTTTTCTAGAAGTAACTTTTTGCATATTTACATATATTGCCACAGCAACGGAAATTTTCGTCCACTTCAGCCAATAAACAATTTAACAAAAATTTTTTGAAATTGCACTCAAAAAAATTTGACAGTTACTGCTTGACAAAATCGTAGCAACCGATTGAAATTATGAGTTAAAATTTTAAGTAAGCTGATGTAATTATATACTTTTTTTGTGATTGAAAGACCAAATTTATGTTGTAATTAAAATACTGAAAAAATTAAATGTAATAACAGTAGATTTTGCTTATTTTTATAAGTTGGTTCAAATTATTTATCAAAATTTTTTTCAATTATTTTAACGATATTATTAGTTATTTTAACTGCATTTGTCATTTATTTTTTAACAGTTGAATATTTAATTATTTAAAATTTTTTTATAAATACCTTTGTCGAAATAGTCATTTTTAGTATATTCGACCGAACACCTTTTTTAAGTATATCAAATCTTTTCATTGAAATTATAAAACTTTGCATATATAAAATGGAATTTCTTATTCGATTAGTAATACAAACTTCCCAAAAATATGCTCCATTTCTCCATTTTGTCTGATCCCTCGGAATTCTCTTAAGCGGGTTTTGCTATAATATAAATCACTTTATTATCATGTCTAAATTATACGAGGTAAAGTCATTAGGGAGAATTTGGGTTTTTTATTATACATTCTAGGGTGTTTTGTTTACTTTTTGTTTAAATTTAAGTCATTTGTTATTGTAAAAGAGAGAACATATTTTTTAATGTGTCTACCAGCTATTCCTATACCGTGTTTCTTATAGCATATGAATAATTCTCTTGGTGTAAAGTAAGTATAGTGTTTCTTCTAAAACTATTTTTTTTTTTTTTTTGCAATTTCAGCTCACTTTACTATGCATCCATACTAAAAACAATTTGTGGTAAAGGGTATATAGTGTTTATTTAATAATGAATCATGTAATCAGTGTAGCTCAAATCCAAATTCATACATACAAGATGTTTATCTTAACATCAACCTTCAATAAAAATTTAGGTGTGCTTAAAATAAAAAAAAAATAGAAATGTCCAAATTTAAATTTAAAATCCAAACCTTTCTAATACATAATAACCTTTTTGGTAGAGCTTTACTTGCAGATTCGAAACATCAAAGGTTAGCATTATTTTAAACTGAATGTTGCTTAATGTTCCACCTTAACGCAGTCCCTTTTTCAAGAAACTAAAACCATCTTTGGAACTCAAGTTTGTTTAGCTGACAGCTAAACAGCTGTTAGGCAAAAGCCTAACAGAAAGCCAAATTTGAGAAGCTTCAAATTCAACATTTGAGGCTCAAGTTTTTAAACGACGAGACAGAGGCTTGCTTTCAACATTTCCTTATAGGGTAGTTCTGCATGGCCTAGATTGAAATTTGTTACATATTTACATATTTATATGGTGGATGTTATTAAAATAATGCGGTTAATCGAATGTTTAACAACTCATTAACCACTTTGTCTTACTCAGTGTTGAAGTTTTTTATATTCGTATTTATTTATATACATACTAGCGGGAAAAGACCGCTACACACAAAAAAATAAAATTTATAATTATTTATGAAAATTGTTTATAATTTTAAAGGTTCATATTATATATGAAGCTTACTTAATATTTATGAAGTGTTCCTAAGTTCCCAGTATTTTTTTATATGAATTTGATCATAATTATTATGAACTTTGTTCATAAGGAAAAAATCATATTTAATATGTCTTTATTCTTAAATATTATCAAAATTTGAAAACTTAAAAATGTTTCTAATATTCCCTACAGAATTACATAATATTATGAAATACTTCATATTAAGATACATATCATATTTTATTGTTTTCATATTTTATTTAATCTAATTATAACAATTATTTTTTTTTTTTTGTTAACTTTAAATTCAAATTCTTGAAAAAATAATAATAAAACTATTGAAAAACAATACACAGAGCATTTTGATTTATGTTATGAGGAGTTTCATAGCTTATATGAATAGGTATATAAAATTTATTTATAATATGAATTATTTCCTAACTAAATTTCCAGTATTATATGTATTTATGCACTCGTTCCTTAATAATAAGATTTTGTACATTGGCAAATTTTTTAAGTACTTTTTCTTAAATAATAAGTATATCTTAAGATATTTTAAGAACCATTTCATAATAGACGAGTACACAAACTTTCCCAGTATTTTTTCAACCTCAGTTTATGAAAGAGTTCTTAAATTAGTACATTGGCAAATTTTTATAAAATATTCAAAAATAGTATGAATTTGTTTTTTATGTGTAGTATGTTTGTAAGAATGTTGCCCGAGGTTCGCCCGGAGTCTCCAGATGAAAATGGTTTTAAAAATATATTATAAGAGAATTATCACACACTCAAAAAACCACATATTTTAAATTTCAGAGTTCACATATTTTATTTTTCATGTTTCTAGTGCGCTACGTTGTTGCATGTAAATAAAGTTGCCCGGACTAAGTACCGGGATTGTCTGGAGTCTCCGGATGAAAATGGTTTAAAAAGTACCTTGTTAGAGAATTATCATACACTGAAAGGAACACATTTTTTTAAATTTTTGAGTTTACATATTTAATTTTTTATGATTCTAGCTAAAAGAAAACCATCAAAAGGGCAAACATTTCCCATCCTCGAAGAAATTTCCAAACCCCCGATCTTGTCAGTACTTAACCTTAGTATAAGAAACAGGTTTATTAAATTTCAGATTTCTAATGAAGGTGAAGAGATTACCTTTTCGTCACTCCCCGTGTGGATGTCCAAACATTTTATCCTACTTTTTCACACCCCCCCCCCTCCCTCCCACCCAGCCCCATCTTAGCTGATAACTACACTCATAATAATCCATGCTTAAAAATACAAATACATTTTTCGCAAATTTTTGTTCGTACAATATACAAATATTTTTTATATACGAGGGCGGATCAATAAGTCCGTGACTTTTTGAACTTCCCTCGTGGCTCTATGAAATGCAACACTGTTCCCATCAAGTACAACCGTCATTTACTTTGCGTTTAACAGCTGTTCAAAACATACAAACACGTGGAATTTTTTAAAAATGGAAAAAAGTGAATTTCGAGGAAAAGCTTGATAAATACTATGGGGACTCTGCACCATCGATTTCAATGGTAAAAAAGTAGTTTACTGACTTTTGTTGTGGTCGAACATGTACAAATGACGCTGAACGTTATGGACGGCCAATTGAGGTCAATACACCCGAAAATTTCGAAAAAATCCACGATATGGTGTTGGCCGATCGCATAGTAAAAGTGCGTGAGATAGTTGATGCCATATGCATTTCATATGGCAGTTTGGTTTCGATTTTAAATTATCAGTTGAATTTAAGAAAGCTGTCTGCAAGATGGGTGCCGCGTTTGCTTTTAATTGACCATAAACGTAATCGTGTGACAACTTCAAAGGATTGTTTTAAGTTGTTTAACCGCAATTCGAATTTGTTTTTGCGGCGTTTTGTATCTGTGGATGAAACATGGATCCATTGCAACTCTCCGGAGATCAAGCAGCAGTCTAAATAATGGGTTTTTCCGGGTGGACCGGCTCCGAAGAAGGTCAAAGTAAGTTTGTCGGCCAACAAGGTGATGGCAACAGTTTTTTAGGATGCACGCGGGATAATCCACATCGATTACCTTCAAAAAGGGAAAAACAATAAAAGGCGAATATTATGCCAACTTATTGGACCGATTAAACGAGGATTTAAAAAAACGACCCCATATGGCCAAGAAAAAAGTTATTTTTCATCAAAATAATGCACGGGTGCACATGTGTGTAGTATCAAGGACAAAATTCCATGAATTGGGCTACGAATTGGTACCTTATCCGCCATATTCTCCGGATTTAGCCCCCAGTGACTTTTTCCTATTTCCAAACCTAAAGAAATTGATCGGTGGAAAAAGATTTAGCTCCAACGATGAAATTATTGATAAAACAAATGCCTATTTTAGGGACCTCGAAAAATCCTATTATTTGGAATGGATACAAATAGTGGAGAAACGTTGGACTAAGTTTAATGAGCTAAAAGGAGATTATGTTGAAAAATAAAATAAAATAAAAGTCACGGACTTATTGATACGCCCTCGTATTACAAAATTTTCGTATATTACAAATTACATGAATTTATAAATTTTGTACATAATACAAACATGATTTTGTAAATAATTTTTAGTATAAAATATGTTATAAAAAATTGTTAGATCACAAAATTTTTGTATTCAGCTGATGGTACATACGCTCTTAAATTTTCAAGTTTCGTGAATAATCATTTTGTTTTTGCACAAAATTATTTTAAGAATTTGCCACTATTTACAAAATGCCATTTGTATATACATATTACAAAATTTTTTCTAATGTCAAATTAACCAAATTCCTGTATTTTACCTATAAATTATTATGAGTGTACACCGGCGAAGGGATCTCCATACCAAAATTCAACTTTCAAACCGAGTTTCAACTTCCTAGCTGTGTTATAAGGAAGCTTTTCGCCCCTTCAGCTCCCATTTTTACCACATCCATGGCAAAAATTTTAAAATCCTCATCAATCAGTTAGCCCATGTTCCAGGAAACACATATTTCAGATTTCTAGCAAAAGAGGTTTCAGCAGGCCGCTAAGGAGGAGACTTTTCACTACTTTGTCCTTCTCCGCAGAATTTTCAAAAAATTCAGTTTTAGTTGATGTCTCACCGGATGAAGAACCTACACAGAGAAAACAGATTCATTGCAACAACCGACTTTCTTACCAACAGAATGGTTTGGTTGGAGCTACCGACATATTGGTTTGCCGCAACCGAATTTCGGTTAATGCAACAGATTTTCGATTGAAACCAAATATTTCAATTGTATCAGGAAAATATTTCATTGGAACAACTAAGTAAGTATCGATGAATCTGTTTTCTCTTTATACATACCAAGCTTTAACTCCCTAGCTTTAGCGGTTTGAAGAGGAAGGATTTCTCCCCATTTAAAAATATACCTTTTGAGTGGGTTAGTTAGTATAGTTATACTCCAGACATAACATATTTTAAATTTCTGTTGTTTGTCCCAAGGGGTTTGCACCATTCCGTGGGAATTTCCAAAAATCCCGTCTGAGTGAACTTCTACACTCAGAAAATAAAGTTAGTAGAAAAATTTGTAAATTTGTTGTGATTTTAAGTAAATAAATTTTTGAAATCGATTTGCTAAAATTAACAAAAAAATTTACTCATTTTAAAAGAGTGGATATTGAAGGAATTATTGCAACCGACTCATGTCCAGGACATCCACTTAAAATAGCACTAAAAACTTTTTTAGTTCTAAAAATCAGCCCTTGAAACAGTAAAATGCGACTTTAAAATCCAAAACATTTACTAAAAATTTCTTTCAAAACAAAAATTAGCAAATTAAAACAAAATGATAAATTCGATTATTTTTTTTACTATTTTTAAGCCTTTGATTTTTTTTAATTTTGTCTAAAATATTTTTTAAAAAAAGTAAATAAAATTAAAAAATGTGGCTTGATAAAAAAATTTTAAATTTGTAACAAGTGTATCTAAAAATAATTCAGTTTATTTGTGTATTTTAATAATTTTTTCTTATATAAATTAAAACTTTGTGTATTTCAAAATTCATTTGTTTGCTGATTTTAGCAAGCCGATTTCAATGTTCACAAAAATTTTACAATACTAACTTGTCCACTAATTTCATTGTAGTGCACGTCAGCAAACATGTGTTGCTAAGATTTTTTTTTTTTTTTTTGTTGAAACATCTCATTTTTTTTTACACCTGTCTTTATATGACAATTAGTAATTAGTTTTGAGGTTTGGGTATTAATTATCTTAAATCAACACTTAAGATAACTTATATTTAGTGTTAGTAAACATTTATATTAAATTATATAATCTACATTTTGTCAAATTATCAATTATAAGAATCGGACAAATAGCTCCGATGCAGTGCATCGCTTAAGTCTTCTTGAACCTGAGAGCTCGTTTTAGGGTAGTTGTCTAATTTCATTGTTAGAATGAGATGTAAGTTTAAATTTATGTTTTAAGCTGGAATTCCTTATGACTTCTTGGACTGTGCTGACGTTAAGATCACGATGTATATTTTCATTGGATATGTACCATTCGGCGTTTATAATAGTTCTCAGTATTTTTGATTAAGCTCGTTGGATGATTTTTATATTAGAGTTGCTTGCAGTTCCCCAGAGCTCTGCGCCATATTTCCAAATAAGAGCTATTATTGATTAAGTTGAATCCTTTCCTAAGAGCCAGTAAAGTTGTCCAAATTTGTACTTTACTTTGGTTTTTTTTACGGATGATATGATCTTTCCAGATTAATTAAGAGTCGATTATCATGCCAAGATATTTAGCTTTATTATCATTTTGAATCGGAGTGTTGTTTTATCGTTATTGCTTGATGATCACTTATCTTTTTATAAGTGTAAGTCACTTGTACTATTTTTTCACTATTTACTAAAATACTCCATGTTTTAAACCAGTTTAGAGTATTGTATAGCAATTGTGGAAGGTTTGATATGGCCAAAGTTATATCTTTATTTGATGACAAAAGGATAGTGTCGTCTGCAAATGTTGCAATCATATCTGTGTTTCTTGTTGGAGTAGGAATGTCTGCTGTGTACAGAAGGTATAGGATAGGCCCAAGAACACTACCTTGCGGAACTCCCGTTTCTATTTTAATTATGCTTGAGCATTCATTTTTATATTTAACATAAAAGTGCTTGCAGTTCCCCAGAGCTCTGCGCCATATTTCCAAATAAGAGCTATTATTGATTAAGTTGAATCCTTTCCTAAGAGCCAGTAAAGTTGTCCAAATTTGTACTTTACTTTGGTTTTTTTTACGGATGATATGATCTTTCCAGATTAATTAAGAGTCGATTATCATGCCAAGATATTTAGCTTTATTATCATTTTGAATCGGAGTGTTGTTTTATCGTTATTGCTTGATGATCACTTATCTTTTTATAAGTGTAAGTCACTTGTACTATTTTTTCACTATTTACTAAAATACTCCATGTTTTAAACCAGTTTAGAGTATTGTATAGCAATTGTGGAAGGTTTGATATGGCCAAAGTTATATCTTTATTTGATGACAAAAGGATAGTGTCGTCTGCAAATGTTGCAATCATATCTGTGTTTCTTGTTGGAGTAGGAATGTCTGCTGTGTACAGAAGGTATAGGATAGGCCCAAGAACACTACCTTGCGGAACTCCCGTTTCTATTTTAATTATGCTTGAGCATTCATTTTTATATTTAACATAAAAGTGCCTGTCAGTTAAATAACTTTGTAGAATAAGAAAAAAGTTCATTGGTAGATTTTTTTCCAATTTATAAAGTAGGCCAGCATGCCACACACTGTCAAACGCTTTCGCTACATCAAAATATGTGGCCACGCAAAAATTTTTCTTATCAATTTCAGGTGAGATTTTGTTAGTTACTCTATGTATTTGTTGGATCGTAGAGTGCATGGGTCTAAAACCAAACTGATGTGCTGGTATAAGATTTCATTCTATAAGTATTGGTTCTAGTCGATCAAAAATAAGTTTTTCAAATAATTTAGATAAAAGTGGTAACAGACTTATTGGCCTGTATGAAGTAGCCCTTGTGGCGTCCTTGTTGGGCTTTGCAATAGTGATTGTTATCGCTACGACTAAAATATACTAGATTTTATTAATTTTAAACTTTTTACCCGGCACTGTATGTTGTGTTTTACTACTAAAATTTACATCCTTAAATTATCTAATTTCGCATATATGTAAATTAAATGTCAAGTAGCGTCACTTTTAGTGGCCATTTTAACAATTAATGATACCACTTGTAATTTGGCCTCAACTTAAACGCAGTGTTCGGAATTTTTTTTATTTAATTTAAATAAGTAAATTTTATAATTTTTATTTGCAATTTTCCCAGCGGTTCCCATACCAAAAAGTATGTAATTAAATTTGTTTATATAGCTTATAAAATTTAATTGCTTCATAATTTAGGTATTTTAATATTAGAAGAAGAACAATTTGGTTAATAAAGAAATTTGAATTACACCAATCGTCTTCTGTATTCAAGATCCAAGTGGGGTCACTGGTGCGCTTTATTTGCCGACAACAGTTTAAAATACTTTTTGTTTACTCAACAAAACAATCAACCCCTGGACACCTGTAGCGTCTCAACATATTTGCCAATCGCAGTGAGTACAAAATGAATTCATCTACTTCACAGGGTCAACAAAATGCTAAGTGCGCTTTATGTCCAAGTCCCCCAAACGAAGATATGATTTCTTGCACCGATTGCCACAAAACATTTCATAAAAGTTGTACAAATGCCACTTCTGACATAACCTACAAATGTACAACCTGTTCTACCACTAGAGCCGCTTCCCCTACAAGAAGCCGCTCTTCAAGTATCTCTCGGACATCACAATCACGTCGAATTGAGCTCCAGCTTCAAAAGCTAGAGGAAGAGAAAAATCTACAACAAGAATACTTAAATAAAAAGTACCAGTTGCTTGAACAAGATGCTGATTTAGCTGATGCCTCCTCTTCTGGCTCTAAATCTGTACAAGATTGGGTAGGTGATCTTCCGAATCCTCAAGATACTATAAATGTACATTGTGCTGCAAAAAACCTCAACGAATTTCAAAACGTAAATAATAAATCAAACACTACACAAGTTTTGTCTGAAACTCTTTATTCAGATTTGCCATCACATATGGTTAATAAAAACAACGCAACTAGCGTGAAATATAATTTAAATACAAATTTTGCTAATGCCTTAAGTTTGCCATTACAATCTGCACCGTGCACCTTTCCAGCAGTATCGGCCACGACAACGAACTCATATGCTGGACCACAAGTCCAAAGCTCAATGCCCTACATAGCAAATTCTGGTCCAATATTTAGCACCACAACCAACCAACCACAGCGAATGTTTTCAACAAATAATCTCAGCTTAAACCAGCCACCGTCTGTAACTTACGTTACTTCGAATTTAAATCCTGGTCAAAATTTAAATTTATATATGCCCCCAGCTAATTTTGATCACCCACTGTCATCAACAAGAAATCCACAGCATTTCCAGCAAATTAGGGCAACTATAAACAACTCTGCACAAAATCCACAGTATTTTCATCAGGGTATACCTAATACACTAAACACTTTATCAACAAATATAAATGACACACAAAATTTATCACAAACTCACCTGTCGTCTCGCCAATCACTGCCGAAAGAACTTCCAATATTTACCGGTCTGCCAGAAGAGTGGCCCATATTTTCCTCAACCTTTGAATGGTCCACAAATCTCTGCGCCTTCACGGAAGCTGAAAATTTAATAAGATTACAACGATCACTAAAGGGAGATGCTTTAAAAAGCGTTCAACATTTACTTATTCACCCCTCAAACGTTGCTTGGGTAATAAATATTCTGCAAATGTTGTACGGTCAACCAGAAAAAATTTTGTACTCTATTCAAAATAGAATAAAGTTGACCTCACCTGTTGATGAAAATAACTTAAGTACACTTACCTCTTTTGCCATTAATGTTCGTAGTTTACTGTCAACAATAGAAGCCTGTAAAATGACAGATGAAATTAACAATTCTTCACTTTTAAATGAATTGTTACAAAAGTTACCATCTTCGTATCAAATGCAATGGGCCTCACAACGAGCAAATTTAAATAATCAAAACAAAAAAGCAAATTTATTAGAATTTGCAAATTGGATTTTTAATTTAGGTCTCATTGCCAGCAGTGTCACAATAAACAACGACAAAAAAGAACAAAAAAGCAGCAACAACAACAACGTTGTTAATAAAAAAACCGATTCCACTATGAATAACAACAACAACACGCAGAACAAGAAAGCATATTTACATGCCCACAGTAACGACCGCATATGTTTTGTTTGTAACAGCAGTAAATGCTCATCTCTTGCAGTGTGCCAAAAATTTTTGTTGTTGGATAGAAACGACAAATGGAATATTATTAGGAAAAATAATCTGTGCAAATGCTGCTTAGGCAAACATCACGGCGAATGTAAAAAGAATGTAAAGTGTGGAGAGGAGAAATGTGAATATTACCACCATCCTTCATTACATCGATATTCTATTTCTGCAAATAATATCAATAACGAAACGTCAAACAGTACAGAAAATGTTGACACAGCAATAGTGAATACACACGGTGCGAAAATAAATGAAATATTTTTTAAAATTATTCCAATTAAAATTTATGGAAATAATAAAGTAATGAATACTTTTGCTTTTATTGATGACGGCTCATCAATAAGTTTAATAGAAGAGTCCATTTTAAATGATTTGCAATTAAATGGTGAACGAAACCCCCTGTGTTTGCAATGGACTGGTGGTATGAAAAGAAACGAAATAAATTCAAAAAAATTAACAATTGAAATTTCAGGTGAAAATAAAAACAGAATGATGATGGAAGTGAACACAGTAAGTAGTCTCAATCTACCAACGCAAACATTGGACTATAAAAATGTCTCTCAACGCTACCGTCATTTACGAAAACTACCAATAAGTTCGTACTATAATGCGGTACCAAAGATTCTGATTGGGCTTAACGAACTGAATGTGGGTGTTTCAAATAAAATACGTGAAGGGTCTCCACATGAGCCCGTAGCAGTACGTACAAAACTTGGATGGATTGTCTATGGTGCTACAGCTGCAAAAAGAAATGAAAAGCAGCATTATAATTTTCATATTTGTAATTGCACAAGAGGCAATGATGAGAATTTGGATGGACTAGTAAAAGGTTTTTATTCACTGGAAAGCATCGGAATTTCTCTAAAAGACCCTCTAGTGGGAAAAGATGACCAACGCGCTTTAAATATGCTGAATGAACTTACCAGGCAAAGAGAGGATAAACATTATGAAGTTCCACTACTATGGAAATGTGATTTTCTTAATTTACCTGAGAGCTATGATATGGCAAGAAAGCGACTAATATGTTTGGAGCGCAAATTATTGCAAAATTTAGAGCTTTTAAATATTTTTCGGGATACAATCTCCAAATATTTATCCAAAGGCTACATAAGAAAATTGGAACAAAACGAAATTTTGCAGCCAGATAAAAAGATTTGGTACTTACCTATTTTCGCCGTTTTTAATAAAAATAAACCCGGTAAGTCGAGGGTTGTTTGGGATGCAGCAGCCAAATCACAGAAAGTTTCACTTAACTCGTTTCTTTTAAAGGGCCCCGATCTTTTGGCCTCTTTGCCGTCAATTTTATTCACTTTTAGGCAAAAAGCGATTGCGATATGCGGAGACATTGAAGAAATGTTTCATCAAATTTATATAAGGCATGAGGATAGAGACGTCCAACGGTTTTTATGGCGTGATTGCTGTCAAAATATAAATCCTGATGTATACGTTATGGACGTGATGATTTTTGGTGCCTCTTGCGCCCCTAGCATTTCTCAATACATAAAAAATGTAAACGCAACCAAATATGAAAGTGAATTTCCAGTGGCTGTAAAATCAATAAAAAAAAACCACTATGTAGACGACCTTCTCGACTCTGTTGACACTCCACTTGAGGCAGCAAAATTAATTTCTGACATCAAATATATTCATCAACAAGGCGGTTTTAATATTAGAAATTGGATTTCAAATGACCAATCTATTTTTGATTCATTTAAACACACTGATGTCAACATGTTAAAATGTTTAAATCAAAATACCGAACAGCAAATCGAAAAGGTTTTAGGCGTATTTTGGGAGCATAGTGAGGATGTTATAACATTTAAAATTTCAAAGTGGCTGGCTGACAGCGAAATATTTGCTTGCACAAAAGTCCCCACTAAACGGGAAGTACTTCGTTTAGTTATGTCTATTTATGACCCTCTTGGTCTAATTGCACACATTATTATGTATGTAAAAGTTTTAATGCAAGATATATGGCGATCCAAAATAGATTGGGACGAGGAAATTTCTACTGAATTAATGACCAAGTGGGTCCAGTGGGTCAAAATTTTACCAAATATTAAAAATATAAGAATTCCACGTTGTTATGTAAGAATATTTGGAAATTATAATGATGTTAACGTACAGCTACATACTTTTGTGGATGCAAGTAAGGATGGGTATGCTGCTGTTTGTTACTTTCGTCTAGAAAAAAATGGAACCATTGGAATCTCTCTAGTTGGCTCAAAGACAAGAGTGGCACCCATAAAAATAACATCAGTCCCTCGTCTCGAGCTAATGGCGGCGCTTATTGGTGCTAGGTTTTCAAAATATATAACTGAAAACCATGATATAAAAATAAATAAAACGTTTTATTGGTCCGACTCAAAAACGGTCCTAAGTTGGCTTAATTCGGATCATCGCAAATATGCCCAATTTGTAGCTTTTCGAGTTACCGAAATTTTAGAGCTAAGCTCACTAAAAGATTGGGGATGGGCTCCTACAAAACTTAATGTGGCTGATGAAGCAACTAAGTGGGCTCGGATTCCTCAAACTTGCAGTGACAGTAGGTGGTTTAAAGGCCCTGAATTTCTTTATCAGTCTGAAGATACTTGGCCCGGTACTGAAACCATTGATGCGGCACCATCAGAAGAGTTAGTACATCATATACATATAACGACTCATGTTGAACCACTTATAAATGAGCATCGCTTTTCAAAGTGGAATCGAATGGTAAGGCCTACTGCATATTGTCTTCGATTTATTAAAAATATTAAAACTAAAATCATACAAAAGGGAGAACTTACTCAGGGTGAGTTAGTTAATGCTGAAAATTTGCTATATAGACAGTCACAAACTGAAAAATATGCAAAAGAAATTGTTTGCCTGAAGTCAGGTACACAAATTTTAAAGTCAAGTGACATCTACACCAAATCACCATATGTCGACGAACATGGTGTTCTTAGAGTTGATGGCAGAATAGACAATGCAAACATTCCCCTTGAATGTAAACATCCCATTATATTGCACAAGTGTAGCCATATTACAAAACTGATTTTAATGTTTTATCATGAAAATTATCACCACATCAATCATGAAACAGCAATTAACGAAATTCGGCAGAAATTCTCGATTTCAAAGTTAAGAGTCACATACAGATCTACAATTAAAAACTGCCAATGGTGCAAAATATATAAATCGGTTCCTTATTTCCCTCAAATGGGAAAATTACCTCCAGCCCGACTTGGTACTTATGAAACACCATTTACATTTACCGGTGTGGATTTCTTCGGTCCAATTATGGTTATTGTAAATCGTCATAAGGAGAAGCGGTATGGTTGCCTCTTTACTTGTTTGACAGTAAGAGCTGTCCACATTGAGGTGGCACATTCCTTAACAACAAGTTCCTGCATATTAGCCATTCGTAAGTTTATGGCTCGACGAGGTATTCCACGTGAATTTTACAGCGATAACGGAACTAATTTCATCGGTGCGGAAAGAGAACTCCGTGAAGCGTTGGTTGATGTAGATAAAAATGAATTTGTTAAGGAATTCACCTCAACTGTAACAAAATGGAATTTTAATCCCCCGGCTTCCCCACATATGGGAGGTGCATGGGAACGCCTAGTGCGCTCTGTAAAAACTATTTTGTACCAAATAATGCCTACAAGGTCTCCCAGTGATGAACTGCTTGTGAGTATGTTAGCTGAAGTTGAAAATATTATTAATTCTAGACCTCTAGCGTACGTTCCTCTTGAACACGAATTGGATGAGGCTTTAACACCAAATCACTTTTTAGTTGGAAACTCAAGCGGCCTAAAACCCATGTCGACTTGCGAAGACAGCGGCATCGTTTTGAAGCAGAGTTGGCGAGTGTCTCAACAGTTCGCAAATATTTTTTGGAAAAAATGGCTCGCCGAATATTTACCATCTTTAACTTGTAGGACAAAATGGCATATTAAAAAAAAGCCTATATGTCAGGGGGACTTGGTCGTCATTGTTGACCCTTCTCTACCTCGTAATGTATGGATTCGAGGGAAAGTAGTTGAAACCAGATTGGCAAACGATGGACAAGTTCGTAGTGCAAAGATCCTAACTCAGCAAGGAATTCTGGAAAGACCAGTTGTCAAATTAGCAATTTTAGAAGTAGCTGCTCCTCAAGAGTATAACTCCGAAGAATTACCTCGTCATACTGTGGGGGAGAATGTTATCGCTACGACTAAAATATACTAGATTTTATTAATTTTAAACTTTTTACCCGGCACTGTATGTTGTGTTTTACTACTAAAATTTACATCCTTAAATTATCTAATTTCGCATATATGTAAATTAAATGTCAAGTAGCGTCACTTTTAGTGGCCATTTTAACAATTAATGATACCACTTGTAATTTGGCCTCAACTTAAACGCAGTGTTCGGAATTTTTTTTATTTAATTTAAATAAGTAAATTTTATAATTTTTATTTGCAATTTTCCCAGCGGTTCCCATACCAAAAAGTATGTAATTAAATTTGTTTATATAGCTTATAAAATTTAATTGCTTCATAATTTAGGTATTTTAATATTAGAAGAAGAACAATTTGGTTAATAAAGAAATTTGAATTACACCAATCGTCTTCTGTATTCAAGATCCAAGTGGGGTCACTGGTGCGCTTTATTTGCCGACAACAGTGATTATTTCTGCAACTTTCCATACTTTAGGAAAATATTTCATTGCTATTATAACGTTAAAGATATTTCTTATGTAGATAAGTCCCTTCATTGGTAGTTCTTTTAGTAGTTTGTCCGGGGATTTTTTAGCATCAATTCTTGTTTTAATAACTTCATGTAGAGAAACGTTTTTGATGTGGCAGTTTGTGGATGAAATGATATTTGGCAGAGTAATATTTTGTTTGTCCATTGCATTAGAGAAAGTTTTGTAAAAATGATCAGCTAATACTTTAGACTTTTCGTTATGATTTCTGGCCCACGTTAAGTCAGATTTTTGGATTGGCGGTTGATGAATAATAGCATTGTTAATTTTTCTTGTGGCTTTCCATAATGAGTAGTTTGTTGTCTTGGTTGAATCAAGGTTTTCAAGATAACTTTTCAGTTTATCCTGTTTGTACTTTTTCAAAAGATCCTTTAATTCCTTGGTTAGTTTGTTAAGGATTGTTTTATCAAAGGGTGATCTTGTTGATTACCATTTTTTTCTTTGTTTTCGCTTTGCCTTAATCTTTTCTTTGATAAATGGTGATATACTATATTTGTTTGATTTATGAGATATTATGGGTGTAGAATCAATTGCAGCATACAAAAGTGTGTCATTAAAATATGCTATTGAACTGTCCACTTCATCTTTGGTTTTTAGTGATATCTGTATATCAAGTTTATTTTCAACTATTTCTTTAAAGCACTCCCAGTCTGTTTTTTTGTTGTAAGAAAATTTGTTATGGGTCGCAAAAAGAACATCACTTTCGAATTTGAGTATTATGGGTGAGTGATCGGAGGATAGTTCGAAGCACGATTCTATCTTTAAATGTTCATGTTTTATATTTTTCGTGATAAAAAAGTCAATTAAATCAGGTTTTTTGTTTAAGTTAGTTGGCCAGCAAGTAGGCTCTCCAGTGCTTAAAAATTTACTATTTGTTTCTCTTATTGCTTCAAGTAAGTGTCGGCCCTTTCTAAGAGTTATTCTCGAGCCCCAGAAAGTGTGTTTGGAGTTGAAGTCTCCTCCAGCAATAAAACGATTACCAATTGACTTTAAGAAATTAATGTATTCAATTTTAGTGTTATTGTGTTTGGGAGGACAATACACAGCAGACAACACGAGGGGGCCGAACAAGTCTTCAATTAATATTGAGGTAGCTTGGAGGTAATCTTTTCTGAAACTTTCAAGTTCAGTGCATTTAATGGAGTTTTTGATAATTATTTCTGTACCCCCATGGGCGGTATTGTCAGGATGATTTGTGTTAAATATTGTAAAGTTAGGTATACTTTTTTGTTTGAAGAGTTCTCAGATATTAATAAAATATCTACAGAGTTCCTATATATATTAAAGTTGTTAGCTCAAGGACGTGTTGACCTAGCCCATTCGCATTCCAAAGGATAATCTTTAAATCATTTTGTCTGTCCATCAATTTTTGAAAATAGAACTGTGATTATATTCATCATATTAGATACTTGTGTTATAAGCTGTTTCATCATATCTTTGATATCTTGCATATCATTATTTGATTGTTGAAATCTAGGGGTTAGTACGGAACTAGATGTGGAGTTATTCGTTGTGTTTTTATTACAATTTAAGGTAGAACTTGTTGTGGAAATATTTGTTGTATAAGCTGTATTGTTAACTTTTATTGCTTGGGCGTATGTGATAATAATATGACCAGAATTGTCTTCAGATCTTGCTTGTTCGTTATTATGTAGATTTGTTTGATGTGTTTCATTTCGTTCTTGAGCTTCACTAGTTGAAGGCTCATTTTCTTTCTTTCTAAGATGTGGAAAGTTTTTTACTCTTAGTTCTTTGTAAACCATGCAACCTTTATAGTTTGCTGTATGTTTTTCGCTACATAGGCGCACATTTAATATACTAAAACTAGCAAAAAATACCGCTGGGCACAAATTAGAAACAGCATAATTTTCGGTTGCCGCTACAGACTTTTTTTGAGAGTTTAGCTCCAGCGGTTTTTGGCAGGCCATCAGGGGGTGAATTTTTCCCTTTTTTGTCACTTCCAGTAAGATTTTCCAAAAATTAAGTCTTAGCAGATATGTACACCAAAGAAGAGACCTTCATATCAAATTCCTGTCTAGCGGCTTGGACAGGCCGTTAAAAGGGGCGGGCCTTAGCCTTCAACATTGGCTAAGACCAACAAAACATATATTTTAATTTTTACACTCAGAATATTATGTAGTTTACTGTTTGTATTTTGATAACAAATTTTTCCGTTCCATTTAAAAATAAAGGAACATACATTTCATTTATGATTTACCGATTTTTTTCAGTTTCATTTATTTTTTTTTTTTTCATTTGTTTGAAATTTAAAAAAAATTAACTCACAAAACGGTAATTTGTGATTTATTTTAGTCCGTTACAGTTATTACAAATTTAAATATTGTTGACTGTTTCAAAAAAAAAAAAAATATTCAAAAAATTTTAATTTGTTTTTTATTTAAATTGATTGCTTATTATTCAATTCAAATTAGAAGAACTTCATAAACACACATACATACAGAAACACATCACACAAATACAAAAATGGAAACAATTTCAAATAAATAAAATCATTTTTTTTCAAGGAATTGGTAGGTAAAATTTTAACATTTATTTTAACTGATTATATCATTTGTTTCTTACGGATGTGTCAGTTGTTTAAACAACATTTAAAAATAAATAACAAAAGCCATTTTTTTAAGTAGATCGGTTTTTAAATAAAATATCATTTCTTGTTAATGGTATTTTATGTTATTTTAACTTACAAACTATTTAAAGTGTAGATTGCAAATTGCTTGGGACAGGCTGTTGGGGGGGGGGGGGAGACTTTTCATGCCTCCCCGACCGTACGGTTTCTTAAATCGTCATCTATACTAACTTTCAAGCCAGATGAGGAACATAGGTACCAAATTTTTACATTCAGGCTCCAGCGGTACCACCCAGTAGGATTTAAAAAAATCCTCTCTTGGGTGTAGACACCTGAGGAGGAACACTATTCGTTTATATATAGAAATTGTTAAAATATATCCTTTTCATATGTCTGTTATTACCCAGTGCATACGAACATTTAAAGATGACGCTTTTTAATCTTCTCTTGATTTTTGAAAAATTACCTATATCTTGAAAACCAGAATAAAAGCGATCTAGCATCTTCTGTTAAGGCTAAATTTTTTTTCCAGAAAGAAAAACACAATTATTTAAATTTGTTTTTATTACCAAATTTTTATTATCAGTTAAAATTAACACATACAATTGCTGTAAAGTCTTTCGCTTGGTTACTACGACAATTCACTAGATTTTGCTCGTAGAAACTCGAATGCAATATTTGTGTGTAACTTTCATTCCAAGTAATTATCCGGGAAAACTTAAACCGAGATGGCCCGAGGTCTGTCTATTGTTTGAATTATTATTTCCCCTTATTGTCTGTATGCGAAAAAAAAGTTTTAAATTGTATGTCCTTTTTAGTTTATTATGGAAATCCAAATTGATAACTTACATTGCCGGGAGCAGCCATAGCGACAGCAATAAGGCATCCAAGTACAAATATTATTTCGAATAATTTCATGATTTTGTAATATTTTAAAATACGTTTATACAATGTTGTGTATCGTTTTAATACTGTTTCGATTGGCATAATTTTTCTCTACTTATATAGTAATAATTTGATTGTAGTTATTTGTAGAGTAATTATAAATAGCACTGTTAGCAGAGAAAATCATGAGTATTTATTTGAAAAAAAAAACACCCTTAAAAAAATACCCTATAATCACATTGAACTGTCTACAAATTTTACCATTGGCTGTCGTCAATGCCTATAACAAGAAGAGGCATGTTTAACATTTTATGTAGCTTTGCATATCTAAATACGATTTAAGCCCAATTCAGATGGAAGGTAGCTCTAACAATATTCAATAGGATTCGTGCTGGGTCCAAAAGAAACTTACCACACACACACAGTGGCGTGCCCAGGGGGGGCTCCCGAAATTATTACCAAAATTATTTTTTTTTAATATGTTTAGTATACACTCACAATATATTTTCCGTTACCGACTGAAGTTTATTTAAAAAGTAATATGTAAAGTTTGTCTTTAAATGAAGAATCAATTTAAGTTCATAGAAATATATTTTTAACTATTTGAATCAGTCATTCAAAAAACAAACTATAAAAATTTACAGACATTCAGTAGGAGTTGATATTTTCTGTTAAATGTAAAATTTTATGTTTTCTGTTTCTAAAAATTTAAAATCATATAATTCTTTTTTGCTTTTTAACAATATTGTTTGTATATATACAAAATTATTTTAATAAATATTACAAGAAATTATTCAATACACATACACACAAAGCCAATAATAATATACACATCTGTGTGTTGTGTTTTGTAGTTACATACAAATACAAAAAATTTCAATTTAAAAAACAAACCACAGAAGTAGTTTTTTCTAACTTTTTCTCAGTAAAAAATTTATGGTTATTTTAAACGACCTTCTATTCTTTTTTCTACTTTTGTCGATTATCAAACAATTATTGAAAATAAACAACTAAATGGGCTGAATATAATAAAAAATCAGTAGTCCTCCAGCGATTTTTGATTATATTTTCGATTAATTTAATATGTATTTTAAGTTGTATTTAACAAAATAATATTGTGAGTGTACATATACATAAAATAGCTTGTATTTTTTTGCTACAATTAATTTTCTTTGCAAGACCAATTGATTTTTTTGCAAGTCCAATTCTTTTTTACCAGATTTTGTTGAAATTTGTACAGAAATGAGAAGAATTTGCTTTGAAATAAGGGAAATTTGATCAATTTCCCCTCAGTTACCGAACCTTGTAAAAAAATTTATTTGGTAGCTTCTTTCGATGAAATCTCTATACTTATCCTTCCTCTATTATTAATTATTTCCACACTCGTAATATTATTTGTGTAAAAACAACCAAAAATACACTTAAGTTTTTAAAAACTGATCAATTGCTTTTTTTTATTTAATTTAACTCCTTTCATCTTTTTTCTAACGTTTTCTAAAAAAGGAGCAATTAAAGGTTAATTTACATGTCGACTATCCATATCTGGTATTACTCCGTATTGGGTTTAAAAATCAGCGAAACAACAAAATTATGAAGTTTATTATTTTTAAATATTGTATTTTGTATGGGTGTGAGCTGGCCAAATAAAATCTAAACTAAATTCAGGTATCCAAATTTCTATGAAATTTTAAAAATTGTTTAAATATTTTGTTAAAGAAATTTTAAAATCTTTTGTCAATTTGTATTTGGTTTGGAATTTATTTAGCTACCTCCCACTGGTTCTAAGTGGAATTATTTAGTTTGTATATTGTTTTAAAAACAAAAAAAAATCGTGTTTCCAATTGTATTACTTTGTTTTAATTAAAAATCTGAGATTCAAATACCACATTAAGTCTTACCTGGAATCCCCAAAATTTCAGAATTATGGGTTTATTTTTATATCAAAAATTGAAAATATTTAATTAAGAACCTAACTTATATAGACTTTCAAAGTAGTTATAGTAGTTAAAAAGTAATAATTTATAAAAATGCTGCCAAGTCTTGCCAATTCTTGGCTTTTCTCTTTTATTTAAAAGTAAACAAAAATATTTCCCATAAAAATATTTGAAATTTTTTATTTGTAATTTGATCAAATATTTAAAACAACAAAAGCTAACAAATAAATGATGTGTTTGTTAATAAATGTAGAGCAGGGCATACAAAAATAATTGCTATATTAGATGTTCCATAGTTAAAGATATAGAAATAAAAATATAAAGTTTTTTTTATAAAAAAATATAAACAAAATTGCCCAAAAATGACAATTGAACTTAAAAAAAATCCGAAATAAAAGAATACAATTTAAATTAAAAAAATTACAAATAAAATTAAAAAATTTCGCAATCGGTACTTAAAAAGATCAATTAAAATTAAAAAGTACCAAATGCAATGAAAAGAAATTATTGCATGTCAACAAATATTTTTTTATTCAATTTAAAAAATTAAAAAGTACCAAATGCAATGAAAAGAAATTATTGCATGTCAACAAATATTTTTTTATTCAATTTGGTGTTTTTGAATATCAATTGATGCTTTATAAATTACATTTGCAGTCATTACAAAAGTTTTTGAAACCATCTAATCGTTTTTAAAATGGTCTTTAAATTTGAGTACAAATTTGCACGTGGCTATTTCACGTTCCCATGATATCTGTGCTTTTTTTATTTTTAAAAATTCGATGTAGTTCATGGAGGCATTGTGCAATATGGCCCCAAAAATATGACCCCAATCTTAAAATGTAGTTAAGCCCCACTTTATTGGGTGAAATTTCATAATGAAATTATATGTGTTACTAATGTAGGAAAAACTAAATTTTCGCCTGCGGCGCCAACATCTACAACTATTAATATACGAAAAACTAAATGAAAATTTTTAAGCACACGCAGAGAAAAAACATGGTTGCAACATGATCACTGCTACTATATTGTGCTTGCTGCAATCGTGTGCGGTTGTCACAATCAAGTTATTGGTTTTCTAACCATCAACATCATCACTACCATCATTATTATAGTAAATATATTACTATTTTATGATTGCCACCTTCTATTTTATAACATGTTTGGCTGTAACCATGCTGTGAAAACAAAAATTCCGATTATGAAAAAATATGATAATTATGCAACCATAAAATGCTGGCATGATAGATTTTTATTTAAATGATCTAAAAGCGGAGAGAAGCTTAACAACACAAAAACAATTAAAATGTACTTAATATTAAACGTATACATTTGATTTCAGTCAACGTAATAAATAAATTAATAATTAAATTATTCAAAAAGTTTAGGTTTAGAAATTGGCAGCTTTAAAAAAAAACAAAATCCTGGGCACGCCACTGCACACACACAACTCTTAGGATACCTTGTGAACTCTTTAAATGTTTTTTTTTTAAGAAAATTAAATTTCTAGGGTCCTTTTTTAAAATGTTACACTTTCATAAAGCAAATTTTTTTTCCAGAAAGAAAAACACAATTATTTAAATTTGTTTGTATTACCAAATTTTTATTATCAGTTAAAATTAACACATACAATTGCTGAAAAGTCTTTCGCTTGGTTACTACGACAATTCACTAGATTTTGCACGTAAAATATTTAAGTGTAACTTTCATTGCAAGTAATTATCCGGGAAAACCTAAACCGATACGGCCCGAGGTCTGTTTATTGTTTGAATTATTATTTCCCCTTATTGTCTGTATGTGAAAAAAAAAGTTTTAAATGGTATGTGCTTTTTAGTTAATTGTGGAAATCCAAATTGATAACTTACATTGCCGGGAGCAGCCATAGCGACAGCAATAAGGCATCCAAGTACAAATATTATTTCGAATAATTTCATGATCTTGTAATATTTTAAAATACGTCTCTACGATGTTGTGTATCGTTTTGATACTGTTTGGATTAGCATGATTTTTCTCTACTTATATAGTAATTTGATTGTAGTTATTTGTAGAGTAATTATAAATAGCACTGTTAGCAGAGAAAATCATTTGAAAATAAAAATTATATCGTTACCCTATAACCACTGTATACAAATTTTACCATTGGCTGTCCTCAATGCCTATAACAAGTATAATTTGGATCACATTCCCGGAGGCGGAAGAGGCTTGTTTCACATTTTATGGTCCGGGCAAAATATAATAAAATGTGCATTTAAACAAAAAACATTCACAACCCAAATTTCAACCACATAAATATAGCTTTGCATATCTAAGTACGATTTAAGCTCAATTCAGATGGGAGGTGAGTCTAACAATATTCAATAGGAATCGTGCTTGGTCCAAAAGAAACTAACCTCAAACGCAACTCTTAGAATACCTTCTGAACTCTTTAAATGTGTTTTTTTTAAGAAAATTTAAATTTCTACAGTCCTTTTTTAAAATATTACACTTTCATAAGGCTAAATTTTTTTTCTAGAAAGAAAACCACAATTATTTAAATTTGTTTTTATTACCAAATTTTAACTAGCAGTTAAAATGAACACATACAATTGCTGTTAAGCCTTTCGCTTAGTTACTACGACAATTGACTAGATTTTGCTCGTAAAAAGTCGAATGCAATACTTGAGAGTAACTTTCATTACAAGTAATTATCCGGGAAAACTTAAACCGAGATGACTGCATGGCAAAAGTTATTACTTCGAGAGTTTTAAATGAAGCCGTCATTTCATTAATAATGTGAACCAAATCATTATACTGTAACGTCGGTAATTACCACTCCAAAATGACTCTTGTTTTAAAGTCATTATTGAAAATATTAAAGTCTGTTTTGGACGATAAACTTTTATGGTCAAAAATTATAAAATTTTGCTGGCTGGGTGAAGACTCTCTATAAAATATGGCACTTTAAGTAATAAGGGTTCATTCACATCCATTATGGAGTAATCCATGCTGCAAGGTGGATTGTACTAAAACAGAGATGGCATGATACAAACAATTTGTAAGTGCAAAAGCGAAGGAAACAATATACACTCTGCAAAGTGGAGTACTCCATAATTTTGAAAAAAAAATTATAAATATATATAAAATCTTATATGTTTTTGGGACGGGAGGGCTAAGTTATATTTGGGAAGACTTTGAACCCCCCCCCCCTCCCAGAGCGACCTACCAGCCTTGATGACACTGTGAGATTGGCATTTTTAGGTTATGTTGAAATTAAATATTGCATAAATTATTTTGAATATATATTTTGGTAGAAATATGTTGCAATATATTGAAGGGATGTGTTGCAAAACGATAAAAATATACTTTGCCATTACATTGGACATAATATTGCTACTGAATGGTTCCTTTAGCTGGATAATTTACCCATCTCTCCCTCTAACGATTATATTCACCGATGATTTGCTGTAATTTCATGATTCATGCAATTTCATGATTATTACCATCGTAAATTTAGTTTGAATATTTTTTTAGATTTGACCACAAAAGTTTATTGTTAGAATGATTTCAAATAAACACACATAGGATTTTCCCAGTTAGTTTTATATGTACAAGTGTGTGCCAGGGGTGGCAAGACTGATTGCGTGGCAAAAGTTAATATAAATTTAAGAATAAGGCATCACATGGCACTTATACTTAAAATTCAAAGTTTAATTTCTAATTTTTCAAGAGCTTTTTTATGAAATTCTTTCAAACAAATAAAAAGCAATTTTTAAAATTTGAATGTCAAAAAAGTGCCATGTTATAATTTTGTACCAATACCAGAAATGGTTATTTTTTACTTTTTTATCTGGTTGGATATTAAACTCAGCAAATCCTACCATTATTTAATATAAATAACGATGATTGCTGATGAACTGACTGGGATCCACCTGTTGTGCCAGTACCCGGTGTTCGCAAACCGGAGAGTTACTGTCTTTTATCATTCGGTCTTGGGTGATCTAACGGACCTGTTCGATATGGAAATCAGCAGGCGATCCGACTGGATTGGTTTGGACCCCATTGTAGCCACTTAACAGCATATCTAATTCTTTTACCCTCAAAAAATAAGTTAGTACAAACATTAGGAAGAGTTGTTGTATATAAAGTATGCTAGTTTTCGGAATTATATTTTCAGAAAAAGCTAGTTATATTTTCAACAATAAATTAACTTTGAACTAATTTTTTACTAATTTGTTTTGCTAGCAAAATTGTGCTGATTAACACATTTATAGTGACGACAACAATCAGATTGACAAGAGGTTGATGTCGCAGCTTGTAGTAAAATGTAATACAGACAAAAATAACACTAAAATCATACATGGGACTTATTAATTTGATATACCAATGAATTGATGATTTCATTAGCATTGCTAACAATTGTAATGACTTTTTTGGTTTTCGAAATACAGGCCATTTTACAAAATGACGAATACCTTGAAAAATAATAGAGATAGCTAAAAACGTGTGAAATGTTTGCTCACCTAGAGTGTTAATATAATGCTAATAAAATATAATCTTCCAAGATGTAAAAAATACAACCGTGGAAGATTGTTAAATCATACAATATATATAATAAAAATACAACAAAAATATATTTATATAGAAGATGTGAAAACCCCCAACAAAATTTCATCTTTCAAATCAAATCTTAAAGACTATCACAAAATCTTGAACACTTCTACTTACAATATAGACCTTTCCAATATTAATACAATTTTTAAAGTAAATATAAAAATTATTATGTAAATAATTTTGTACACGAATCTATTTTTGCCAACTTTTCTCAATAATGCCTCTACGGCGCTGAGATACATAAATTCGAATTCATTTGTACACGAAATGTAAATAAAATTTTATAAGAAAAATGTGCTTGTTGATGATTTCAATTATAGACAAAAGAAAATATTTAAAATTAATAAAGATAAATTCTAACAGCGGTATTCATAAAAAAATATTAATTTAAGTTTCAAATGCATTTTAGTTAAAAAACATTTTAAGCCTTAAAAAGGCTTATTAAAAATTCGTATTCATAATCAGTATTTCAACTAAAAAACGATTTAAGGTTTTTTAATCTTGAGGATGGCAACACTGTGTTTTTTTATTTGTCACATTAATCGCAATGATGCAAATCAATGATTACTAAGCCATACGGTACTCGTTTCTATGTATTTTTTTTTTTTGATTTTTCAGAAAAATATTGTTTTTAAAAAATAAAAAATTTATGAAAACTTGTTTATTAAATAAAAATAGGAAAAGAGTCAAACAAAATGTCCAGTAAAAGTATTACATAGATAATGATTTTATTGTATATAAAAAAGTATTCAAATAACCGGTTTTATTTTCTTTGTTTTGATTAAAAAACACACCACTAGTTTACTTTCAATAAATAATATCAACAAATATTATTTCTGCTTAAATTCTTTATCCGGAATTGAAAACGGGTCGATCCTCTTTTTGTACATTTTCGTCTGACGATTTTTTTAAATTTTGGCCAAACCTTCTATTATAAACAAAATACAATTAAAAATATCACATTTTTCAAATAAAAATGGTTCTTACCAATTCTTTTGATCAAATATAGAATGTTCATTATTTATTAAACAAAAACAAATAAATTCATTTGATTAAATGACAATTTTTTGCAAAAATGTTTAAAATGAAAATAAACACAAATCAAAAATGTCATTTTAAAATAGGTTTAAAATAGGGTCGAACCAATTTTAAAATTCGTTTATTTACACACGGATTAAAAAAGGTATTTTAAGCTAAAATTCGTTTATGAATACATTTTTAGCAAATTTTGCTTAAAATTGGTTTGAAATACTGTTTAAAATTTTTATGAATACAGCTGTAAATGTGTATTTTTAAACAATATATTTGTTAATGGTGATCCTTTATGAAATTCAGCGAAAATAAAATAAATAAGCAGCATGTAAGTTGAAATAATTTTGATTCTATTTTATAATTATTTTAATATAGTTTTAGATTAGATTTTTCAATTAAGTCATATGGACAATAAGGAAATTTAAATATTTTTATGCTTTACCAAGTTTTGTAAATTATTTTCAAAATCGAAAAAAAAAATAAAACAATGTATATGTCCAAATTTTCAGCAAATAATTTATCTACAAATTTTTTTAACTCTTTCAGTCTACTAATAAGCAAGAATTTTTTTATTTACAATCGACTAAGACAGTGTTTTTAGGATGTGAGTTAAGCTTGGTTTAGTTAAACCGAAAACGAATTTTGTTAGCCAGTTGTTCTTCCAACAATTTGTCGGAACAACTTTTCATTGCATAGAATTTTGGTCTTCAGTAAAGTAAAACAAAATAAATCAAATTTCAAAAGCATTATTGCAGTAACAAACTGCGATAAACTGGGTTTAAAGATAATCTACATCCTAAAAACTCGGCCTAAACGTTAGCACAACATTTGCTTAATTTATTAATGTTTTGCTAATAATCATCTCGTCGCTGATTTTCATCAACACGATTTTGCTGACATTAGGAATTTTTCTGTAAGCACCATCCCGACTTAAAATTTGCTGACTCAGCAACATTTTTTGCTGACTTTAAACACTTTTTATTTTTTGAGTGTACATATATTTGTGAATGTGTATGCACATCGGATTTGTACTATTTAAATGAAAACAAATATAAAAAATCTAAACAGTATTATTACATCCATCTAGAACAGAAGTTCTCAACTTTAAATTAAAAAAACCCTGGGATTGTGAGCTTAAGAAAAATCAGTAATTTTTCTCGTTTTCTAGGAGCTTACGCACAAGTTCGTATATCGAAGTGTTGCTGAATCATGAAATTATTTCAAATAATATTTTTTATTGGTTGCATTATGTCCATCGTTATGAGCGCTCCCGAAGGGCAAAATTGGGGGCAAACTTTAAAAGACTTGGCAACAGGAAAATTGACACAAACCTAAGTATAATATTTGTGATTATGAATGATGTAACATGTTATCAAAATAAAAATAAGTTACTCAATGAGTCTTAAAAGTAAATGAATAAAGTGCACAATAATCCTCTGCTTTTTACTAACTCTGGAGAAAAAATATTAAGGGTGGGTGCCAACTGGCTAAATAAATCAAAGATATCTGGAAACTTAAATATGTAGAGCAGTTATACCGAGGTTGTTTTGTGGCTTCTAACTTTTGGATTTAATTGAACAAGTAACAGCTGTAAGAAGAGATGAACTTTAAGATTTTTATTTAAAAAATTATTCAAGTTTTTTTGTCATTCTAAGGTAAAGGCTCAAATTTATTTAGATGCAGTTCTTAAAAGTATACTGTAAAACTTAGAAATATCAAAAAATTCGATAGTCTTGTAGAAAATTAATCAAATACGTTTGAAGTACTTAGCATTCTTATTTGTATTTCCAATTGGACCATGTGAAATTTTTGTCGCTTATAAAAATACAAAACTGAGTATGTCTTATTTTGAGCGATTTCTTAATTTTTGAAATATTTTTGCTTAATTGCCGAAGGTTATATCGAACATGTTGTGCCTCCTCAGTAGTCTTTTCGTATATCGATTTGCCTTTGAAAGGCAAATTTATCTTTAGTACCAATAATATTGTTCGCCTGCATACTTAACTCAAGGTTAAATAAGAAAGGCTTCCCAGAAGAAATTATTCTAGTTAACATAACACGGCAAAAATGCACTTTGTCGGGCGTTGTCAAAAAAAAATATGACCCCCTCTGGAATAAATGGATCAAGACGGAGCCACATATCATGGATCATGAAACGAAATGCATTTTTGATGTAAAAGCGCCGCAAGAAAAAATTTTTTTCGAAAAAATCACGTGATTTTTTCTAAAAAAAATTTATTTTTTAGAGGGAGCCACACACCATATATCATAACAAAGCATTTTTTGATGTAAAGGCCCGGCAGGCAAAAATTAAAGTTTTAATTTTTGGAGAAATCGTAAGAAAAGGAGTCTTAAATGGATCTAGAGGGAGCTACACCATGGATCGCGAAACAAAATGCATATTTGAGATTCTGCGGAAATTTCCTTTTATTTGAGTACCCGCACTTACATGTTATTACGCGTACCCGGCCCCAAAAATCGAAAATAGAAAAAAATCCAAAATGTTTTTTAAGGTTATTGGTGAAGTATATTGCAGTGAACGCTTATTATTCATTAATTTTTACAATATACCTTTAGGCTGTGATCTTTAAATGCAGTGAGGACTTAGGAACTTGGTACCACTTTTTGGTTAATGATCACACGGCAGAGACCTGCACAAATTAAATTAATCAGCGGCGGCGGTTGTTAGAAAAATATGTGGCGGCGGCTCAATAGCGATTTCGAACCAAAAACTGTAGGCAGTTTCTGTAACTTTCCGATCGAGAAAGCTTTCGCATGAAAAGTGCAAAATGAAACAAAAACGATATGAATTTAGTATCAATTCATATCGTTTTTGTTTCAATAACTTAACTTGCCTTTAAGGCGCGTGTTAGTTAAAGGCTTTTTACACTGAACAACATCTTTGTGAAACGCGTGGAAGATGTTGAAAATATGAAACATGTGTTTACATTGGCAACATCTTTCATCTGCCATTTATCAGCTGTAAAAAAATAAAAGAAAATGACGCATATTTTTTGTTAAAAATAAAAAATGGATTTAGGGAAAGCATTAATCATTGGAGTAGTTGTTGCTTTGAAGGAACAAACCCGAATTTTAATGCAGTACATTGAAATATTAAAGGTTATTCTGGAAGAAGATGATATTGAAGAAAAATTTTTGTAGACATAAGAATTAAATTCTTACATGTGCCGCTCATTTTTCTTTGTTGAATAATTTTTTTTTTTTTTTTTTTTGTTTATTTTCTGCAATGTCGATTTTTTTGTAATTTTTTTAGTGATGACACTTAAAATAACGAAAGATGTAAGAGGAACAAAATGAGAAAGGATCATCTTTTGTAGACGTAGAAAGATGTAGAATTTTTGCCTGTATAATTCTTATGCAAATTGATGAAAGATGAAAGATGTAGCTCAGTGGAAAAAGGCTATAACTTTAGCTAAAGTGAGGAATAAAGTGACCTTTAACTTTTTTTGGTTATTACAACTTCCTTTTAAAATAAAATTAAGTTTTTTTAAAATATGGCATTACCAGAGCAAAAACCGATTACTTTTGACAAATCAAAATGGTTCTTTAAAATTGTGTAAATGGTAAATGGTTCTTCAAAATTGTGTAAAAGATTAAAATGTTTGTTGTAAAAAATTTACATTTTCGACGCCGAACACAGAAATAAACCAAACAGCAAAGATACGGTCAAAAAACTACACGGCAAATACACTGCAGAGCAGAAAATGTGGCAACTTCAAATGCTTAAACCTTACGTTAAAAGTTAAAGGTAAGATGAACTTACCTATGCTTATCTATCGGTCACTTTTAGGTTAAAGTATACTTATAATAACAAAAAATTAACAATATGTCCGTTAACATTCTAACTTTAGCTATCGGCAAGTTATAATACATAATGGAAGTAAAATTAAAACTTAATTAAAAATAAAATGTGAAATATCTTTTATATGAAGTTTCAAATCTTTTCATTGAAATCATTTCATTTATCAAAAAATTATCATATTTCTAAACAAAAACGCACATTTTTTAATTTTGATCTCAAATATAAAAAAAATATGAATTATTTTCTTAATAATTTTTTTGTTTACATACATATGTAGCTAAAACTTCAAAATTCACCTTAAACAAAAATTTAAAGACTTGACTATAAATTTTATTTACAATTCATATAAATATATACTTTACAAACTATATATAGGTTTTTTTCCCCTAAAATACCTTTTTTAAAAAACTAAACAAAGATGAAAATTCTTTCGCCGTAATGGGTTAAAGGTTAAAAATTCATAAGAGATATTTTGATTACCTTTCCAATGGCAATACTATACATATTATTATTATTATTTTTTAATTATACAACTTTTTTTTTAAATAAAATTGTTTAGTTGATTTCGCGGCTTTTTGTTTCTTTATATTTTGTATTAGTATTTGACAGATGCCTTGAAATATTACAATAAAAACGTAATCGAGAATTTTTTGTTTCATACACTTAAAAAAGTTTGAAAGTTAAAATAACTGAAAATATCATTTAAAAGAAATGATATTTCATTTAAAAACCGGTCTACATAATTTTCATTTAAATTAAATGCCATTTGTTATTTATTTTTAAATGTTGATTAATCAACTGACACATCCGTAAGAAACAACTGATATAATCAGTTAAAATAAATGTCAAAATTTTACCTACCAATCCTTAAAAAATAAATGTTTTTTTCATTTATTTGAAATTATTTCCGTTTTTGTATTTTTTGTTTTTTTTTTAATATACTCGTACAATACAAAATGTATGTATGCATATGAAGCTATAAACACTTTTTGTGTGAATGTATTTGTATATGTATGTATGTTTATAAAGTTCTTGTAATTTGTATTGAAAAATTTTGTATATATACAACCAATTTAAATAAAAAAACAAATTGAAATTTTTTGAATATTTTTTTTTGAAACAGACAGCAAACAAAATTTAAGTTTGTAATAACTGTTACGGACAAAAATAAACCACAAGTTTCCGTTTTGTGGGTAATTTTTTATTAAATTTCAAACAAATGAAAAAAATAAATGAAACTAAAAAAAATTGGTAAATGATAGTAAATTATTTCGAATAAATGTATAAAAAAGTTAATATAGATATTTCTTTGAAAAATAAATGTATTTTCCTTTATTTTTAAATGGAACGGAAAACTTTTTTATTAAACTACAAACAGTTAACTACATAATAATCTGAGTGTATTTTTCGATGCGAAGACTTCTCGCAAAAAGTTACAGAAACTGCCTACTGAACGTCTAGCTCGATTGGGAAATTTAAGTTGGTGTCTACACCTGACATTTTTTAAATATTTTTCTATTTGCAAACGTCACTTACAATCGCAGAGTAACGGGACTTAATTATCTGTATAAAATATTAAGGGTGGAGAACACGTATTTATGTTAATATTATATCTACTCACAACTTTCAGTCAGCCGTATAGTAAAGTCGTTTGTTTACTGTGTATTGCATTTTGTAAGAAAATTTAATTACCTACCAAATGCAATAAAAAAGTGTTTATATTATATTATAAATATTTGATTTTTCTTCGCATTATTGAATTTTTATTATACAGTAATTTTCCTGGTAAAAGCTTTACTGTTTGCCAAATCAAACGGGGGAGCAGGGCCCTTTTTAACAAATTTTTTTTTTTTTAGATTTTTCTGGTACTTGTAGGTTAATTTTTTTAGTGTAGGTTAATATATTTCGAAAGTTCGGAAAGTCGGATTCTACACTTTACACAAGTACTTAACTCAAGCTTAAATATTATACAAGAATATTATTATATTATCCAAAATAGTATAAATAGTTTTTAAATAGTTATCCAATGAATGGCATCATTGGAAACGTCGTAGCAGAGGTATTCGCATTTGGTAACTCTATTGGTGATAACCAATTTGGAATCATGTCTTTAAGGTTAAGAACTATATTTGTTGTCTGATGATTTCCAGTATTATTACTTCCAATTATGTCATTCTAAAATAATGAAATTTGATTTATGTTTTACTATCTTATTTTAAGCATATTTTACTCACGGGTACGGGTGTAGCAACAACCGCTACAATAATGCCACCAACTACAAATAATATTGCAAATAATTTCATTTTTTAATGTTAAAAATTTTGAAAACGACTATTAGTTAGCGTTCAATTATTATTGTAAGACTAATGCATTTTTATTAGTTACTCATTAATTTATACTTTACACAGTTTGGTGATGAATCAAAATAACTAGAGTAAAAAGTTGCGGTCAATAATATAAGTGTCATAAACTAGTCTTTACGAAATAATACGTCATTGCAATTGAAAAAGTTTTACAGTGCGCAAATAGATATTTTCTTGGCGAAAATGGCTAACACCTACAGTTATAGTAACTACAATTGTAATTAAAAGGACGACTGTCAAGTTTTTTATAAAACTAACGAAAATTTAGGCAACTTTAAACTATTAATAAAATACACTTAAAAAAGTTTGTAAGTTAAAATAACTGAAAATATCATTTAAAAGAAATGATATTTCATTTAAAAACCGGTCTACTTAATTTTCATTTAAATTAAATGCCATTTGTTATTTGTTTTTAAATGTTGATTAATCAACTGACACATCCGTAAGAAACAACTGATATAATCAGTTAAAATAAATGTCAAAATTTTACCCACCAATCCTTAAAAAATAAATGTTTTTTTCATTTATTTGAAATTATTTCCGTTTTTGTATTTTTTGTTTTTTTTTAATATAATCGTACAATACAAAATGTATGTATGCATATGAAGCCATAAACACTTTGTGTGTGAATGTATTTGTATATGTATGTGTGTTTATGAAGTTCTTGTAAATTGTATTGAAAAATTTTGTATATATACAACTAATTTAAATAAAAAAACAAATTGAAATTTTTTGAATAATTTTTTTGTAAAACAGACAGCAAACAAAATTTAAATTTGTAATAACTGTTACGGACACAAATAAACCACAAGTTTCCGTTTTGTGGGTAAATTTTTATTAAATTTCAAACAAATGAAAAAAATAAATGAAACTGAAAAAAATCGGTAAATGATAGTAAATTATTTCGAATAAATGTATAAAAAAGTTAATATAGATATTTCTTTGAAAAATAAATGTATATTCCTTTATTTTTAAATGGAACGGAAAACTTTTTTATTAAACTACAAACAGTTAACTACATAATATTCTGAGTGTAACTATAGTTTAGTAAAAAGATTGAACTTAAAACTACTAACTTCTGATTACTGAATGTAACTATCTGTTAAGCTTTAATTTTATATGGGAAACAAAAAACAAAACAAAAACAAATAGTTTCAGTTTGTAGTTTATTGAACATTGTGAAAAGTGGCTAACTAACAAACCAGTCAACACAAAAAACTACTAACTGATATTTTAGAACACACAAAAACAAAATATTATAAAATTAACCAGAAACAATATTAAATTGAAGCCACTTTGAAATCAAACTAAGTTTATTTTCCTTATAATTGAAATATGTTTTCACTTATTTCTAAATTACGAATACGAAATCTAAAATGCTTAAATTTAAATATGAAAAAGTTTATTTTAACTAGAATCATATTTAACAATATTTACACTTAATTTAAACGTTATTTGTAATCACTGTTCTTTTGAGCAGTGATTGTGATTGGGGATTTTCAAGAAGAAGAAAATAAGACCGTGATTTTCTGATAAATAAAACAACATTTAAACTTTTTCGGGACGGAGTTTTATTATGGAAACCGAGATATTTTAGGTGTAAATTTGTACATATTCTAATAGATATATGGTTAAAAAGTTTATGTTCTGCATATTCAGAAATCATCCTTTATCCTGGGAAGTATAATCCCTATAAGCATATTTCATGGCACATAAGCCCATAAGTGTTCTTAATGGGCAAATTATCGATCAAAAGTGCTTAAATTTCATCGTTGTTGTGAATTGCATTATGAGCGTATACACGCTGACTTGTACTGTTGTGGTACGTATTGTCCCAGTAGTCTCCAACGAGTTAAAATAAAAATATTTGTTACCCCACAACATAAACATAATAGATATGGACACTTTAATCGAAAGAGTGTGTGAAACCCATTCATTGTTACTGAAAATATAATGCATTAATGTACACCAGGGATGGAAAAGTTGATACGATCGTGCTCTGCAACTATTAGATGTTCGAAAGTTAATATGATGCCCAACAAGAGCGCAAACAATTGTCAAACATGCATTACAAAATTGGCTGATGCAATGCAAGAGTAAGTAAAAAATTTGCAGTGACGCATTTCCGAACATGCTCAATGGTCTTAATTTTTTCTTATAAATATTAAGTTTGATACCCATCTTGTAAATGATTTGCATAATGAATTTTTACTCCATGCAAATTTCAAGAAACTTTAGAAACTCTTATTTAAGATTTCAGTATCTTAAAATTAAAACATGGATCAATTTACTCGAATTCAATGCGCTCAAAATGTAATTTGGATTGTAAAAATTATCAATTTTTTCATTTTGTAAGAAGGGCACAATCGCAATAAACCCAAAATGTTACTTTCTCACTTGGAAAAAAATGGTCTAGTATATTAAGTTTACGTGAAAATAAATTGACATTACTTTTTTTTCTAGCTTTTTCTTGACTTTTTTTAGGGTTTTATAAGTTTTTTCGATTCGGTTTATCGATTAACCGATTAATAGCTTATATTCGGTTAATGTCGATACAAATATGTAATTTAAAAATCAAATAATTATTCTATCCGGGTTAAATCAATTAAAATAGGTCGATTAACCGGTTAAATTTAAATATGAATTTTTCTTAAAACTTCCTAATTTTTTTAACTCTGGCAAGAAAATCTTAATGAAAAACATCAACTAAAATACAATCTAATTATTTTCAAATCGACTGAATGAAAGCAAATCTCTATATAACTTTATGAAATGTGATAAACAATTTTTATTTTTGTTTCAATTCCTTTAAAAAATAAATTTTAAATAATATATAATTATACTTTCATGACCATAAAATTTAAATAGAGCTTTCAAGCTTTAACAAAAAACTTATTAAAATGTATATATTTCTCCTTAGCAATGGAACACGTGACTAGGTATATTCCAACAAGCACTATGACGTTATTTATGTTATAAAATAATAATATAAAATTGCTTTAAATTCGAAAACTGTATTTTCTAAGAAACAGTTTCATTTAAAATTCTATGAAAAAATTTTAATGAAGTAGGAACCTCAGTAGAACTAAATTGTTAAATCAAAAATACTTAAGAATTCTCTTGTCAGTAGAAAAATTTGTAAACGGTTTTCAATCCCACTTTTCTATTTTTGTACTGAATTTTAGTAAAAAATTATTATTAAGCAAATCTTTTTGCTATTTACATTTTAAAAATTACAGAATTTTTACAGAATATTTACGAATTTTTGAAAACCGATTTGCTAATATTAGCAAAAAATATTACTAATTTTAAAAAAGTGGATATTAAAGGAAATGTTATTTCTAATTAAAACTTACACCTACAAACTAAAATTACATAGATTAAAAATAGTAAAATTTCCTCCTAATTAGTTCATACATCATTTAACATTTTACGGTTAGTAGGAAATGTTTCCTTGGCTTTAAGAAAAATTTTATATAAGTTCATTAGATAATTTTTTTACTAAAAACTAGGACTTAGCTCCCTAAAAATAAGAAAATATTTTCTAACAACAAGTTAAATAGCACTTCTTTTAAGTGAAAATAATCCTTATGCTGCTTCTATGTTAAAGGTAATATATTTTATTTTAAAGTACTTTACACTGATTGTGTAAGTATGTTTCCACTTTCGGAGGACTTCCGCTTTGTGAGGACACTGCTCTTAACAGATTTTTGCTACACAACTTTGTCTTAAAATTAAATTGAATTATACTAAATTCATGTATTTAAAATATAAATTAAATTTCATTAGCAAAAAGGTAAACAAATTAAAAAATGTACTGCAGGATATCCTGAAACGTAATAAATTGTGGCAATGTCATATCCTTTTCGTAGTTCTGCTTGAGAGAACTACAAAAAGGAATGCCCTAAGTGCCACACGGGATCTATGGCTATGGAACACTAGGGGTCCTTTGTCTTCTTAAATTAACTACTTTAAGGAAATTGTTGCAAAAATACAAAATATCACAATAATGCACGATAAATTTGTTATGTTTAACATTAAAAGAAGAAGTGAAAATTATTGAATCGTCAAAGAAAGATAAATGTTCGATTCGGAAACTAGCAGAAAGATTTGTAATTATGAAATTGTGTGTACTGTTTAAGTGGATATTTCATTTATATTGACGACATTCTTTCAAAGATTTGATATCGGAAAATCTCAATGCTGAAGTGGCAGTCGGACACTAATTCTAAAAAAAAAGACTTTAGCTTTCCGTCGGATAATTAAAAACTCGATAAACTGTGCCTTGAAAGGTTTTCCAAAATTCGATCACAAAACATTCCTGTGTCTGGACCCCTTGTTCAAGAAAATGACAAAAAATCGCCACAAAATTGGGAATGACAACATTTGTTGCATCAAATGGCTGGCTGCAGAAGTGGCGTAAAAGATAAGTTTTACGTATTTTGGGGATCAGTATGTATGAGGTTTTAGTCAGTTTACCTGCTGTACATGACATGTTTTTAAAAGCAAGTGTTTTATTGGAAAGTGCTCTATAGAATATAATGCCTTAATCAGCATTGTACACATTTCCTGGTTTAAACTCGTGGACACCTCTCAATAATGGACAAATTTTAGGTGACTGTAGCTCTCCACTATAGAGAGTTTTTACTGTAATTTTTTTTTTAATCGCGAATCATATCAAAATTGATTTGATTTTTTGATTTAAAATTAAATTATTTAATAGGATAAAAATTTAATTATGTTAGTAAATAATTCAATTCGTCCAAATTTTGATCAGATTTTAAAAATTTATTTGAAAAATTATGTTTTACAACAAAATATTTTGTTTATTTGTAACGAGCACTCGGCATATTTGCAAAAACAAAGCAAATAATTTATTTTTAACTAGGCCGATTTCAGAACCCGAAGTTATAAAAAAGCTAAATTAAGGTCAGTGTCTGGTAATTTATTTTTATACCCTCCACCATATATGGTGAGGGTATATATCAGTTTGTCATTCCGTTTGTAACATGTCGAAATATAGGTTTAAGACCCCATAAAGTTGTTACGGTGGATATTTTGCCCCACTCATCCCTAGCAGTAGTCACGCCACTGACTACCAAATTATTGATATTTACGCCACTAAAAGGCGCTCAGCTGTGTTCTGTTATGTTATGTATGCATGTATGTAGTACACTGTGTATATTTGTTAGTGTACTTAGAGAAACAAAAGTGTTATTGTAAATTATGTTCTCTCTGTTTTTTGGCTTTTGTTCTTTCGTGTGCCCTCTAGTGGTGGATTCATAGAAAGGGACAACTAGCTAACAAAGAGAAAGAATTCACGACAATGTGAATTCTAGATAAGGGCTATACATATCCAAGCACAGTGGCCATTTTTAAGAAAAAAGAATAAGCGAATAAAATCAAACTGGTTCGCAGTATATTTTTTTAATGTTTTTTCCGTTTTTTTATAATAAAAAAAAAGTAAATAATTTATAAATAACGCGCAAATCCCTGTTTGCCGGTGTTCTTACAGAGAACATTGGCACTGGCCTCCAGCTGGTTGCAGGGTCAAGTTGTGAAGTGGAGGCCAGAATATGTTTGTGTATATGTATACATTTTTTTCTTATACTTCACGGATATTTAAAAGGAGAAATAAGCCCAATCTAGTAAATTTGAGGTAACAAAGTTAAAAAAATGGCTTCAAAAAAAAAGGAAATAAAAAAATGGTGGAAAGGATATAAATAAAAAAAAAAAATATATAAGCTAAAATATTAACCTAAGATTATTAATAATCAAAAGAGGAAAAAAATTTATGTAGATAATTAAGTTCGTGTTAAGTGTAGTGTTTGTGCATGTTATACTAAGTTTAGTGTTAAGTTTATTTTCACAGTAAAAAAATGGACAAAAAACAGAGAAACTTAAAAAAAAAAGGAAAAAGGATGAAAATTCAGATAAAAAAAAAAACTCAAATACTTTAGGGAGCTCCTTCGGGTATAGGGTGTTTTGTGACGTTGAAGCCTTATGTTTTTTTTTTATCTGTTTTTGTATATAATTTGTTTTTTTTTTATTTTATATATATTATTTTTGTTTCTCCCTTTAGTTATTCTTTTTTTTTTTAATTTTACATATATTTTTATTATTATTTATGATTTTTTTCTATTATTTATATTTATTTTTATTTAAGTTGCTTTTTTTTATTTATTTACTTTACATTATGCTTTATTTACGTATTAATGTTTTGTTTTTATTTTGTACTGTAGGTTACTGTGTCCTGTGTAATTTGTTGTTGGCAGTCATTTCGTCCAGTGTAAGCTACTGTTTGACATTGTGATGCCACCTTGAAGATTTCAAAAATTCCCATTTGGAATTTTTAAAAATCCCAAAATTACCTAGACGTTTATATACTTATTGTCATTATTATTGTTATTATTACAAGAATTTTAATTGTTAGTTTTAAGAGATTATTTAATAAAAATGTTTAGTTATAAGTTACAAAAAAATATTATTTGGTGGCGTATATTTAAGAGAGTAATTGTGTGAGTATCGTGGTTATTGGGGTCGTGTTAATTGTACTGGACAGACGGACGACCAAGGTAGGGAGGGCCAGTGGGGGCCTACATTCTCCCCCTTTTTGCGACGCGTTTTGTTTTTGTTTCGAGATTGTTTTTTTTTTGTGAATTTTAATTGTTCGGATCGATGGGTTAGGGTTTTGGCGGGATGGACCGACCTTTGAGTGTGTTTTTGTTCTGTCCGCGTGTTAGCCGGTATTTGCCACCCTAGCGCCGTTTCGGTTCGTAACAAAGTATATATATTCGTGATCCTTATGCAATTTTAAGTCGATTTAGCGATGTCGTCTGTCCGTCTGTCTGTCTGTTGAAATGGCGATCACGACGTGAAGACACAAGCGGGGGTGCCTATTTTTACCCAGATTATTGAACATCCTCCCGAGCAGTTTGGTATTTAAAATGAGCAAAATCGGTTAAGCGGTTCAAAAGTTATGAGTGAAAATGTGAAGGTACCTCTAAATTTTCCAAACAAATTTGTAAAATTTTTCTGTATCTATTTTTTTTTTCTGTTAAGTAAGTAAAAATGTTATTAAGTCTTCTTATTAATAACATTCTTAGGCCCAATATTAAAACTTGCCTTTAAGGTGCGTGTTAGTTAAAGGTAACTTTAGGTAAAGTGAGGAATAAAGTCCCCTTTAACTTTTTTTGGTTATTACAACATCCTTATAAAATAAAATTAAGTTTTTTAAAAATATGGCATTACTAGAGCAAAAACCGATTACTTTTGACAAATTAAAATGGTTTTTTTATATACGTAGTGGCAACGACGTACTTTTATTTATTTATTTACTTACAACAAACAAAAAATACAAACGAAAAACAAAATTTCTTCGAATTGTGTATAAGATCAAAATGTTTGTTATATAAAATTTACATTGTCGACGGTGAACACAGAAAAAAACCAAACAGCAAAAAACTACACAGCAACTACACTGCAGAGCAGAAAATGTGGCAACTTCAAATACTTAAACCTTACGTTAAAAGTTAAAGGTAAGATGAACTTACCTTTAGCTTATCGGTCACTTTTAGGTTAAAGTATACTTATAATAACGAAAAACTAATAATTTGTCCGTTAACATCCTCACTTTAGCTATCGGCAAGTTATAATAATGGGCCTTAAAGCTATATGTGTGTTACTACTAAGTTAACGTAAAAATCAACAATGTTAAAGTCGCTAACAAAGCAGACCTCTGTAAATAACATTGCTAAAACTAAATAAATAACATTACTAAAACTAAATAACAAAAGTTCGTGACAAAACATATTCATATTACAGTTCATGCAAAATTTAGTATATACGTATATCATCTTCAGCCCCTATGGTGGAGGGTATTCAAAGATTCGGCACAGCCGAATTTAGCCCTTTTTTACTTGTTTAATTATAGTTTCACCGTAAATGAAATACGTAGAGACCTTGGTTCTGTTTCTGGTTAATGAATCAAATAAGAAAATAAACTTTCACACATAGATGTCGCCAACATAAACTGTCAAATATTTGTCACGTCAGAAAATAACAAGCACAAAGAGAAATGTCAAAAGTGACACATTGAACAGCTCAGCAACAAAAAAAAGAGGAAAAACTTTCGCAAACATTTTTTTTTCATTCTAAATAAAAACTAATATAAAATTTTATTAAAGTATGGTGTTTGTTAAAAGTTGGGAAGATTTTGAAATAGCTGCAGAAAATATGTATATGGCCAGTCCCACAGCATGCAGGTATACCATGAAATATGTGCATACAAAGGGACACATTCTAATGAAAATGACCGACAACGTTAAGGTGAGTTTTTTTTATGGAAAAAAATTAGCGTGTATTAATTAAAAATGTCTGTTTCATTCAGTGCATACAATACAAAGCAGAAAATATGCCCGATGTAAAAAAAATTGAAAAATTCACTAGTAATTTAATGGGTCACATGGCTTCTAAGGAATAGAGAATCACACATAAGCTTCATCAGATTAATGTATTTGGCGTGTTAGAACAACAAACCTGTTTAGTTAAAAACTAGGGAAACAACATAAATTAGGATAATAAAGTGGGCACAGAGTAGTTGTAAATAACTTTAGTTTAAATAACATTTTTTTGGAAAAATGTTAGCTTTGTAAACCACTTTTGCTATTCCTAACACAGCACCAAACAAACCACCATAAATCAACAGAGGAAATGTTTTATTATTAAACTTTATTTAAAAATGATTTTCTTAATTTAATGCTAAATTTTTAAAGAAACATTTCCATGAAATGTTTTTTAACATTTTTTTATATACATATAAATTAATGAAAATAAAGATTTTGAGTAATTTTAAAACAAACAAAAAAAAAAAAAGGAAACTGCATCATCCCCTTACCAATTAAGAACATTACCCTTAAACAGAGGTTCCCACTAAATAATTGTGTATATAAGCCCTCCAGAAAAATCATGGTATCAACTACTTACTAGCCTATTACGTGCTTTTGTTCGCCAAAGTAATGGGTACTCATTATTTTTTTGCTGTTTGTGAGAGGTAATGCTGGGCCATAAACAAGATGATTTTTTAGAAAAAAGTATTTGCTAGAAAATAAAAAAAATTGAGAGATTTACCAGGAAAAAATTTGGAAGAACTTTCCGATTAAAAGGCACAGAAAAACATTAAATTAGAAATGAGGGGGTTTCGTATATAATAAGCTTTTAAGAAAAAATTTAATTCTGGAACATACTTTGACTCGGATTTTTTTTATAAAAATCATGATTTTATATTCTTTGAATAAAAAGTTTTTGCTGGAATTCTAAATATTAATAAATTTAAATAAGCAAATTATTAAAAATGAAAAATAATTTTAATAAAATGTGCTAAATAATATTGCTACATTTATGGAGAATATTATTTCTAAAAACACATGTGCAAAAATTAATAATAATGGATTTACAAAACTGCTAGATAGAAATAAAAAAAAGTCAAAAATTACAATTTATTGAAGCACATATATAATGCTGCCAAATGTAAAGGCTATAAGTCCCAAGATTTTAACCAGAGATTAACAACCACAGTTTTTTTTTGTAACCAACATAGAAAATAATCTGAAATTAAAAAAAAAAAACTCTAAAAAGCATTTTATTCTTTTATGTCAGATCTATTTTATATAAAGATCTAACGCTAGTTAGTAAATTTTGTTTTTCGCTTAGAACTATAAACTCGAGTCAATAATTTTCTATATACTTATGGGAGAAAAAGGGGTAATTTGCGATGATTTTGCATTGTTTTTCACCGCCAGAAGTAAAAATTAGAATCACGCAATACTTCTATTAATTAGCAACATTTTTGTATTGGGCTTAAATTTAGTTTTACTTTGTTTTTCATAATTCTTTAATTTTTTTTTATATATTTTTTGGTATTTAAACGTAGTGTTGCATTCTGTAAAAGTCTACACATTTTCGAGATTTTCATAAGATTTCTCACAAATCTCTTGAATTTGCCGTATTTCATTTGTATTAGAAATCTTGAGATTTTAGACGAGATTTCATTTGTATTAGAAATCTTGAGATTTTCGCTCAAGCCTCGATTTAAGATGAATTATTGTGATTTGAGTGGAGATGTAAACGAGGCAAAATGATACTATGCATAAGTGTTATGTATGACAATAGTATATATAACACGTTATTAATTTAATTATAATGCAATATATCCATTAAAACTCATATGCAAATTAAAAATTTAGCACTTTTAATTTTCCATTTAGCACTTTTTTAGACGATGAAGCCAGATTGGCAACACTGCATGTAATCCTAAATACAACTCTGTGACGTAATGGAAGATGTCATATGTTTACGTTAGCGCTCTCTCTCTCTCAATTCCGTCTACTTTTTTCATTCAATTTAAGCACGCCAAGAAAACTTTTCACGTCATACCCGTATCTCCAATAAGAAATCGTTTTATTAATGTTAAAAATATTACACAAAATTTATTTTAGTGATATAAATATGAAAAATCAAACAACAAATTAATAAAGTGCAATAACTGTTTTGTGATGAAATAGAAATGAAATCAAAAAATACTGCAATGAAAATCTAGTCATAATTTTTTTTTTCACCCCAAACCAATATCCACAACAGACAGCCAGCATAGAGTAGCAATTGGAAAAATCTATCTTTAACTACCTTGAATTTAACAACAAAAACAACAACCTTAAGTTGATACAAAAAAAGATTCGTCAGCAAAAACAAAAAGAGTCTCAAAAATGGCGTAGAAAAAAGTGTTTTAAACAAATTAAAATAGTGATAATGTAAAATAAATTATTATAAGTTTTAAAATAACTTGTAATTAAATACAAAGGGCGTTAAGAGCCCTTATTTATAATATATATTCTAAAAAAAAGCACGAAGGAGAAGAAAAGAAAATTTAGTAACAAGGGGTTGAAAAATTCCTTCTTTACTCTTGTGTATTTGTGTGTGTGTGTTTATTTTTATTTTAATCATATTCCTTGCACTGCCTCCCCCAGTCTCTTTCTCCACAAACCAGTGCCTGTGTTTGGATTGTGTGGTAGTTTACAAAGTGTCAAGTGATTTTGCAAAAAATACAAAAAGCATTTACACAACAACAATCACAACAGCATAAAAATGGACAACGACGACTCAATGCTCAACAATCGTGGTCCTCAGCCTGGTGCTGAGACGGTATATGGCACCGATGACAATAATATGGTCATGTCAGAAAAGGTTTGTTTCTTTTACTTATTTATTTTTTTGTTTTATTATAACAGTTTGTAAATATAATTGCGACTAGTATTATAACAAATTATGAAGTAAAATCAAACACTTAAAGTGTACTTTAGCGTTTCTAAAAAAATTATTTATGACCTGCTATGGAGTAAGCAAACAAAATGTCCATATTCGGTTAGGGGCGCAGGGTCTGTGGTCTCTAAAAATCGGTTCTCTGACAGTAACCTATAAGTTCGGCACAAATATCCCCAAATATTGATTCTTCATCTCCAAAAATCCTCAAATTGTTATTTTCTGGTACCCAAAAATCGCCAAAATGTTTTTAATTAAAATTTATGTTTTTTTTTAAATTAATTAAAAATAAAGAATATTTTTGTAATTTAAATTATTCGCAGGGGTAATTTGTACATTTAAATGGGACAATTGTCCCCTGCTCAACTCACATGTATTCTTACGCTCTTGCCTTTAGTCGTCACTGAAACAGCGACGAATGAACACGCGTGGCGGATGTATGCTGATTTTTCTTTAATGCACTGAGAAAAATTAATAGCAATGTAAGAAAAATATTTTATGATAATACAAGATCTATAAAAATCTTTAATAAACCTAATAAAAAAACGCATTTTTTTAATATAAAAGTTGAAATGTTTTTAAAAATTGGATTCCGATCGTTCATTCATTTATTCCGATCGAATGTATTGTATTTTTTTTTCCTTCCAAAAATAGCATTTTTTTAATAGAATATCATAATAAATCCATACATATTACAGATATTTTATTAATATGTAAATATAATGAAATCATTAATGTTAATGGAAAAAATTTACAACTTTTTGTTTTTTATAAAATGAAAAAAGGCACCCTAATGTATATATGTATTTATTATTTTCCTTTCAAAAATTTACTTTTTGTTTAATTCATATTTATTTAAAAATGTTTTACATAAAACACAACAGTCTCATATCTTATATATATAATTCTCCTGTACGTGTGTTAGTGACTGCACTCCTCCTTAACGGCTGGGCCGATTTCGATGAAATTTGTTGTGTCTGTTTTATTTGATCCCTGAATGGTTTAGATTCACAATTGACCTATATGGGTACAATGGGCGTGGCACCTCCCATACGAAGTAAAAATGTATTTTTGTATATCTGGAGTACTGTTACAGTGGGAGTCTTCAAACTTTGTGTGAGCTTTTTTTATAATAATACTCATAATCTCCCAAAAAAATGAGTGCCATCCAAGCAATGGGCGTGGCACCTCCCATACGAAGAAAACATTCATTATTGCATATCTGGGGTACTATTAAAGTGGGAGTCTTCAAACTTTGTGTGAGCTTCTTTGATAATAATATTCATAATCTTCCAAAAAATATGGGGGATCCAAGCAATGGGCGTGGCACCTCCCATACGAAGTACAAATTTATTATTGCATATCTGGGGTACTATTATTGTGAGAATATTCAAACTTTGTGCGAGCTATCTAGATAATAATGTAATCCTATTCCTAGGCAGAACAACGTTTGCCGGGTCAGCTAGTTTTATATAAAAAATTAATACAGATACTAACACTGCTCAATGGGTTAGAACATTTCTTGCAGTGCAATTCTCATTTTCTCACTAACACAACGACATATTTATTTTTGAAAGGAATGGTTTAAATTTATTTTATTTGATGAAGAGAACAAATTATTTTAATCGATTACCGGCCAGGACATTTTTTCGAATCTGGTACTAAATTTTGGAGGAGATTTTTATGGTTGATGGGAAGTCCCAAATCCAAACCTGCATTCCGTTTCTGTATCTGATGCGAGATGTTTTCGCATCGAGAAATTCTTGATCACCATACTTTATACAATGTGACTTAATATATGAGAAAGTTGTTTTTTAGTAGAAATTTTTTAGAGCTTTTAATCAGAACAATGTTACATTTCACATGTATTTTGCGATAACTTTATGGATTAGAAAAATACAGAAACAGGACCCTGGTGAAAAAATAATTTTTTTTTGTTGAACCTACAATCAGATTCGAACATCTTAGCGTATTTTTATAGCACAAGATCGAACTTAAAATTTTCCGGAAAACGCGTAATGCTTTGCGGCATCACTGTTTGGAAACTATTACTTTTCGTGACATTTTTTATTTTTTTTTTTAATTTAAAACGTAATGATGAATTGAAAAAAAAAATTCGCATTGAGTAATCAATACTTAAAAAAATTCAATTATTACTTCTAGAGTTGTATTTTTCTGTATATAAGCGTAATTTTTTTTCGAAATAAGCGTAATTTGGTCTGAAAAACATTTTGAAAATGTAACCCTGTTTATGATATGAAAATATAATCCCGCTTTATATTAAACGTAAAAAAGTATTGAGTTGTATCGAATACTTAAATGTATTTAGCAGTATAAAATATTCAAAAGTATGCACATTTTACAACTCTGCATTGTTACCACCAATTCTAGTATATTATCAGGGTTAAAAAAATATGAAAAATTAAAGAAAATATAGTTAATCCCCCTTATTCTAGTTGTCGTTATCAATGTCGTCGTCGTTTTTGAGTCAACATCACTTTGCTTCGACGTCGACATCACTTCGACACCAAATTGGTATTCTAAAACGGTGTTGTAACGACGTCGACAGTTTATCGATTTAAACAAAAACACATCTCTAAAAATTGAGTCGGCAGATTTATTTTGTTTATTATTTTTGCGAAAAAATGTTTTTTTATGTGTAATTTAAATTCTGATACCAGTGATGAAGAAAATAAAGAAAATCTAGTATTGGAAAGAAGACTTCTCATACAGAAATCCAATATCTTTAATCTGCCGGATAACAAGTGAGTAGCAAAATCAAAGTCTGTTACTTTAAAGAATGTTAATCTTTTAATTTTTTTAAAAGGTTTGAAAGTTACTTTCGGCTGAATAAAACAGCCTTTAAGGATGTGCTGAAACAAAAGCACCTAATTTGAAAACCGGAATCAAGTCCACATTTATTTCCCAAGCAATAAAGTTGGCAGCTACATTAAGATTTTTAGCCCAGGGGTCGTACCAGCTCAGTGTTGGAAACGTCTTTAACCTAGGGTTCAGCTGTTTCTGAAACTGTAGAAGATTTGCCACAGCTTCCTCCAGCGGGCTCAATATAAATTGCTTGAATCTTCCGCCACCTGTAGCATTACACTCGGCTTTGTTGGCTACCATTTTCTTTATAACTTTAAATTTTAAGCCTCGCCAAACTTATAAATAAATTTTATTATATTTTTGCTTTTTTTACCTTCTGCCATCCATCTCACATTATTCTCGGTGGGCCAAGTGCATTTAATAAATTTGATATTTCTTCCCATTTTTTTCGTTTTTTTTTTTTCAATCATTACTTTTCCTCAAGTTGTTACTAAAAATTGTGTCGACAATATCAGAGCCGTTTCAAGACAATATCGTCGTCACATTTTCTTACAGAATACCAAATACTTGTCGACAGTTATCAATTATTTTCGATAACGACAACGGGAATACCAATTTCAAAAAAAAAAAACCCAAAACGACATTGTCTTGTGTCGATGACGACAACTAGAATAAGGGTGAATATTTTATCCTCAAAATCCCCTTAAATAATGTTATTGTCCCCAACAAATCCCTGCATCTCCAAACGAAAATTTTTATACCTACTCAAGAAATAAAATTCGCAATTTGGGGTAAACTGATAGCTTTATAGCTATGTGTATAATTGGGCCTTAATTTAAGATTTTTATTATAAAGAGTTTTGAGCATTACTTTCAAGCAGAATTTATTTTTAAAAATTTGCCTTAAGTGGTCTAAATAGTGTACTATAGAACTGGTCTTACGAGGATCATCCCGAAAATATTTGCAAAAACATAAAAATGAAACAATTTTTTTAATTTTTTATAGAGATGGGTAAGTGGGTGATTTTTAGCTCACGAACTATCACGAAACTAAAATTACAATATCGCACGAAGACTATTTTTCTACTCACTTTGTTAACGGTTAATCGCAATTAATAATTATCACATTATTTTTTTTAAATAATAGCGGTTTTCACTCTTGGTGGTATATTTACAACACTTGCATATTTACAACGATTTAACGACATACAACGATTTAACGAGCGTTAACGACTTTTTCGTGTACCTACTTCCTGCATAAACACAACAATTGTAAGTTAATGAATCAGCTGATTTTTGTTTTGTTTTCATCAATTTGAAAACTTAAAATATCAAAAAGAATTTGAATATAACAAAAATGCCCATAATTGCGGAAAAAGATAAAATTATAAAGTTTTTAGTGCAAAATGCAATTGACCCAATAAAATTTTCAGAGATTTTGGTTTTAAAGGTACGGTATTTACTGTATTTATAAAAACCAATAGCTGCTGAATTTCATCCATATTTTATTACTTTTTTCGTGCTTTTATTTGAAGTTGGGTTATTCATTATTTTGATGCATTCAACTTTATTTTAATAGAGACCACAAAATGAAAAATAAATAAAACAATACATTTGGCTTCTAAACGGTCAGCTGTTTTAGTCTTGTAAATGTATCTTTTTGCCTTGTATTTTAACCACAGCCTAGTAAATTTTAACTATGTACATTTTGTTGTTGTAATGTAGTAAATGGTAGTACTTTTACTATATATCTACAACCTTAACAAGGTCTACAAAGAGTGAAACCCCTTACCTACCAAGAGTGAAAACCCTTAATATTTATGTAAAAAATAAAACCATTTATGATATGTTTACTTTAAATTGTCAATTTGAAATATTTTCAAAAGACCCCTATTTTTTAATTTTTTAAACAGAAACGCCATATTTAAAAAACACAAGAGCTTAAAGCTTTCATATATTATTTTTGAAAATATCCTGTTTTACAAATCTAGCATTGTTAAAATTTGACTAATTAGGCATAACGTAAAGAACGTATATATTACATTTCATACAAATGTTAGCACTAAAAAAAGCTACAGAATAATAAATTTTAATGTTAACGCTTACAGTTCTCTACAATAACAATTAAAAAAAGTAATAGAATTATGTAAATTGTGTATATATTATTCGATCTCTCTGTTTTAATTATATATTCTTCAAATTTTATCAGGCTCGAGATCATAATTTAATCTTACTAACGAATAGTAAACACTTATATTTTGTTATAAATGGAAAGAATCAGCGCTAGAGGGAGTACGCACTTTCGATCTGAAGGACCAGGTCATCGTCAGCCTCCTTATGAACCAACCAACCAATCCACAAACAAACCCAGGCGCTGATCATCGTTGATGGTCTGCCCACACCGATTTATCTAAAAAAATTTTTTCAAGTTTAATTACAAATTACAAATTCAATTACAAATTATATCTTAATACCCTAACCGAGCACTAGCAATAAAGGCTTTTGGATCGTTGTAGCGAAAACAGACCAGAGCCTCTGGTGGGAATCGAGCCCACGACCCCCGCACTGATAACACTAGGTCACAAATAACAAACTTTTGTCTGTTATTTGTTTCTAGCATACTTTTTCTCATGGATTTGGACCTACTGAACACGAAAATGAATTTTAATTTCTGTCGATTGGTTTGCGAGATACAAATTTTTTAATTTTTTTTTTTTAATTTTTGGAGGTACACTTACTATTTTGAGCATATCTTTAGTCTTCTTTGACCTATTTTATCCTACCACTACTCAAATTAAAGACAATTGAGCCGTCTACAACTTATTCTCAGAAAATTTTCAAATCGGGTTAGTAGTTTTGATGTTGGCGGCTTAAAAAGGTTAAAAAACTGCGTTTTTTTAGTAAAAATGTGGCTGAAAAATTCATATAAAAATTCATATAAAATGTAAAACGCGATGTTAACAGCGATTTTAATTTTTTTACGTATAGCTGACACTTTTCCAAAGAAAATAAGCCCTTACTTAACAAAATCTGATGACAAATGGCCGACTTATTATTTTTTTGGTAAACGACCGAAATTCCGCTATTTCACGATTTTTTGATTTTCATTATTTGCACAGCTTACCTACCCAACGCAAACGAATAAATACATTTGAACTTAATTTAAAATAAACAAATTAGTCTTCGTATATTATTTTTTAATTTATTTACAGCACTACATGCTCAATGTATCGCACAATTAGCTAAACTAACGAAATTAAACTAACTAATTAAATTAAGCAAATCAACGCACAAAAAAATGAGTAAAAACAAAGATATAAGTGTACATTTTATGCCATGTGGAAAAACTGCTGACTTCTTCTTTGTTTTTTGTATTCGCTGCAATCGGTCTCACGTATTAGGGTCCAAATATAGTCACCCATCATAGCCGTGTCATAGTTGCCCTGATAGCGTCGTTCCATAGCCTTCAATTCCTGATGAAAGCGCTCGCCGTGTTCGTCGCTCACGTCTCCTAAATTCTCAGGGAAAAAAATCCAAATGAGAATCCAGAAAGTGTATTTTAAGTGACATGTGCACTCCCATGGCTTCATAGTTCTTTACCAGATCCTCAACTATGTCCTTATAATTCGGGCTTTTGTTGTTTCCTAAAAAGTTTTCCACAACAAGCCTGAAGGAATTCCATGCTGCGGCTTCGATGGGTGATAACAGCTTTGGGAATTTTTCATCTTTCAACATTTTTTTTATCTCGGGTCCTGCGAAGACTCCTTCTTTAATTTTTGCCAGCGAAAGGTAAGGGAAAATTGACCGTAAATAGGCAAAAGCTTCACCTTCTTTGTCTAATTTTTTGGCAAAATTTTTAATCAAACCCAATTTTATGTGCAGCGGCGGAAGTATTATATTTTCACGGTTCTCTATTAGTGGTTTGCGCTGAACATTCGCTTCTCCAACTACAGGTTTCGTTCGTACCGGCCATTTTTTTTTATATAATGCTGATCATCAGCGCGGCTATTCCAAAGGCACAGAAAACAGCAATGTCGCGTATAGCCTCCTTGGAGTCCACACAGAATGGCCACAACTTTAAGGTCGGCGCATATTTTCCAATTGTATTTCCTATACTCTATGCATTTCAGCAAAATGTCCATAGTTTCATAGTTCTCCTTTGAATGAACCGCATGAGCAATAGGAACAGATGGCTTTTCATTCCCATTATGTAAGAGAACTGCCTTCAAGCTCTCTTTGTTGCTGTCAATAAACAACCTCCATTCGTTGGGGTTGTGAATTTGGTGAAGCTCTTGGAACAAGCCTGAAATGTCGCTGCAAAAACATATTTGGTCTTTCTTTGTATAAAATTTTGCATACTCCTTGTGACGGTTTCTGTACGCTGATACTTTCACTTCTGAAGCCGCAAATCCACACTGTATCATCCGAGACGCAAAAAGTTCGGATTTCTCCTTAGTGAGACCAAAATCGCGCACCCAATCGTTTAGTTCGGCCTGTGACAGTAATTTTCGCTTTGCACCCGGCTCAAATTCGCTTGCATTTGACTCAGACTCTTCTTCTGACGATTCTGCTTTTTGAAGAGATGCACCAGGGCACACTGGATATGGCACATCATGCGAATGTGGTACTGGAAGCGCAAACGATCCCACTTGAGCGTAGTTCCATTTAAAAAATCTTCCTACCCCACTGTTTGTGGTGAGGCAAAAATAACAGTCTGTGGAATGGCATAGCGGCTTTTTCCACATCATTGGTGTATCGAATTTCATATGGCGGCTAAAATTAAAATAAATTACTATATTCGCTATGTATAATGTGTTTAAATAAAAATTCTTACCTTCCGCCAGCTGCCCAGTTGGTTAAGATTATATAGCAAAGATCACACAGCGACTTAGGTGTCCATGGTTCTGTGATATTTGGTGAAATACCAAAATAATTCAAATAGTGCAATTGTACTGCTGGAGTAAACTTGTGTGCGTGATTTTTTTTTATAAACTGGCCACAAACATTGCAGAAATTGTCTGGATCGTTCAAACACTCGAACACAAGTAGTCTTTTACTCATTGTCTTCCTTGCGTTTTCTAAATATTAACTTCTTTACACTTTCACAGACAGTTTTGAAATGCAATTGATAACCGTGTCTCCTTATGTTTAAATATGTATGAGCATGTAGTGCTGTAAATAAATTAAAAAAAAATATACGAAGACTACTTTGTTTATTTTAAATTAAGTTCAAATGTATTTATTCGTTTGCGTTGGGTAGGTAAGCTGTGCAAATAATGAAAATCAAAAAATCGTGAAATAGCGGAATTTCGGTCGTTTACCAAAAAAATAATAAGTCGGCCATTTGTCATCAGATTTTGTTAAGTAAGGGCTTATTTTCTTTGGAAAAGTGTCAGCTATACGTAAAAAAATTAAAATCGCTGTTAACATCGCGTTTTACATTTTATATGAATTTTTATATGAATTTTTCAGCCACATTTTTACTAAAAAAACGCAGTTTTTTAACCTTTTTAAGCCGCCAACATCAAAACTACTAACCCGATTTGAAAATTTTCTGAGAATAAGTTGTAGACGGCTCAATTGTCTTTAATTTGAGTAGTAGTAGGATAAAATAGGTCAAAGAAGACTAAAGATATGCTCAAAATAGTAAGTGTACCTCCAAAAATTAAAAAAAAAAAATTAAAAAATTTGTATCTCGCAAACCAATCGACAGAAAAATTTTTAAAATTCATTTTCGTGTTCAGTAGGTCCAAATCCATGAGAAAAAGTATGCTAGAACCAAATAACAAAATGGCTGTTGCCTAGTGTAAGCTACCACGTTAACAACTACCCAAAATTTTAAAATATATTACCTGGAGTTAGCGGGCTTTGCCCGCTACTATATAAATGTATTTGGTGAATTCCACGTGTGACTTACACGACACGAGGCAAAACTTTTGTCATTTTTGATAAAATTTCTGGTACAATCATAATTTTTTTAATTTTTTCGTTTTAAGAAATAACATCTACACGAACTACGTATTAATTCATGCACTTTGATTTTTGATTTGCGATTACATATTTTTAATTTTAATATAATTAATTAGTTGTGACTTACACGACATCAAATCCATTGATTTTAGGGTAATCAAAGATAGTTTAAAAATTCTGTTAATTGTGTAGTCCGATTCCTTTTAAACTGCACCAAAAGTATTTAAGAAATACAAACAACGACACAATGGCTTCAACATAGTGAAATTTATTTTATTTTTTACAAAAAATAGTTTTTTTTCGCGTGACTTACACGACATACAAATTGTGACTTACACGACACTAAATAATATGAAGAGTGATTAATTCAATTTTTGGAATTACAAATAAATTTATTTTAGCGCTTCAACTCTTTTTTGAAGATGTGCAGTTACATTAAAATGAGTTATCCTCGTCATCTTCAATATTCTTTCCAGTTATAAAAAATTAATAATATGAAAATTTGACTTTGTTGGAATTCACCATTTTTAGAAAACATATTGTTTATTTTTACACATGTATTTAAATTTATTTGATCCTTAAGTCCTTTCAGAAAGAACAAAATTTAAAAATCTGTGGAGTTTTACGACAAAGGCTTTAATAGAAAGGACCATCCGAGGGTCCAAATTTTCGATGACGCTGATGCATAATTGAGGTTTTATGCTGTTAATGTGCCGAATCATCTCATAATTTTGCTTTTGAATTGTTGCTGGCTCATTGACGTACACATTTTCTTTCAAATAACCCCAAAGAAAGAAGTCCAACGGTGTCAAATCACATGATCTTGGCGACCAATTGACATCGCCAACACGTGAGATAACACGGTCATTGAATTTGTTGAAACCATCGCCCAGGTTCATATCCTCAATTCCTGGCCGCAACAAGTTAGTTATCATCTCACTATAGCGAACACCATTAATGGTAAATGCTTGACCGACATCATGACACACTATCGCGAACAACAGCAATGTTTTCCGCAGAACGAACTGGGCGAGCATGCACAGGTGTTTGCTGGAATTTGCCCACAATTCTCCCGATTGTGGACACATTTGGTCGATTATGCTGACCAAAAAAATCACGAAGTGCACGAAATGCATTTGGATTTGAAAGCCCATTTTCATAATAAGCCTGAATAACTTTAACGCGTTGCTCGATTGTGTATTTTTCCATGGTTCAAATTGTGTTAGTCTGAAATTGAGAACATTCAACATCGGTTATTAAAATTTAATCACCCATTATTTCCTAACCGAATTATAGGAAAATGTTTTTTATGGAAATTAACTAGGATCTAGTGGCTATCCATTTCGCAAGGTCAGATTGCGCCACCTCTTCCAAAATGGCCTGTTAAAAAAACCCTCCGTTCCAAATGAAATTAAAAAAACTCAATAAGGAATCCAGGAAATCGATTTTTATAGGAATTAACTGTCTTTTCCATCAAGTCAGATTGCCTAACCTCTTCCAAAACGGTCACTTTATCATATGTAAGAACTTAAATGTTGACAGATTCAATATGAGAAAAATGTTAATAACCCATAGTTCAATCCTTAACCGATTTCTAAAAAATGGACTTAAAAATTATTCACTAGAATGTCGTGGCTAGGTCAACTCTTACAAAACGGCTTGTTTGTTTTAAATAATAAATTAAAAAATTTTCTGTTAGATTTTACTTTGGAATTTAACTTCAATTTTACCATGTGATCCCACGAGATAAGATAATGTATGATCTTTATCGGATCAAATAAGATATGAGGTAATATTGAATTATATATATAGCTACAGTGGCTCAAACGTATAAATGGACACTCGGTATGAGATTATTCAAATGCCGATTTTTTCACTTAAATGAAAATAATTCTAAAAAATGTTGATACCGAATTGTAGATTATTAAAAAACCTTTAAAACAATGTATAATTCTTAGCATGTTTTATTTAAAACCATTTTTTAAATAAAGAAAGAAAACAAAATAACTAATTTCATGTCAAACGCATAATTGGACAGTCAAATATAAGATACAGTTTTAGTACTTGGAAGCAAAACCTTTTGCTTTTATCACCGCTTCCAAACGTCGGGGCATCGACTGCACTAGATTGGCGCAAAATTCAGGAGTTATGTTGTTCCACTCACGTCTTATTCCCTCCTTGAACTGCTCCACTGTGTTGAAAGTGGATTTATAAAGCTTACGGGCAAGTTCTTTCCAAACATGCTCAATAATGTTGAGATCTGGGGACTGTGCCGGTGTTTGCAGTAATTTTGGACAATTATGAATGAGCCACATTTTCGCAACGTGTGAAGTGTGCCTCGGATCGTTGTCCTGATAGAAAGCAAATGTGTCCAATATGTTTAATTTATTGGCACTTTGCTTCACATTCTGTTTCAAAATGTCCAAATATTGGAATCGATTCATTTTACCCTCTATAAAATGAATGTTCCCTACTCCTGCACTGGAAACACATCCCCACACCATCACCGACCCTCTCCCATGCTTGACCGTAGCCCGAGTGTTATTAGGCAAAAACTCAGTATTTGGCTTACGCCAAACGTACTGCTTTCCATCTGATCCATGTAGGTTAAATTTACTCTCATAAGTAAAGAGTACCTATTAAATAAGTGACAAGGTTAAAAATAATCAAATTAAACAAGTTTTTGTAAAATTACCGATTTCCAAAAGTCAGAATCTTTTAACAAGTACTCCTTACATAATTTCACCCGTGCAATTTTATTTTTTTGGCTGACATAGGGTTTTTTCTGGCAATTCGCCCATGTAAATCATTCTTCCTTAACACGTTTCGAATGGTCTCGGCACAAACATCTTTTTTCAAGTCCTTTTTAACCATGTTTTTCAATTCATTCGCCGTCGTAAATGGTTTTTTTTTATTTCTCTCAAAATCTGTCGCTCATCATAATCATTTAATTTCTTTCCTTGGCCAATACGACTTTTATTTTCTACTTGAAAATTTTGTTGATACCTTTGAATCATAGCATGAACTGTGGACGGGCATCGATCAACAATTTCGCCGATTTTTCGCACTGATTTACCCTCTCCATGTAATCTTATAATTAAATGCCGTGTTTCCGAAGTTGTTTGTTTTTTTTCTTTGATCCATTGCAATTTTAATCTGTGTTTTTAACACTTCATTTGCATAATGATTTATTATTTGCATTAGAATAAACATGAATTCACTTAGCAAAAAAATAACGGTACTAAGAACCGTTTTTTTTACAATAACTCGTTTTTTACATTACGTGTCCAATTATGCGTTTGACATGAAATTAGTTAGTTTTGTTTTATTTCTTTATTTTAAAAATGGGTTTGAGTAAAACATGCTAAGTATTGTACATTGTTTTAAAGGTTTTTTAATAATCTACAATTCAGTATCAAAATTTTTTAGAATTATTTTCATTTAAGTAAAAAATCGGCATTTGAATAATCTCATACCGAGTGTCCATTTATACGTTTGAGCCACTGTATATATAATTATATTGAAACTTTTTTCCATGAGTATACAAATAAATAATTTAAACGTGTTTGTTTTGGAAAAAATATTGCCAAATGTCCTTTTAATACAAAAAATCTTTTGGCACGCCATTTTAAAGGCATGTTTTTCACTAACAGAAAAATTTTAGGTTGTATGGTTTAGAAGTTATAGGTGACTTTGTATGGACACTTTTTCGATATTTTGACGTTTTTGCAGATTTTCATGACGTCATATTTCGAAAACCGAAAGGGTTTGGGACCGAAAGGTTAATGATTTAATAAACACTGCCCATTTACAATATTTGTGGCGAATTTCATTAAAATCGGAGATGACAAATCCGAAAATGACAGAATTCTGTGCGGTTTGACTTGGAATGACCCCATAGTAACATAATAACCAAATTTATTAACTGACACTATTTGTTCTGTTTGTGTATCACTTCCTTTAAAAACTAAAGTCTACATTGGAATTTATAAAAAAAAAAAGTTTGCCAAAATATTTACAAAATATATATTAATCATGTTATATACTAAAAGAATATTTCAAAATGGATTCATTCGATAAGAAATTTTCTGATAAGAACACATTTCCTTAAATAATAAAAAAACTTTCATTCACTTAACTAAATAAAACAAATATTAAATTAAATTCATAAGACAAATATATTCATTATACTCGCAGCTACATTTTATAGTACTTACATAGATAATTACAGTTTTTTTTAAATAGTATACAAACCATAAAAGTTAATGAACTACATACATACATACACTTAAAAAAGTTTGTAAGTTAAAATAACTGAAAATATCATTTAAAAGAAATGATATTTCATTTAAAAACCGGTCTACTTCATTTTCATTTAAATTAAATGCCATTTGTTATTTATTTTTAAATGTTGATTAATCAACTGACACATCCGTAAGAAACAACTGATATAATCAGTTAAAATAAATGTCAAAATTTTACCTACCAATCATTAAAAAATAACTGTTTTTTTCATTTATTTGAAATTATTTCCGTTTTTGTATTTTTTGTTTTTTTTTTTTAATATACTCGTACAATACAAAATGTATGTATGCATATAAAGCTATAAACACTTTTTGTGTGAATGTATTTGTATATGTATGTGTGCTTATGAAGTTCTTGTAAATTGTATTGAAAAATTTTGTATATATACAACCAATTTAAATAAAAAAACAAATTGAAATTTTTTGAATATTTTTTTTTGAAACAGACAGCAAACAAAATTTAAGTTTGTAATAACTGTTACGGACACAAATAAACCACCAGTTTCCGTTTTGTGGGTAAATTTTTATTAAATTTCAAACAAATGAAAAAAATAAATGAAACTGAAAAAAATGGGTAAATGATAGTAAATTATTTCGAATAAATGTATAAAAAAGTTAATATAGATGTTTCTTTGAAAAATAAATGTTTCTTCCTTTATTTTTAAATGGAACGAAAAACTTTTTTATTAAACTACAAACAGTTAACTACATAATATTCTGAGTGTACATACTCGTTAAACAATATGCTTATTATTAGGCCAACCAAAAAGAGCCCAAAAAACTTTGTTTTGTGCTCTCATAAATAGCCCCAAAAGATAGTTAAATAAGTAGCTAATTTGCAAAAAAACGTTAAATTTCATTAAATATTCATTAGGTTTCTTCGTCAAAACTGTCCTGTCATAAAAAGAAATTTTGCATCAATGCTTTATTCCTTGGAACTTTAAAAGTAAAACATAATCAAACATGTACTATTGTGTTTTTTCAAAAGAAATAATTATAAAAAACGAAATGTAAAGGCCCAACTGCATTTAAAAGCTCAAATTGGTATGAAAAGCTAACTTTCAGAACAACAAATTTTTAATTTTAAAAAATTTAGAATTTTCATATCATACCGATATCTAGTCACTAAAGAAAATTGTAAAATAGTTTGGCTTAAAATTTGTAAAAAATTTAGGCCGACATTAAAAAAATTTAACAAAAATACCACTTTTATGAGAAAAAAAGCAAAAATAAGCTTTTTACATAAAAAAGCAATAATTTGCAAAATAAGCAAAAGAAAAGAATGCTTTAACAAATATATGTAGTTTAAAATTTTTATATTTTTAAGATCACAACTTGTATCCAATTTAAATTTTTCTATCTAAACAACAAGCTGTTGTTTCTTTTTGGTTGGCCTATTAATTGTAAACAAATATGTTGACAACACCAAGAAAATTCATTACTTATGGATTTCGAAACCTTTTTCAAACTCATAGTCTTGTATAAAAAATGTTTCGGATGAATGTAATGCAAAGCGGAAATAATCTTAAAGTTCGTAGTAACTTCATCACTGCATTTTTCATAAATATTTACTTACTAAAGAAGTTTGTAAAAATTTTGTTGTTTTATGGTTCTTAAAATATGACAAAGTAAAACTATTGCCAAAATCTTTGTTTTATGTAGTATATTTTAAGAACCATAAAACATAATTTTTGGTCATTGACATTAACTTTGGCAATATCCTGTTACAAAATTCCATAAAATTTTTTACATTGGGCATGTTAAGTGTTAACACTTTACTCACCAAAAAAAAGTCTGTAATGGCAATTGAAAATTTTGCTGCTGTTACGGTAAATTTTACTTAATTAAGCCCAGCAACACATGTCTGCTGACATCTAGTACAATGAAATTAGTAAAAAAAATAAGTACCCGCTACTAAGTTTTAGTAAACCTTTTGTAAAGTGAAATTTAAAATCGGTTTGCTGAGATTGGCAAAAAAAATATACTAAATATTCTTAACATTACTACAATCAGATTAGTATAAATAACACTGGTCAACAAATTTTTAAAAATTTTGTGCGACTATTTTTTTGTTATTGATTTGGGTCTCCTGAATTCGAAAATCGCATTTAAAAATTTTGTTTCTGGAGTAGTTTTTAAAAAGTTTTGAATTTTTTGTTTTTATATTTTAATTTTTAAGTAATTTTACTATTTTGACTATATGTCAAACTAGGACCAAAATATTTTGATCAATCAAAAGAATGCAATTGTTTCAGTAGTTTTGGACCTATGGGTCAAAATTTTACAGAAGATTCTCTTTTTTTCAGAAAAAACTGAAATCTGAACATTTAAAAAAAAATAAAAATGGTATTAATCTTGAAAGGAAAAATATAAAATAATTTTTTTTCTTAAATGTAGTACTTCTATATAAAAAAAGTAATTTTCAAAGAAAATCTATGGGTAAATACCAAAGCTATGACCATTAATGTAAAATTACCTAATTCGAGATTTTCTCCTGTTTTTGTTTTACTATATTCGGAAAACATGCCCAATAATATTGTATAGTTAAGACCAACAGTATTAAAAAAAATTAACTTTTTTTTATTAATATTGTTTATTGATTTTCTTTAAATTTATGTGTATTTTAGTATTAAAAATAGATGTTGGACCTTCTTTTACGTTTGATTTCCAAGCTGCAGTCTTATGTGGGGACAAATATTTCTCGAATTTTGTATCTTGTATAAGTTTTTTTTATTTGTGGACCATTCCTTCTTTGATTTTTGCAAAAGAAATACTTTTAAAAATTTTACTCAAATAGGCAAAAGTTTGGCCTTCCTTATTCAACGCTTTGGCGAAGTTTTTCAAGAGTCCAAGTTTTATATGTTATGGTGGAAAAATATAGTTTTCTTTCCTAATAAGAGGCACATACCTTATGTTTTATTGGCCCACTGTAATGGCTAATCTTTCCGGCCAATGTTTTCTCTTATAATGAAAATCACGAGCTCGACTGTCCCAGAGGCAAATAAAACAACAATATTTTGTGTATCCACGTTGCATTCCACATAGCTTGCCCACCACTTTTAAATCGGAACAAACTTTCTATTTGTGATCTTCATAGTTAATACATTTTAGCAATTTAACCATTGTTTCGTACGATTTTTTAGTGTGTACAACATGTGCGATGGGTATAGATGATTTCTTGTTTCCGTTATGTAAAAGAACTGCTTTGAAACTTTCTTTGCTACTACTTACAATAAGTCGCCATTCAATTGCATTGAAAGACTCTCCAAACTTCTCGAACAAACCAGGAATTTCCCTGCAGAATCATATCTCAACTTCGGTTGAATAATACTTCGCGTAAGGAGAATCGCGGTTTCTGTAGTATGTTACTTTTACTTTTGACTCTAAAAAGTTAGATGATTTTGAATATTTAGGAATGGGCAATACATCCGAATGAGGAACTGGAAAATCTGCAGAGTCTACATTAGCATAAAGCCACCTTTTTTTAGCTTCAAATAAAGAACCCTTGCATTGACAAAAATAGCAATCGTAGATATGATTAAATGGTTTTCTCCAAATCATTGGTACTCCGAATTTCTTGCATCTGCTAATAAATACAAATTTTAACACAAATCAGTAAAAAATAATTTCAATGTCGTGCCACGTAGCACGGAGACATATATGATAATTGGTGTCCATATTTCTCGCAAATTTGTGACAGGCATTCCAAAGTATTTCTCATAACTAAAACATTTTCATTTTAAGACTTCTATTTTTGGCATTTTTGTCATCATTATTTATGAGGGCACTTGCTTTCTTGTCTACATAATTTACAAATTAAATAAAAAACCGGTTCTCAGTACCTGCTAAGAAGTACAACAATTTCACAATTTTTCCTCCCAAAATAGATTTTTTAACTGTCCAATATTAGTTTTCTTAAAAAAAAAATGATTTTTGTGCAGTAATTCTGTAAAAAATAGTAATATAAAACAATAAACAGAAAAATTTTAAATTTGGGTACCTTTACAAAAATGATCATAACTTTGGTTTTTATCCATAGATTTTCTTTTAAAATGGCTTATTTTCTTTGTAGAAGTACAACATTTAAGAAAAAAATTATTTCATATTTTACTATGTAAGACGAATATCTTTTTTATTTTTTTTTTAATATCAAAATTTGTGTTTTTATCAAAAAATGTATTTTTTCGCGAAATTTTGACCCATATCTTCTAAACTACTTAACGGACTTAAAAACCATATTTACAAAACATGTTGTGCTTGATAAAAAACTTTTGAGCCAAACTCGAGATATAGTCAAAATGGTAAATTCACTAATAAATTAAAATAAAAAAATAAAAAATTGAAAAAATTTCAAAAGCTAGCCCAGAAAAAAAATTTTGATGCGATTTTTGGCTTTAGGAGGCCCTAATACATAAAAAAATAATCGCCTGCTTGTGGCATTTTGGCTGTAAACTAGTGTAATTAGTAAGCGCCAATAAATTTTTAATAAATTGCTCTAAACTGAAATATAGCAAAATTTTAATTTATTTATAAAATGCGCAAATTAACTGAATTATTTTTAGATACACTTGTTACACTTTAAAGCTGCTAATTTCCTTTGAAATTGCCTTCCGAATTCAAATATACAAATTTATATATTTTTTGTCGAACCACATTTTTTTTATTTATTTTTTTCAAAAATATTTTAGACAAAATTAAAAAAAAAATCAAAGGCTTAAAAAATAGTTAAAAGATAAAGGAATTTCTCATTTTGTTTTGATTTGATAGTTTTTGTTTTGAAAAATATGTTTAATAATTTTTTTGAATTTTAAGGTTAAGTTTTCATTGTTAAAGTTTTTATTGTTTCCGATCCCTTTTTTAACCTATATAACATTCTAAGGCAATTCTGTTTGTCTGTAGAAGTTTTAGTTATTAGAAATAGTAAATTTCATTTGCTAATTTTAGCAAATCGGTTTTCGAAAATTTGTAAAATGAATTCTAAAGTTAGCAACAAAAATTTCTAGTTATTCTGTAAAAGTTCTGTAAGTTGTAAAATGTAAATAACCAAAAAATTCACTAAATGAAGCAGAGCTGCGAATAACATTGTAAGCGACAAAATTAAAATTGTTGAGAAATGGAAAAAACGTTTTAGAACTTGTAGGTGTATTCCACTGACAAACTTCTTTAGGTTGCATTTTGATAACGAAATACTGCATGATTTTGCCTAATTTCATTTTTAAGTCATAAAAGAGAGTTATTCTAACGGTAATCTGGATTTGTAAAAATTGTCGCTAATATTTAATATTTTTTACTAAAAATCAGTGCAAAAATAGTAATGGAGGATTGAAAACTGTTTACAAATTTTGCTACTAACTTTTTTTCTGAATGTAAATATTTAACTACGATAATGTCCGGGAAACTGTTCGATTGTATACAAAAATAATTTATCGTTTTTTTCGCCGTCATGTTAAGTGTGAGCATGAAAACACAACCAATATAAAATTGTTGGCGAATCTTTTATATTGAATTCTATTTCCTCTAGTAATCGATATTATAATCGCAAACCCACCAACACTACAATATATGGTTTTGTTGGAGTTGTGTTTTTTTAGTTGTTATAAGTATTAGGGTTATTGTGGGAAGGAGTTTATTATATATTTTTAGCCATTTAAAAATGTTCAACTTAATACTATCTCCACATAAAGACTTAAAAGGTCTGATGAAACTTATTTGTAGTATGAGAATTTTATTGATTTTTAATTATGTGTATTTTCTCCAAAGCAGTGGTTTCAAAACTGCCATGCCCCCGAATCATAATATCATAAGCAGGGAAACCTCAAATATGCTCTAAAAAAGTGTTATATGCGCATAAAATATAAACTTTACTTTTCAAAAGTTATTACGAAAAACTGTAAATTTTTCCATATTTCAGTCAATTATTCTACATTTAGTAAAAAAAATATAAATAATTTTTTTTTATTTGGTTAGATTATCTTCCTGACTCTTTCGTGTCTGATTTTCGCACTTTTATTTTTTTATAAATCTTTTTTTTAAACGGTTTCTTTTTTTTTTATTAAAACAATAAGTAGAATAAAATAACAGGAAAATGTTTAAAAAATGACGGTTGTTGAAATGAAGGTTGTTGTTGCATTAAACTACACAATTTTGACTTAAATTTCCAAATAAAAAACATTGTCTGTTACATCTAAATATATTTTTGTACATTGAAAAATGGGACGAATTTAAAAGGTAGTACTTCTTTAACATCATATGCCAACACTGATTTTATTGAAGATCCAGTCATTCTTTTTATTACTTGCAGACCATCGCTTTTTGTTACAATCTGTTCAAGTTTGTTGCTCAACAAATGGGAGTTTGGGAGAAAGCGCTAACAAATATTAGTTAATCGTATATTAAAATTAGAAAAGTATGCATAAAGAAGTCAAAATATTCCCTAGAAGACACAAATATGCTCTAAAAATCTAGAAATATGCCCTAAAAATATGCTTTTACCTCAAAATATGCTCTTAATGCTAAAATATGGAAAAATATGCTCTTAAAGATAAAATATGCTAAAATATGTTCTAATAAATCGATGCCAGAATTCTTAAATTGTTCTGAATCGGTTAAATGGTTTATTCATTGGTCCATACGACGCACAGGGAATCACATGATATTGCATATTTGCGGTTTCCCTGATTGTAAGTAATATATCGATGGTCATAAATTAACATTTTATAATTGATAATGTTTTACAACTCGAGATGCCAAATGAGTGTTGATCAAAAGAAAAAAAAATAACACTTAAACAAGTTCACGCAGAGAAAAAACATGGTTGCAATATGATCACTGCTACTATATTTGTGCTTGCTGCAATCGGGCATGGTTGTCACAACCATGTTATTGGTTTTCTAACCATCAACATGGTCGCTACCATCATTATTTAGTAAATATTTTACTATTTTATGATTAGCACCTTCTATTTTATATCATGATTGGCTGTAACCATACTGTGGTAACAAAAATTCAGACTATGGAACAAATATGATAATTATACAACGATAAAATGCTGGCAACAATCAATAAATAATTATACAATCAAAGAAAGAAAAGTTCTCAAAGTCTATGATTTTTTCCTTAACAATTTTTCTTCAAAAAGTCCTTAATATTAAGTTTTTTTTAGAAAAAACATTTCTAAAGGAAATATTCTTAAATTTAAAGAGCTTTTTCATAATTTCTAAGAACTTTTCCTTTAAGAAATTTTCTTAGATTATGGATCATATAATGATAATCCAGGAATCATAATATAGTTATGAGGGACCATAATATGATAACATTTTGAGCATACTATGATTATTTGCGATCATATTATGATAAATTCAATATAAAATGTTTAGTTAGGACAATGATATGGTAATTTTTGAATCATAATATAACTGTGGGAACCATATTATGGTAAAAATATGGTTATTTTATTATCATAATATGATAACCATAATATAGTTGGATAATGTTTAGCACAACCATAAACCCAAAAATATATGATGCTCTTCGAATATGATTGACCCAACTATGTTTTTTCTTTGCGTGTTGATTTGACGTTTGGGTGGCTATAACAAAAAATGCAAACTGTAAAAAATGTACAAACAATTCTCACGCAACAGGCAGAAGAGCAAATGGGCATTCTGGGGAGTTTATATAAAATCAAGTTTGAAATATTTATCAGAATAATGCCGAACTTTTTTTGTCTCACTACTCAGTTTTCAAATGGTAAAATAAAATATTGCACAACGAACTTTGTCGTCGTGTTGACATTTGTGCTAGCATTAAGTATGTTCGTTTACCCAATAATTTGTACAAATTTTTACTGGATGCCGTTCGTTTACACAAATACTCAGTAAACATAAAGAAAAAAGAGAGAATAAAGTGACAGTTTGAGGTTGAGAGTTCTTCTTCTTTCTGCAAATTTTTACTGGACAAATTATTGCCAGCAAGAATTTACAAGCAGACAAAACATATGATTGAAAAAAATGTGTTTAAATTTTTGTAAATACAAATAAAATTGTTTTACAACTACGTTGTTTTATGCAAATGCAAAGCAACAAATATTGTTAAATGAATTATAGAAAAGATAAAACCTTCTAAAATGTTTTTGCTTAAGATCTTACAACAATAATATTTTTTTTCATATTGACCAGTTATATATATTTTTGCATTTGGTTTTACAATCAGCTGTTTAAAAAACTGGTAAATTATTGCAAATTTTCTGTTTGCGTACTTTTTTTAAGAAAATTTTTATTTTGAGAGTAAATTTGTCTTACTCTCTGTAAATTTGTTACTGAGTAATTTTTACTGGGACTTGACTGAAAAAAGTAAACGAATGAACCTATTGTCAACTTTTTCTTTGACAGTCGGGATATACAAATTTCTTTTCTGACAGTCAGAACAGCAATATAAATTTTTAATAATGAAATCGTATTTGTATTAAAACAAAAAATTACTCATACAAATTTTCTCATTGTCCCTCTAAAATTTCCTCCTAGTGGGGCGACTACTACACGTTGGGACCACTGCTCTAAATATAATTATAGTCAGTCACTTAAGAAATATATTAATAATGATAGCGTGATGGTCATTTGTTTTCTAATGACACCAAGGTCTTTTTTACATATAAGTTTAATGAGAATTGCATGATTACATGCTTTTTCTCAATTTCCCTTTTAAAAGTTGCTTCCAAAGTTTGTGTATTTATACGGTGAATGGGAATGAAGCAACAAAAGAAGAGTACAAATGTGTGCGAAAGATAAATAACAAAAACATGCACGAAATTATTTTACCACAAATCAGTAAACGGTAATTCCAGCCGAACTATTGAATTTGTTTTATATTTAACGTAGGTGTCGGCTTTTTAAAATTTCCCTTATATCTCCTTAGAGTAAAACATTGGTCTCCTCTCTCCAAAAACATCGATATATTATACTTTAAGGTCGGACCGTAAGTACCGGAGATATAAAGAAAAATTTAAAGGGGCGATCCCTACGTTGGCAAAGAAATTTTTTTTGTTTCGAATTTTCTTTGCAAACACACTTTATATTCGAATGCGCTAATTTTTTTGCCTTTAAGGTGTCATTTTTCTATTGTCGGAATAGGAAAAATAAAAATAAAGAATGGCTCCAGAAATTTTTTCGGACTAAAATTCATTTTTGTATGTTGAGTTGAATTGCATTATGAAATTTAGCCTCAATTTTAGAAAATTAAAAATGGCTCGAATTTGTTTATTCTAGTTTACATTAAACATTTTTGACAACATATAAAAGTCATATTATTTTGATTTATTTATATCTTAACTTTTATTACAGTTATTTAAATTACATCTCAAATCCCTAAACAAAAAAAAAATGTTAATTAAAAATATTTTTAAATATTTCGCGTATTAATAAAAGCGTCATAACTTATATTTTTATGAAAGAGAACCGCGCTCATTGTTTAAATTTACAAAAACAACATAGTCTATGTGGTGTTTGTATGCATCAAAGTGTATACACAACAGAGAACTGCAAAATCAACTTTTTTCTTGATTTAATCATACACAAAAATTCTTGTTCACTTTAATAATTCAACAAAATTCACTGTAGAATAAAATCAGCATCATGTTACTGAACGCGTAATTGGAATCAGTGTGAATCATCTTTCCTTTATGTTTTATGCAAATGTAATCACTTAACAGTGTTCAGTAACATGATGCTGATTTTATTCTACAGTGAATTTTGTTGAATTATTAAAAGTGAACAAGAATTTTTGTGTATGATTAAATCAAGAAAAAAGTTGATTTTGCAGTTGAACACATCAGTGTTGATAAAAAAATTAAATTTTGATAAATTCTTCAGATCGATAATCGAAAGCTAGTTCAGCTAAATAAATGACGTATTGGTTTTAATGCAGAGCTTGATAATTAATTTTTGTTCATACTATTTATTTTCTAAATATATAAATAAATTATAATCACTTCATATCAATGATTCAATTTTGACTCGATTGAATAATTTGTTTTGTGATTCTGTTACCGAACGATTTTTGGTTATTGGATTTATTAAAATTTAATCAATTTGATTGATTCTATGAAAAGAATCAACAAAAATCAAACTGATTCTCTGAAATTGATATTACAGTAAAAGCTCCCACAGACGGACACCGACCGTCGCGCTGATTTTATCCGGTCACGGGAGATGTCCGCCCATAGGATAGTTTTATTCCAAGTTCCAAGAAGGGATCAAGAAATTTGTCCGTCTATGTAAGCTGTTCGGCTGCGGAAGCTGACCGTTAGCTTTCAGTGTAATTGAATAAAGTAGAAAATTATTCAAACAATGAACAGAATTTTGCAAATCGATTCGTTGAATATTTAATCAGATTTAGAAATTAAGTCAAGGTATCATAATTTTAAAGGTCTCTTTTGAAATTCTTGTATGAGGCCACTTTTTTCTAGAATATTTATTTTTAATTTTTTAGCAAACAAAATCAGCGAAAAATTATTTTAGAAAAATTTGATTATTTAATAATTTGTTAAAGATTTTTGGATATTTCAACTTTGAAAATGGGAATATGAGAACAAATTTGTTTGGCAATACTGCGGATACGCATGCATTAGTTATGATAAAGTTGCTACCTCAAAAGTACTATGGTACTCCTATGAACTATTTGGTACAAAGTATTTTAAAATTTCCATGCGTTGATGAATTACACAAACATATGTATGTATGTATATTTGATAAAAACAAATATTGAAATTTTTATTAAAATTTTATTTAATTTGAACCTGGAATTTCAATCAATATTTTTATTAAAAAGTTGCGACTTATTTTTCTGTATTTTATAAACAAATTTTTTAGTTTTGTAATTGCTTGCTTTATAATTTATGTATTTATTGTAACATGGTGTAAATTTATATAATTTTAAAAATAATTTAAGAGCCGATAGTTAAACAAAATAACCAAAAGTTTGGGCTAAACTGCAGTTATAAATGCCTATTTGGGGTTGGTAACTTATCTAAAAGTTAGCATTATTTAACACATTCATATAAATGCATGTAGAAAATAGTTAATTAATAGTTAATTTAGTTAATTATTTTCGTATTTTACATATCACTTATATTTATTTTTTTATAATATTAATAAAATACGAGTACTTAATTGTATTTTTTCATATTTTTAAATATTTATTTATTTTATTTATTAATCATATAATTACAAATTATATGTTAATACCCTAACCGAGCACTAGCAACAAAGGCCTTCGGCTCGTTGTAGCGAAAACAGACCATGGAAAAAGTCATGATAAAAAAAAAATGTGAAAAATCTAAATGATATTTCTGTCGAAAATAATTTGAGCAAACACCGGAAGGTGGGACTAAAAGTGGGCCATTTGGTGTAATAGTTAGCGCGTTGGACTGCTACACAGAAGATTGCGGATTCGATTTCCAGCGATGGAACATCATTTACCGTACACAATATTTATGAATCTTTATGTCTCACTTATATCGCAACGTCCTCCCTCTTTCGGTGTTCCCAAAGCACTTAACCCCACAATTTCGCCAACTCCCCATCAGATGGCGGGCAACAACTGTTCTAAAAAATATCATCTCGCGCAATTACAGTATTGCTATATATGAAGCCCTTCTCCATATTTTTACCACTTTTCATCTCTTCTCTATCCCTTTTCCAAAGAAAGCAACACATTAATTAGTAGGAGGATTTTCCTGAGTGTGGCTTCTCTTAAAAAAAAATATATGGAATGTGGAAAGATTCTTGTTTTTTATTTTTATAATTACGACCTATGGTTTGATTACAAGATTTACATGGCCCGGCAGACGGACGGATAAACGGACATCTAAAAATCGATATAAGGTGATTCTATGACAAATATTTTTGGTAGTTACAACTATTAGCACAAACTTAGTGGTGAAGCGTATAAAAATAATTAAATTATATACATTACAAAACATTTAACATTGTAAGCAAAAACTTCAAATACATTACCAAATTAATAAGCCAAAGAAATTTAAGATATTTAAAAGGTTATACAAAAAATACAACAGTTTTTTAAATATTAAACCAATATAAAAACTCACGATGCTGACAACCTGTTCATTCTGAAAAGAAGTAAAAAAATAAAAAAAAAGACAAAAATAATAAGAATCAAAGCCAAAAGCAAAACAAAAGTCAGATATTAATATAATATAAACAAAATAATCAATGAAATTATAAAACATATACAAAAAAAACTTATTTCTAATTGTTGGGGCATTTCTGATTAAAACTTTGTCAAATGAACAAAAACAATAAGTGTATTTAAAAATATTTATTTATTTATTTGCCAAGATGTTTATTACAGGCTTGTCCTAGCTTCAGCGCCCCGGTAGGCTAGTTGGTAGCGTGCTAGCTTATCAGTGCGGGGGTCGTGGGTTCAATTCCCACCAGAGGCTCTGGTCTGTTTTCGCTACAACGAGCCGAAGGCCTTTGTTGCTAGTGCTCGGTTAGGGTATTAACATATAATTTGTAATTATATGATTAATAAATAAAATAAATAAATATTTAAAAATATGAAAAAATACAATTAAGTACTCGTATTTTATTAATATTATAAAAAAATAAATATAAGTGATATGTACATACATACATACATACATACATACATACATACATACATACATACATACATACATACATACATACATACATACATACATACATACATACATACATACATACATACATACATACATACATACATACATACATACATACATACATACATACATACATACATACATACATACATACATACATACATACATACATACATACATACATACATACATACATACATACATACATACATACATACATACATACATACATACATACATACATACATACATACATACATACATACATACATACATACATACATACATACATACATACATACATACATACATACATACATACATACATACATACATACATACATACATACATACATACATACATACATACATACATACATACATACATACATACATACATACATACATACATACATACATACATACATACATACATACATACATACATACATACATACATACATACATACATACATACATACATACATACATACATACATACATACATACATACATACATACATACATACATACATACATACATACATACATACATACATACATACATACATACATACATACATACATACATACATACATACATACATACATACATACATACATACATACATACATACATACATACATACATACATGCATACATACATACATACATACATACATACATACATACATACATACATACATACATACATACATACATACATACATACATACATACATACATACATACATATGTATACGTAATAAGGATTTGAACCTTTCCCGGCATTCGGTCCGCTTCCCGGAATATAACTAAAATCGCACTGTGGTGTAGGGTATCTCATGGCCGGGCTTGACGGACTATAAATAAAAAAAGATTATTTTTAACTTTAATTTAACTTCTTAAATTTTATTATTATTTCCTGAAGATGCTACTCAATGGAGTAGCGAAATATTAAAAAATAAATTATATATTTATTTACATAAAAAAACCAACCTTAAGCTCAAAAATTTAAGAAGCTAAAAAAGAGGGTACGTTCGTAAATGCAGTACTGCAGTATAATAAAAGTAAAACGTTCAAAAAAGCATTACTTGGCAGCACTGATTTACGTCAAACGTTTTTTTATGAAAACAATTGACAGTTTTGCCGCAAATTTTTGCAACTTTGGCATCATTAAAGTTTCTGATGCAATAGTGCGAAATCAGTCTTATTTTTCGTTTTAATTGATTTTTAATTTTATATTTTAATTCTTTTTTTTATCGTAAGTTAACAAAAATTTGTCATTTTACAATCAAGATTTTCAATAATATTTATTAATGTTATTGTGGTGAACATGTTTTTTATCTTTGGGAAAACGTTCTGTGCAGATGTTGAGCAGCAGCAAAGTATTTGCAACAGATGATCACGCATTAGCAACACAAACTGAAATAACTTCCGCAGTGATGCACAAATTTTATGCATTTACAAACGTACCCAGATTTTTAATTTTTTTTTATTAAGATTGGTAACAACTGTTATGTAACGAAGACCTAAGCATTAAAAAATTTCATGCATTAACCTTAGTCTGTCATTTAGATTTTAAGTTACAAATTTTAAACTTTCTGGCAAAATTCGTCAAAAAAAGTAGTCGTTGAGCCTATTAATAATGTATGCTCACAGAATATTTCTAGTCCACATTTTGCCCTTATCATTTTTATAGTTGTATAGTTGATCTGTAAATTTATATTTTAATTAGAATTATTACAACTTTTTCGGTTCACGATCATAATTAAAAGAATAACTTGTAAAGGAATAACTCGGTTAACCGATTAACCGAGATGGAAACACTATTTGTAGCGCTTTAGGATTACTAACGAACAGAAGTTTTTTACGCTACGAAAATATGCAGCGTGGTTATTGGTCAGATTGTTCAGCAAATAGTTGCACTAATGAACTGTATCTGTCGAACGCAACCATTGTGTCGTATAATTTTGGGGTAAACAAATAATATAAAATTTCGTGTCCCAAAAATCTTAAAAAAAATTACATTGTTTGTCCACACTATCGCATGTTAAATATAATAAATATTAATATTGTTGATAAAAAAATACAAAATAGCTATGATCTTCTTTGTTTTAATTATTTAATTTTGTTTGTCTTATAATACGATTTTTTGGAAAACAAAAAAAAAATCATCAGCATGCCAAAATCATCGTTCGGTTTTTGATGAATCATATGATTTGTAGGCCGAACTTTGGTCTAATAATTAGTCTAATATTTGCTTTTTAATTAAAATTAAGATTGGATTTGACGACGAAATTTTGTTAACTTGTTATCTCCATGAAACATAAATTAATTAACATAAACATCACGTTTTTCCAGTTCTTTACGTTTACACGAGACATAAAATAACCCAGTTGTCCAATCTTCGGTGACGAAATTGACTTCAACGATGTCTTGAAGAAATTTTAAAATTTTTCGTGCACGCTATTTGTCTCTTATAATGTCTTTAACGACAATGTAAGCGAAATCTGAACTTACGACGTGATGAGCGACAAAATAATATGTTTGTCTTCAATCAACTCCTTTGATGAAACTATAAGCGAAACTCTTTTCAAGTTGTCGTCACTTGACGACAATATAAGTGAAAATCCCCTTCGTACTCTATTGACGACAAACTAAACGAAAAATCTTGTTTTTGTCCTGTTTCAAACTCAGTATACGAGCATTGTATCGACGTTTTGTCCTGCCTAAACTCCATTGAAGACAATATAAGCGAAAACATTTTAAAGTTGTTGCTTTTCGTAGTGCGTTGGCGATAATGTGAGGGACAAAATAATACTTTTGTCGTTTATAAAACTTCGTTATCTTCATTTGACGACAAAATGAGCGACAAAATACTTTAATTGTCACCTATCATCTTTATTCGTCTACGATTTAGTGGCCATATATATGAAAAGGTCCTTGACGATTTGTATGGGCTGTCACCAATTGGTCGTCTACGAATTTGTTTGGTCATGCACCCATCATCGATTGTGTCTTAAAGACTTGGACAACATTTAAATGTTTAAACACGAAAAATACATGCAAAGTAACAACAATTCCTTGTTGGACATGTCTGCCAGATAACTTCGACGACGGGTGCATGGCACATAGTAAATCTATTACGGCACTTTGACGATGAATATATAAGTGACAATATACTGTACATTGTTGTCGACGGTAGTGTGGACGTTAATGTTCCGTATTATATCGCCGACGATCATATCAACGACATACGAGTACGCACCTAAGGCATCGTCGACTTATATTATACATATAGATACTACTTCTTAGCAGAAAAATACACTTTTTTGTATTTTTGCTGTGAAATAAATGTTTTAACTAATTTTTTTTAGTTTATATTTTTCAAATTCATTTTATTGGTTTGTAAAACTAAAAATTTAAAGTATTAAAACTTGAAAATTAAATAGTAATAATAAAAATTTTATTGTTTTCCTTTTCATATTTGACAAACTTTGCTGGATTTTCTTAATTAATTTAACACACAAAAAACACTGCCACTCAGCTGTACTTTTAAGATTTGACTGAATGTTGCCCCGTCATTTAACATTTTTTCTAACACAGCACAACAATAGTTAACGAACACTTGAAAGACATTGCCACTTACCTAGTCGCCAATGTTGTATGAAACACGACAAAATAGATGACAATGTCGTCCGTTTTGTCCTTAATAAAGTATTGTTCCCTAGAAGTTAACCTATTGTCGTTCTTCTAGCCGACAATGTAGTTTAAAACACGACAAAACTTGTCGTCAACAGTAATTTATAGACGACATATTCTAAAATGTCTTGAAGATAACCTTGACGAGAATTTCATGTAAGTCTATCTGGCCAACTGGGTTTGTTTTTGTGTTCGTGTTTTAACATTGATTTTTTTTTGAAAGTTGTTTTGAAGTTATAAAATCTATTAAAAATATATTTCTACCTCACAGTGCCTCATTCGACGCAATTTACCTTCAGACTAATTTCAGTACAAAATAAATTTTATACAAATTCATGTGTTTCTACTCGAAATAAAAGAATTTAATGCAAAAATATTCTCAATTTTTGGTATTCGGCCAAAATTTGTCTGATAGGCGCCAATTTTTTAGATTTTTATCACTGGTGATTCATGAAATATAGTGTCTTAAAATTAGGAAAAATCAACTAAATTTCATTAAAATATTCTTAAAAAAATGCACTTTTTTCGTGAACTGTTTAAGGTATGGAATTAATTGAGATATCATTTTGTAGCTATTGAATACAATTTTCTAAAATAGAAAATGCATTTTTTTAAATTCGCCATTTTAAGCGCCATATTCAAATAAAAAAATCCAGCTAAATAACCAAATCAAAACAATGCGATTATTAATGCTATTTAGATTATTTATTAGGCGGAAACTTAATTCTTTATAAAACCCGTACCAGAATTGGATTGGAAACGCAATTTTATTTTGTGATCGGGCTTTTTCTGTTTTAAAAAAGAGAAGCAGCACTGAGAAAATTCTTACAATTAATTAATGTGTTTCTTTCTTTGAAGAGTGGATAGAGAGACATGAAAGGTTGTGAAAGATGAGGGGCTTTGAATATGACAAAAATTTTCTGTTAAAATTAATTTAGTAAAAAAAATTGTAATCGGATGGCAAATTTCTTCATTAAATCTGCAATGATGATTTTTATAATTCCATATGAGTCATTCCATGTCAGGCCGTACGATTTTTGCTAAAAATTGACTTTGATGTCTCCGATTTCTTGCAAAATTTTAGTATGTATTCTTCCTTAAAAAATATTTTACACGTGTTTCCAGAAAAAAATTAAAATTTTTATGTGCATTTGAAAATCGTCAAAATCTTCCGACATGACAACTTTTAAACTAATGTTTCGCAAAAACTTGATGGATTTTAAAGAGCAATGCCTTATTTTAAAGGTATTTGAACCTCCTTTTTAAAAATTATTTTTTTTTTAATTTATTTATGTTTTTATTTTTAAAATTTGTTTTTTTTTACTTGATTTCTGTTTTCCACCATCTTCGAACAAGTCGAAAAATCTGAGAAAAAATTGTCTTAAGTCGAATGGATTCTATTTTTTCCGATTTTTTCCATTGTAGGTAGTACCACGAAAAATTACATTTTGTGTATGAACATTATATTTTCAAGCGTGTTGACGAAGATGTTAATTTAATGTTAATAAACATTTTTTAAAAATAAAAAAAAAATATTTTTAAAAAGGAGGTTCAAATACCTTTAAAATAAGGCATTGCTCTTTAAAATCCATCCACAAGTTTTTGCGAAACATTAGTTTAAAACTTGTCATGTCGGAAGATTTTTCACTATTTCGACGATTTTCAAATGCACATAACTTTTTCAAAAAAAAAAAAAAAATAATAATTTTTTTCTGGAAACACATGTAAAATATTTTTTAATGTTTAATACGTCTGCCTTATTTAAAGTATATCGGAAGAGGTGTTGTAAAAAAGGTGTTCGGTCTGAAATGCAATGACTCATTTGAGAATTTTACGTTCAAAAATATTTGTACAATGAGAATTTCCGATCAGACTAAAATTCTTTTTTCTAAATAACCAATTGTTATTGAAAATTTTAAGTTGTTTTTTTGTTATATGTACACAATCATATCAATTCAATTTTTTTTATCAAAAATCTACAACATTTTCAATTAAAATTTTAATTATATCAATTCTTACCTTAACTAAAGTTCTAACTAAAAATCAGTTATCAGTTAAATTTTTAATTGAAATTCCAGATTCAATTAAAAATTTAATTGATATAATTAAAGTTTTAATTGAAAATTAACAAAAAAATCAAAAAAATTAATTGAAATTTTTTGGCAATAATTTTTTCTGTGTATGTGTTTATTAAATTTTCCAAAACTTAAATAAGAATAAGTTTTATGACATCATGTTTTAAAACCTAGTTCTGAGAATACAATTACATTTCTAATGGAATTCCGGTTCGGATTTATTAAATACCACTTTTAGCTCGAAATTTAGGAAAAGTGGCAACACTGTGTTAAATATGAATTTAAAATGTAAACTAGTTTTTTCTTTTATTTTGTTTAATCAAGGTCAAGATATTTTATTTAAATGTCTGTCTATTGTTCGTTTGTATTTAAAACTAACAACTCTTGTCTCATTCATAAAATATTTTTTTTTGTTAGATTTCTTATATTTATATGTTCGTACTCGTAGTAGTTGTTTTAATTTTCCCATGAGACACTTACACTTTTCCTAGTTTGACGTATGTATTATATTTCAAAATTGACACCTCAAGCTTTAATCTTTATCATGGTAAGGAATTTATTAGCTACATCTATATATATATATATATATATATATATATATATATATATATATATATATATATATATATATATATATAAATATATATATATATATATATATATATAAATATATATATGTACAGGTTGGTTGAAAAGTTTCAGCGCTCGAAATGAAAGAATATATTTTTTTATTCAATATAATCTCCTAGAAGCTCAATACACTTGTTCCAATGATCTTCCCATAATTTTATCCTATCCTTATAATGGTTTTCCGGAAGCTCTGCAAAATAACCGTCTACGGCTGCTATGGCCTCTTCAATCGACGAAAAATGCTTTCCACGAAGGAATTGTTTGAGATTTCTGAAGAGATAGTAGTCACTGGGAGCCAAATCTGGTAAATACCGTGGATGTTCAAGCAATTCGTACTTTAATTCTTTGAATTTAGCCATCGTCAAAACACTTTTGTGAGCATTGTCTTGATTGAAAAATGATTTTTTTCTTCTTTAAACCAGGTCTTTTCTCACGAATTTTTTCATCCAGCTGATCCAAAGGTTGCAATAATATTCAGAGATGATTGTTTTACCTTTCTGAAGATAATCAATCAACAAAATTCCTTTTGCATCCAAAAAAAACTGATGCGATAACCTTCTTTGCTGATCGTTGTGACTTCACCTGCTTTGCAGCTGAACAACCAGCTTCAGTCCACTGTAAACGTTCTTGTTTCAATTTAGGTTCATGGTGGTAGATCCAAGTCTCATCCATAGTTATAAAACGACAAAAGAAGTCGGTTTTATTTGGCTAAAAACGCTCCAAATTACGCTGAGAAATTTGTTTTCGATCCAGTTTTTGTTGAATTGTTAATGTGTGCGGCACTAACTTTCCAAACAGTTTTTTCATACGTAATTCTTCATGTAAAATATGGAGTACTCGTTCGTCTGAGATGCCTATGGCATTAGCAATTTCACGCTTAGTCAAACTTGGATCTTCACTAACCATATTATGTACCTGCTCAATGATTTCTGCTGTGGTTGCAGTTTTTGGTCGTCCTTCGCGTGGATCGTTTTTAAGGCTGGTACGACGACGTTTAAATTCACCAGCCCAAAATTCAACGGTGCGTTTTGAAGGTGAGGACTCCTTATACACTTCTTACAATTGTTCATAAATTTCCTTTGCTTTTAAACCCTTCAAAACAAAGAATGTAATGACTGCACGATATTCAATTTTTTCCATATTAAAAAAATCAATGACACGTCAACTTCAAATGGCTTGTAAACAAAGAAAGAATTGACAGAATGACTTGCAACTTTGCATGTGTTCTCAGGACAGTTATACCAACTTGCGAAAAAAAAAGTTTAGAGCTAGCAGTGTCATCTCTTGGTGAGCGCAGGAACTTTTCAACCAACCTGTATATATATATATATATATAAATGAGTATCGTTACTGATTTCACTGATAAGGAACCTTTTTGTAATTTTCGGCAGGAAAGTGGTAAAAATTGTTGTTTAAAGGAAAATGTGCTCTTCTAAATGACTTGTCCGATCCACATTGGCTAAAAATCATGGTTGGTAAGCACTACATTTTTATTATAATGGTGGTTGTCTACCACGCTCTGATCAGTACCGATACGAAAATTTTAAAACTGCGATTCCAATAGTGATAGTGTCTTCTAATATCACGGGGTTTATTTCATAATATTACCTGTTTAATTTTGTTATATCTGCAAAATACCGTTATAAATCGGCGTTTGGGTAGCTTAGCGTTATTATAACGGTAATTTATGTTAAAACTGAACTAGTAAAATAGCGCAATAATCCCGGTTATACAAAAAGGCAAATGCCTTTAATGAAGTCGCCCTTTTAAAATTTTCATATCGGTCTTAAAGTGGCTGTGGTAGCCAACTACCGTTATTATCAAAAAGTATTGAATGCCAACCATGCTAAAAATATTAAACCCTGAAAATGTGTGATAAGAAACTTTTTAGAGTTTTCACAGGAATGTGCTACAAACGGGAGTCAAAAGGAAAAAGTCTTCCCCTTAACGTTCTGCCCAAACCCTTTTAACTAGAAATATGAAATTTAAAATACAGTGGTGGACAAAACTGACACCTCATTTTAACAAAAAATCAGAGGACGTATTACGGAAATCTTTCAAAAAGGAAACCAGTATTTATTATAAAAAGAATTTCAGAATAAGTTTTTTTTTTATTAAATTCATTTATTGCTATTATCTTATAACAACAAATAATAAATATTGTATTAATTAACCTAAATAATAAAAAATATAAATATTAACAAAAATTAACAAAAAGAGTACAAAGAAACTGTAAGTGTACAGTATTTTGTGGCATATCAATGATTTTTAATTACTTCAGAGTATCTCTTTGGCATTGAAGCTATGAACTGTTCAATAAAATCTTTCCAAGGAAAGTACAAATATAAAGCTTTATAAAAATAATTTATGATTATACACACAGAAAATAAATTGGTTGGAGTTCTATCGCAATTACCAAAATTGTATCGTTTTTTAATATTTCTAATTATATGTTCTTAAAGTTCTTCATCAGAATAGTTAAGTTTAATTATAAACACAAAATGTATCAAATTAGCCGAAGCCATGTCACATCATCCAAAATTTTGGGTTTTTCTAATCAATATTGAAAAAATATTATCTTCTACATTAACTTTAATACCCACAAGCAACAATTTATGGAAGATTTTGTCATTTAAACAGAATATTTGTAGCAAAAATCTATATTAGCTCTGTTTCAATAAAAACTATAGCTCTATCTAAAATATTAGTTTCTCTAATCCATTTTAATAAAATGTCATACTGTTTACCAACATTAGTGCAATCAACCATTAATTTCCACAATTTTGGTAATTATAATAAAATATTTAGATCCAAAATTGTTATTATTATAACAAAATTTTGATTTGTATTATATTTATGCTTTTTATTCATATACATATTTATATTCAAAATGAATTACCAACTTAATGTAAGTGTATGTGGTTCAATGGGTAGAAACACAGCCTGCAAGTCGAAAGGGTCCTGAGTTCAAACCCTAAGGAATTTAAACATTTTTTTATTGAATAAAATTAAAAGACACAATTTATTTTCTGTTAGTTTTTAACAAAAATATTCAAATTTTAAACTTGAAAAATATTCAAGTTTGAAATTTGTCTAGAAAAAATTTAATTCAGTTTAGCCTAGAGGAAAAGCAATGGCCTGACAAACAGAAGGTTGCCGGTTCGCAGCATAAAATTTTTTTATTTGTAAAATAAATTTTGTGGAAAGCGGAAAAAAATGTTTTGTGGTTAAAAAAATTAATTATAAAATATTATTTAATTCTAAGCGTTTGGTGAAAAAAAAAATTAAAATACTTTACTTCTCAGTCGCTACTATGAAATTGTAAACTTATAACTTTTTAACCGCTGGACCAATTTTGCTCATCTTCAAAACCAAACTTCTAGGGAGGATGTCCAATAATCTTCACTCAGAAAAAAATTAGTAGAAAAATTTGTAAACGGTTTTCAATCCCACTTTACTTATTTTTTACTGATTTTTAGTAAAAAAAAATAATAATTTAGTAAATCTTTTTGCTATATACATTTTATAAATTACAGAATTTATAAAGAATATTTACAAATTTTTGTTGCTAATTTCAGAAATCATTTTACATATTTTTGAAAACCGATTTGCAAAAAGAAGTTACTAATTTTAAAAAGTGGATATTGAAGGAAATATTATTTGTTATTAAAACTTACACCTACAAACTTAAATTGTCTTAAAATGTTACATATGGGCATTTCCATGAAAACGTCAACCGCGACTGAAAAAATAAAAACCTTTGAAACATTTTTCAAACAGGGCAAATATTTAAAAAAGCACTCAAATTTTATTAAGAAGATGTATTTAGAGCTTATAACAATTATTAAAGAGCCAAAAGAAATGGTCAGTTTAAACTGACCGTTTCTTTTGGTAATCTTAAGAAATTGCAATCAGCTATTTTCTCTTAACTAGCGACTAAATTCAAGTATTTGTAACATTGCAATTACACTTTGAAATTAACGTTACAACAACAATAGACAAGATCCACGAGGAAAGAGAAAATATAGAGTTCGATTAGCGGTACGTAGTGCAAAAACACCATTTATCTACGTCATTTGAATTTGACCGGTCGCAAGTGTTTCAAAGTAAAAGTTCAAAGCAAGATTTTTGTCGCAAACAAATATTTATCATAATTTTTTTCAGTTTGTTGTAATAAAAATTGTATAAGTTTCTATAGTTCGTCACGTACGATATTGTAAGTACTACAATTGCAATTAAATGTATGAGAGTTCATTTGTTAAGTATAAATATTTTGTTAAGATGGGTAAAAGAAGCTATGAGACTGCAAAAAAATGGAGGGAGGAGTTGAAAAAGAATGAGAAAAAAATTAAGAAGTACCGAAAAAAAGAGGCTGAAAGACAGCGTGTCTATCGAAGAAAGATGGCAGATGCAGCCAAAAAAGACGAAAAACTTCTTAAAAAAAAAGAATTAAAGATCACATTCGACAGCAAAGGCGGAGAGGAGAAATAAATAAAAGTGTACGTAACTTTATCCCCAAATCTTCTTATAAATATGAGCAAACTTTGGGTAAAGCTATAGGAAAGGTAGAGAAGGCCTTGCCAATAGACATAAGCAAAAAGTTGAAATAATTGAAAATTTATATAAGAAATATGTGGAACCTTTAAAGCGTGAACAGGAAAAACACCTTGGTCCAGTTGAAAGTATTGATTTAATCAAAGAATTCTTCATGCGAGATGGAATAAGCGTGCAAGCTCCTGGCCGAAAAGACACAGTTATCTATGATGGGAAAATAGTTCCTAAACGTTTTATGCTTTTGACTGTTGGAGAAGGTTACCAACTATACAAAAACGAATTCACCATAGAAAGTGTTGGAAATCTTTCTTTTATCAGCACCGACCTAGCTATATACAGTTAATAGACAAAATGCCGCACAATATGTGTGTTTGTGAATACCACGCAAATTTTCCGTTTTTGTTGGAGTCCTGTGCAAAAGTTATACCAACGTTTCCAAATACATTTGAAAGGTTCTTACAATTAGTCTGTTGCAATGTACTGGATGAAAATTGTATGGCTGAAAATTGCCAGAATTGTGTGCTAGATATAGAACATGATTTGATCGCTCTACGTTTTCATAAAGAAATGGAAAAAAAATTGAAATGGAAGTATTGGAGAAAAATGGATAACCGTTTAACGTTAAGCTTTACGATCGGTACATTGTCGGAGCTAATTCGTGAAATAGAAGCTCAACTGCCGATTTTCAAACTGCATAGTTTTGTAAAGCAATGCCAGCAAAAATATTTTAACGATAAGAAGATAAATGTTACGCCTGATGAAGTGGTTTTTCAAATAGACTTCGCTGAAAACTATCGATTAATCAAAATGAAATTAAAGATGCTCACTTCAGCTATCAACAGGTCACTATTTTCACGTGCGTTGCGTGGCTCTTTGGAAAAAGTAAATCTTTTGCTATTATTAGCGACAAATTGACGCATAACAAGTTTGACGTTTATTGTTTCATCACGAAAATTATGCTGCAAATAAGAGAACAATACAAAGACATATCATCTATTTACATATTTTCCGATGGGAGTAGCGCTCAGTTCAAAAACAAATTCATATTGAAAAGTATTCCTTCTTTCGTAAACGAATTTAGCTGCAAATATTTATAATGGAACTTCTTTGCAACATCACATGGTAAAGGTGCAGTTGATGGAATAGGTGCAATTGTTAAAAGAAAGGTCTGGCAAGTTGTGAAAGCAAATGAATTAATATTGCCAGATGCTTTCTCATTTTATGAATGTGCTCATAAATATGTGGAAGGAGTTAATTTGTTGTATGTTGCTGCCGAAGAGATTGAAACCCTTTCTTCTATTCTCAATGAAAAATGGCAAAATGTCCAGCCAATTCCAAAAATAAAAAAACTTCATACGTTTGCATATCACGATAGTCAATATATAAATATTTCTCGAACTGCGTATTCATTAAGAGATAAAATAAAAATTTAATTAGTACAAGTATAGTATGTAGTAAGAAATGAATTTAACCCTTTATTTTGTTTTTATTGATTTTATCACTGAATAAGTATTTTTTGTTTGATTTTAAGTTTTTGTGTGCATATATTTACAAAACATATATTTTATTACTTAAGAATCACATAAGAGAAAAGTCTGTCACGTACGGGTTGTCACGAACGATATTAAATTTTGTTCATTATAAAATCACCAACAAATTTTTTTTTTATTTAAAAACTACGTATTCTAAAGGGAAAATATTTGGCTTAGTTTAAAAAATTACAATAACAAAAAAGCTTCACACAATTCGCAGATTTTCGCATATTTTTACATGCACCTCAAAGTTACTTCCGTTTTATGTCACGAACGATATGCTCTTATTTCCCTCGATATTTTCGACAACAGAATCCCTAATGTATTAATTCTTTTTTTATATATAGTACCCTGTGAATCGAACATAACGACAAAATTTTTTAGAGTTGCTCCTATATTTGCACAATTTATTGCACTTTGTAGGTGTACAATGACATGGAAATGCCCATATATTAAAAAAGGGGATCGGAGGTTAATATACCAACTCATATCTACAAATAGGACATTCCCTTAAAATAGCACTAAAAAGTTTTTTTTAGTTCTAAAAACCAGCCCTAAAAACAATTAAAATTTTACCTTAAAGTAAAAAAAATTTACTAAAATATGTTTTAAGACAGAAATTGCGAAATAAAAACCAAATGATAAATTAGTTTGTTTTAACAGTTTTAAAGCCTTTAAAAAATATAATTTTAAAGTTTTGTATTAATATTAATAATATTTATTAATTAATAATATTTATTAATTAACTCATTTAAATGAAAACAACAGAATAAAATAGTTTTTTTTTGTGCTAGAACACGTTTAACAGATTTTTTTACTAACTTTTTTTAAGAGTGTACGAATTTAGAATAATGTGATAAAGATTTGCTTTATTATTAAAAATAAGATTTGATTTTAATATTCCATTGCTAAAAAATTACCAATTTAGGTAATTATTAATTATATACTTCATAACTAGGGCTAGCAAGTTTATGCAAATGCATATTTGTTGTGTGGTGGAGATCAACGCTAACCAAATATTTTTGCAAATTAACCAATATACAACAAAATGTCATCAATTTGTTAATGCGTATTTTCGGTAAAATACATATTTTGGCATATTTTGTTATAATAAATGCATATTTTATTTAACCCTTTCACTATCTTCTTTTTGTTTATGGATAAGCAGTAGACCGTACCACCTTACAGGCAATAAAAAGAACTTTGTACAATTTCGAATATAAAGTATTTTCAAAAGCTTATTTTGATTTTTTTTGCCGAACGTAGGGGGTAGCCTTTATAAATTTTTCGCTATATCTTCGGCACTTACAGTCGGATTTTAATCTCGAGGAGACAAAAAGAAGACCCGAGGTCTGTCTCATATACAGGTTCGTCCAAAAACATTCACTTGATGTTGTTTTGCTATATATTAAAATTAAACGATGTATTTTAAATATACGAACGGCAAACCAGTGCTTTTAACGGTGGTGCCAGCGTTGACAGAACGACGAATTTTCAAAATGATATCGTACTATCGAAACAATCAATAAAATGATTTTGGGATACAACAATGATTGCTTTACCAGATCAAAAATTAAAAATTTTAAAATGTAGGCAAAGTACTGACGGAACAATCAATAAAGTGTTGGGATTGGCCGTTTCTTTTTTAAAATTTTGCCAGAGCACTGGCGAAACAAGCAATAAAGTAAAATAATGACAAGCGTTTTTCCACCTCCAAATCTGTAATTTTGAAGCTAATTTTTAATATAATTAAAATATATAAAAAAACAAGTAAAAAAGGCTTAAATTCGGCTGTGCCGAATCTTTGAATACCCTACACCAATATCCTAAAAAAATATTCTCTACTGTTTTTGATACAAATAATATAAAAAGCTTTAGAAGCTAAATTATGGAGGTAAAAAAAAAATTTTAAGGTGAAAAACTTTTTTGGTTGTGAAAACAAATTTTGTGGTAGAAAAAAAATTTTGGGGAGAAAAAGGTTTTTCGGTGGAAGAAAAAATTTTTGAACTGAAAAAAATGTATGTGAAAAATACTCGGGGTGAATATAAAATATTATTTAATTCTAAGCGACTGGTGAAAAAACAAGTGAAACTATTTTACCTTTCAGTCGCTATTGTACTAAAATACACCAAAAAATTTGTGGTGAAAAAAAGTTTTAGTAGTGAAAAAATGTTTGAGGCCAAAAATTCTAAGGAGTGGTAAAAAATATGAGATAATATTTTATTTATCAGTCGCTAATATGAAATTGTAATAAAATACACCAATATGTATGAAATATTTAGACCTTTACATTTTCACTCATAACTTTTTAACCGCTGAACACATTTTGCTCATTTTCAATACGAAACTTTTTGGGTGTCCATTAATCTAGGTGACAGTGAACAACCCCAATTGCGTCTTCACGTCGTGATCGCCTTTTCAAAACAGACAGTCATCGCTAAATCGACTTAAAATTGCATAAGGATCACGAATATATATATTTTATGGGGCCTAAAACCTATAATACGACATATTACAAACGGAATGACAAAGTGATATATACCCTCACCATATATGGTGCATATAATACAATATTTTTTAATAAAAATCTTCTGAATTTTTGCCCAAAACAAAATTAAATTTTGTCGTTTATTTTTAATTGTCAATAAATTAATTGACAAAATCGGTAAAAAATAATTGATTTTTCATTTAATTTTAAAATCAATATAACTAACTTTTAACTAATACAGAAAGGCCGTAGTTTTGTGCATTTTGTTTATTGAATGAGTAAAAAAAGATATTCCTTTGTATTTTAACTTTTCGAATTTTCTTTTAAAATATTCATTGAACCTTTAAGCTATATTCACAAAACTGGTGTACACCACTCTGCAGAGTGGATTTTCCTTTCGCACTTATATATTTTTCTATCATGTCATCTCCACTCTGTAGCGTAGATTATTCCAGAATTGTGAATAAACTTTGAATGTAAATATATTATCAATGCATAAATGTATAAACTTCCTAGCCCTAATCATAACAAATATGGAAAAGTTTCTATATATTTAAAAAAAAGTATTAAATTTATTAAAATATTTAAACTTAACAAACATCTTTACATAAATTAACTGCCATAGAAAGTCTGCTATGTGGTTCACTTTATTTAAAAAAAATCGGATATGAAATACTCCCAAAATGCCAAATGACGTCTCAAATTAAAGGAAATTTTCTCTCAAATATGCCTTCGTTTTGAGATCCAGGAAATAGAATTCACGTTAGGTCTATTTAAGTAAATTTTAGGTAGTAAATAAAGGGGAGAGTTTATTTTCGCTCAAAAAAAGATGGGATGGAATTTCGTAAAAACAAGTTTTTTTTTGTTTTTGACAACTAACATATTTTTCGAACATAAACACTAATTTCGTACAAATATCGTTTTTGCAATTAGGAGCCAATTTACACGGTGACTTTTTTGTATGCAACTATTGCGTGCAATACTTGTTTGTTGGCGAACGGGATAGCAAAGCAAGCACGGTTTTCGTTTTTCGTGATTTTTTTTCTCTTTCGCACTCATATACATTCTTCCTTTGTTGCTTTATTCACATTCGCGTTTAGTGCAACAAATAAATAGACAAAACTTTGGAAGCAACTTTGAAAAGGGAATTAAAAAAATTAGCTCTAGGTGAATTTGAAAAATTTTTCGTTTTGAATTAGTCACTGCACGAATATAAAAATTAAATTAATAAAGGTTGTTTTTAGTACTGGGAAATTATTTTTTGTATCTAGAGTACCAGGAAATTACTCTACTTTTCCTTTTTAAAATTCTCGGAAGACATTAAATTTTTGTATTAACTTAAAACACTTTATTTTAGATTATTTCAACTTTTTAAAACTTCATAAAAATTGCTTTCTAAATACTTCTATATTTGTCAATTTCTGATGGGGTAGTTTTAAATGTCAAATTATTATACTGAAATATATGTAAAAAATAAGTCCTGTCAAATCCTCGTTCCAAAATCATACATCTAAATAGACACGTACATTTCATTTTATAAATGGCTGTAAATTGGGTTAATCGGGTACTGGAAAATCACTTTTCGTTTGCATTTGGAAAGTGTTGTAAACCAGAGCTTTGCCAGTACTTTATAATTTTTTTATTTCATAAACGATTGTAAATTTTGTTAACCCAGTACTGGCAAAGCACAACGTTAGAATAGCATTAAAAAAAGGCTGTGCCAGTGTTTTTTTTTATTTTTACAATTCTAAATTTTATAAATCAAGTACTGGCAAAGCACTTTTTACTAACATTGGCAGAGCGATCTAAATAAGTGCTCTGCCAGCACTTTATTTGTGGCATCATTGGCAATCGGTGCTCTGCCAGTATTTTTATTTGCTTACCATTGGTAATTTCTTTTTAACCGCTGGACCGATTATACTCAATACCAAACTTCTCGAGAGCATGTTCTTTAATCTAATTAAAAATGGGCGGACATCGCTAGATCAAGCTGCTCAAATAATAAGTGTTCATTATTTTTATCTTCACTTTCAACATATTCAAATTTTATTCAAATCGAAGTGAACCACAACGTAGGCCTTCCTTGTGAGACCAATTTAAATACCATTAATACTACATTAAATAAATAATTGAAGTTTCACAAACAGAACTATAAAAATGCTTGAAGTCATAAATAATAAATTATTAACTAACAAGACATTAACTTAGAATGTATTCCAGAATTTCATATTTTAAGAAAAGAAAAAAAGTATTTCTAAGTATGCCAGTTGAAAATGTAAGAAAAACTCGTATTTTAACAAAATTTAATGGTACTTTAGTATAAATATTAAATGTTTTTTATATCTTTTTTTGTTTTAATTATAACAAAGTTGTGATAACATTTTTGTTTCCATTTTTATTAGGTGCAACAATTGGCTGGAAGTATTTATCAAGAATTTGAACGTATGATTAATCGCTATGACGAAGATGTAGTGAAAAATTTAATGCCTCTGTTGGTAAATGTTTTGGAATGTTTGGATGCCTCATATCGCATTAATCAGGAACAAGATGTAGAAGTGGAACTGTTAAGAGAAGACAATGAGCAATTGGTAACACAATATGAACGTGAAAAAAGTGCCAGAAAACTGGCAGAACAAAAGGTAATTTTAACTAGAAATTATAAGTTTAACATTTTAAATTAATAGTTTATAAACTTTTGCAGCTTTTGGAATCAGAAGATCTGGCAGAACAAGAAAATAAAGATTTAGCTAGCCGTTTGGAATCATTAGAAAGTATTGTACGAATGCTTGAACTAAAACATAAAAATAGTTTAGAACATGCCAGTCGTTTAGAAGAAAGAGAATCCGACTTAAAAAAGGTTAGATTTAGCACTTTCAAACCAAACCAAAACAATTTATTTCTTTCATATATTTCTTTGAATTCTTAAGGAATATAATAAACTACATGAACGTTATACGGAATTATTTAAAAATCATGTAGATTATATGGAACGTACCAAAATGTTAATGGGTTCTACCCATTCACAAATGAGTACAGCCTCAGATCGTATGGAGTTAAGTCGTGCTAGACTTAATCCTGTAGCAAGGTATACTATTTTTTATTTAATTCATTAAAATTGATTATTTTCTCTATGTTTGTCATAGATCTTCTGGTCCCGTTTCATATGGTTTTGCTTCTTTGGAAAATTCTGCCATGTTAGATACAGAAACTATTTGTAGTGTTGGCAGTAATTCAGATGATTCTGGACCACCTTCTTTGCAAAATGAATTTGATAATTTGCAAACAGTTGAAAGATCGGCTGAAACAGATAGTTTAAAACAACATAATCAAGCTACATCACCACAAAGTGATAGCAGTCCCATCGTGCCAAATGCTCCATCAAATGGTTTGTTTTATTTATTTCTTTATTTTTTTGTTTTTTCCTAAACAAACACAGCTCTATAGTTTTGCTCTCATTAAACACTTTGGCATTTTATTTTTTTTACATAAAAATGTTAAAGTATGCGGTCTTTAATAATTTTATATAAAAATTTGTAAAAAGTTTTTTAACTCAATATTGTACAAATATTTCGATAAATTTGTATACTCACTCGAGCGCCTACATATAGAAAATTTTTATGTATCAGTATTTATTGGTTTAAAAGAATTTCTGATTCTCAAATCCTAATTACTTTTTGTACAAAAACTACTTGGAAAATAGACTTTATTTTTTTAATTTGATTTTCTTGATTTATAATTATAAACATTTTTATATAATTTTTCTTAAGTAAAATTCGCATGATTCTAACATGACTTTCTTTTATTATATTTCTGATAACAGAAAAAAATTAATGTTCTCATTCGAAAACACCTTATTTCTGAAAAATATAATCAAATTTTTTTTGCATTAAATTTTTGTTTTTGAAGACCAAGAAAAACAAATAAGCAATTATTGGCTAAAAAATTTGCAATTTTCGCAATTTTAAATGGACAATTTAAATTTTGTATTGAATTTTATCAATTTCAAGTAAAATAGATCTCATTAATAAAGAGAGAGAGAGAGAGAGAGAGAGAGAGAGAGAATAAAAAAGTATTTCTCTGTTAAATATTTCAAAGTCCAAAAAATAAAATTAGTTTACCTTTGCACAAACAAGTGATGAAACTCGGAAGTCTAATAGAGAATCCAAATCCAGGTTGGCCGAAATTTTTTTAGTACCATCTCCGAATAGGGGGTAAAAAACGGAAGTAGAACAAATACAATGTTTTGGAATTATTTTGTTCGTTTTCGTCAAAATAGAAAGTTTGATATGACGATACCAATTCCGTTAATCATTTCGGTTGTCTGTCAGCCTTCAAACCTACTATTGAGTTGTGATAAACTACGTTTATGTTCCATAAATTTTCAATTTTCTAAACTTCAAATATCCATAAAAGAAAAAGCTTGCCGATTTATTAAAATATACAAAATAAATTGTTTTCAAAAATGAGGAAACACTCTGGAATTTACTCAGCTAACTTTCAAAAATTTTATATTTCAAAATTCGGTTAAAGTTGTGAGCTGTAGACAAATTTGCTCAAAGTCCAATTTTCCTCACTGTGGGTTAAGGGGATTCCCTTGTAAGTGAAATTTCTCCAAGGAACGAACAGAATTTGAACACTAATCACAAAACTAAGTGAAATGGAACGGGAAACGCTTAAAATTGAAACACTTAACATAGAGAGCAAAATTTAATGCAACGTTCCCTGTTCCATTATATTTCGTTCTGCATTCCATTACATTTTTTTATGTATTTGTGCTCCAATTCCATTGTTTCCTGTGGTTAAAGTACCAATTCTGCTCTTCCCTGATACATTTAGAATAAATATTTTGCACGATAATATGCCGACATTTTTTGCTTTGCCAACAATTTTTGCATTTAGATTTTTTCGAATTAAAAAAGGTTTTGTAAAAAAAATATTTTTGAAATTTAAAACGAATTAACAAATTTTTTATAAAACAAATAAAATCTAATCTATGCTGAACCTAAAACTTGAGGTAGTTTTCAAATTTAATTACTCAAAATAATGTCTATTGGCTCAACAGAATAAATAATTTGTTGTTTTAACAAAATTTATTCCTGTTTTTTTTTTTGGCCTAAAATCAAATAAATAATTGAGGCTTCAAGACCCGAGCACGTTGCATTTTTGAAAGGAGATGATCTTTTCATGGGTGTAATAATGTAAAAATGCTCTATTTTTTTCAAGATAAGGGCCTTGGCGTATATATATATGGGCCATTTTCAAGAACTTTGTAGGGCCGAATTATCGTCATCTTTAAAACTTCGAATACACTGGTAGTACCATCTACCGGGTAATAGTAGAGGCATAAAAAAAACTATATTTTAACGATAAATGTTAAAATGTGTTAAATTTAAAAATTACTAATAAATAATTTTTAAAATTGAACCTCAAAAATCGTTAAATCACAAAAATTTTTATTATTGTGTCAAATGAAGATAACTAAAATTTTTATTTAAATCAGTGCTTTAACAAAACATTGGTTAAAAATTAGTTAAATATTGAACAATTATTCAAAATTCGAAAGATTTTTCAAATTCCATTTACAGTCAGCAAAAAGAAAAGTTATACCTTGTTTGGAGTAAATAATTCCAGTTGAAACACAAATTATTAAAAATTGTATAAAAACGGCCTAGATTTACAACCATAAAATAAATACAAAAAAAAAATATTTATTGAACTAAAAATAGTTATAAAACAGTAAAACGTTATTATTACTTAGGTCATAAGCAATTAATTTAATTGGTAGTCTTCGATTGGTTTTAATTTTTGAAATTTTACAAAATGTACAAGCTTTTTTTGCCTGAATAATTAAGTGTGTTTGGAAACTCAAAAATTTGTAGAAATTCGTAAAGATTTCTAAAAATTTTCCTGGAACGCATTTGTTTACGCAAATACTCAGTATGGAGAGAGTAAAGTAACAGTTCGATGCAAGATATCTTACTGGTTTTTACTGAATAAGTTTTGGCCAGTAAGAATTTGTAAGAAAAAAACAGCTAATTGAAAAACAAAGAATTTATCAACAGTAAATATTTTTTTATAATAGTAAAAAAAAATGTGTAAATATTTACGATGAAAGAAGTAAGATGGAAATCCGGAGTGTCCTGGATAGCACTTCACATCTTATTTTCGTTTTTTATTTATATTTTCCATATTGATCGGTTGATTTTTTTTGTTTGGTATTTACAATCAGCTGTTTTAACTATCTTACTAATTCTACAAATATTCCATTAGTGTACTTTTTTTGTTTTTTTTTTAAAGTAAATTTTGTTTTACTCTGTAATTTTGTTACTGGAAAAGTACACAAACGAACCTATTGTAGTATTTTTGGGGTTATGTTAACATTTCCCTAACGGGTAGTTTGAAATAAAAAGCCAATATAGTCAATTAAATAAGCTTTTATTTACTTTTTGTTTGGCTGTGCTACCTTAACGTATAACAGAAAAAATGTGGTTCAAAATATTGTTAATATAATAACATTTTTTTTTGCTGACTGTAAATTTTGAGGTTCAATATTATTTATTATTCAACGTACCTATTACATTATCACTGAAAAACCTTGATCTCTGAAATTCCTTTTACGTTTATCCCGATTTATGCTGTCCCATAAAAAGTCACAACTACATTCGGCTGTACCTACTGTTGAAAAATCTCTAGAGCTGTGTTTTGTTGTTATATGTATGGAATTAACCTTTTAATAATATTTTTACAAATTCTATTGTTTTCTCTTATCTTTTTTTTATTGCATCATTTTTTTCTACCACGTTTCATTCAACATTAATATGTGTGTTAACATTAACTTTTTTGTTTTATTTACAACCTCGCATTAATTTAATTTGAATGTGGTGTTTATTTCCTTAAAATATCTGATTTTGTTAACCCTTGTCCTATAAAAAAAAAAACAAATGTTCACTATACCGTATCATGGGCATTATGTAAAAATTTAGTTGGTCGTACAACTACGAATAAGGAACAACGTTCTGCAAATAATTTATATCAAGAATTATCCTTTCAGGATAATGAAGAAAGTGAAGAGAACGAAATTGTTACAGGTATGTGCATTTGGTTTCTGATTTATGTTAAATATGATGCAATATATTTAAAAAAAAAAATGATTTGGATTTCAAAAATTGTTTTTTTTTATGTAATATACAAGTGGTGGGGATATTATAAAATTTAATTATTTTTATAATTTTTCATAAGCCAACAACTATATTAAACTATATTATATTTGTAAAATGAACCTACTATAAACTTGTAAAATTGTGTATGTGAGCACGATGTGAGAAATATGCATTAAAATTCAATTTGAGAAATTTTGAAATCCAAACGATAATTTTAAAATTTATTAATCTTCATAATTTTAACTTACATGTAATGCAATCTGTTTATAAATTTTCTTTTATTTGTCTTTCTTTTTATGTATTATATATCAAAAATTTAATTTATATAATGACGCTTTTCAAAACCCTGCACACATATTATATAATATTCAACAACACAAAAAACTGTACACTCGTGTTTTTCTATACAACAAACAAATAATTTAACATCTATTAGGGAGCTGGGTACATCCTGGGGAATATGCTTCTTCAGGTAGGTATCAAAAATCTTATTTATATGGCTTTATTTACATTACCTGTAAATACTTAAAACACCAAATATAAACAAATTGAAACAATAAAAAAAAATATTGAAATTTGAAAAATAGTGATATATTAACAAATCTAAAAAGAAAAACTCATCTTAAAATTACAAATAAAATACATACAAAACAATACTCATAACTTTTATGTTCTATTGTTACTCTTTTATTTAAATATATGCTATCATTTTTGTAACAAATATAAAAAACGAACTTTTAAAATACACTTTTGTCATTGAATGGAATTCATCGTGTATGTCTGCTATTATCCGTTTAATAAAATAAAGCTAATGACAACTACTTTGGTAAGTTGTGTTGAATTTTTTCAACAAATTATTGTACTATATAGAAATATTTTTTTTTTTTTTTTTGTAGTATGTATGTAGTTGTTTTTTGATTTTTTTTTTTCATTAAACAAAATTAGTTTTGTAGTAGTTAGTAATTTTCGCTTTATTTTTGGTGTTGGTTTTAATTTAAATAAAATCATCTTTATAGTAGAAATTTCAATTAGAAATACCCAATTAATTAAACATTAGACTTTAAATAACACACCGTAATGTTTACAGATTTTTTAAACGAAAATATTTAAGTGTAAATCTAAGTCATTTATGACAAATTTTATTTTAATATTGCCTTTTCTGACTTCCTAAATATTATTCTTTTAACAGTTTCCTTTAAATTATATATATACATCAAGATTATTTTTTTTTGCAATTTTTCAACCTCCGTAAATGTTCAAAAACAAAGCAAATTAACCATTTTGAGCTAGGTCAATACATGTATTTCAATCCAGAGCAGGCCGAGTTTAAACAAAAAAATTGAATGTATATTTTAGCCATCAAACAAGGGGCTAGGTATTTTTCTATCAAGCACCATGCAAAGTTCTATTTATAAAAAAAATTAATTTTACATTTATAGTAAAAAATAGTAAGATTGGAATGTAACTGCCAAAAATTTAATTTCCTTTTAAATGGAATGGAAAATACTGAACTAAAAAACTAGCCAATTTTACTTCAAACACGAATTTAAGAGAAAAAGAAATGAGCAAAAAATAGTGATTTTAGTCAAATTAGTTTAGGGCAACCGAAATATTAATACAGCAAACCTTTTTCAAATATACCTACTATTCAAAATCCAAACTTGCAGAAATTCTGCAGTAACCACATGACAGTTGTTCGTAAACAGTGGTAGTTTTTTTAACTGCAATTGCAGTTGTTTTACAAAACCAATTTTTATGACAGTTATTTAAAAAAATAACTTACGAAACTAACTACCCTGCGGGAAAAAGGGGTCAGTTGGAAATTGGGACATGACCCGTGATAGGTGAAAGCTGGACCCGTACCGAATCACATATATACCATCCCGTGACCGACCCCTATCACAATGAATCGGTCACGTGACGTGTCTTTTGAAAAAATTTGAAATATGTAGTTTCAAATATTTCGCATTATTTTTTTAAGAATTTGTATTGCTTTATAATTCCGGTTTTCTTTTTTTTTTAATAGAGTATGTATAAGAAGTATTCTAAATGTAAAAATATAAAAATTTAAAGCTGTCAAAGCAAGAGAAAAATTCTAAATTAAAAAGCAAAATATGCAAAAAATTCTCACTTGCTAAAAAACAATTAACAGATTTTGACTGTAAGTTGACAAATGATTTTTACATTTGCCAGTAAACAAATATCTCTATTAATACCCCCACCCCCAATGGGATAAAATAAAAAAGTAATAAGACACAAAAATACTTTAAAATAACTAGCTTTAAAACTTTAAATAATTTTTATTTAAACAAAATTTGTTATCCAAATGTTAAGTGCCATCTGGAAGTAGAAGTGGGATTTAAGTTTTTAAATATCAATGGGACTTAAGCATTCCAGAATTATTATTCCATATTCTTCGACACACTGTTCCGTTTTCAATGGAGTGCTTTAAAATTTTAATATAGGGCGTTTTTTTGAGGGTTGAGAACTTTTACGTACTTAAAATAAAACACAAACTTACGACTTTTATTTTGACTTTTTATTCCAATTTAAAAGTATATTTTATGGCAATTAATTATTTAAATACTTAAGTCTCATCATTAAAATTCATTCTCTTGTAGGGCGTAACTTTTTTCTACTGTCCACATTTGCAATACGACTAAACTGTCAAATGGAAGTCTTTTTTTGTATTTTTTTTTGTTTAAAATTATCTGAAAAATCATTAGGGAAAAATTATTTTATCATAATGGGAAAAATAAATTTTTGGCTATCAGTTTTAGCTGAATAAAAAATGGAAAATTGGTCCTTCCCGATGCGCTTTAAAAAAGTGATTATGGCACACATGTGTAAACAATTCTTTTTTAATAGTTAACGCCAAATAATACGAAAGCGGATCAATAAGTCCTTGACTTTTTGAATGAAACAGTTTTTTTTTGCCAAAAAAAAAAAAATATATATTTTTCAACATGATCTCCTTTTAGCTAAATACACTTAGTCCAACGTTTCTCCAATTTTTGTATCCCTTTTAAAAAATACGATTTTTCGAGGTCCATAAAATAGGCATTTGTTTGATCAATAATTTCATCGTTGGAGCTAAATCCCTTTCCACCATTGGAGCTAAATCCCTTTCCAGCCATTTCTTTAGGTTTGGAAATAGGAAATAGTCACTGGGGGCTAAATGGGGATAATATGGCGGATGAGGTACCAATCCCAATTCATGGAATTTTTCCATTTGATTTTGTCATTTGTACTTGTGCGACGACAATGAAAGTCAGTAAACCACTTTTTTACCATTGAAATCGATAGTGCACAGTGCCCATAGTATTTATCAAGCTTTTCCTTGGTTTGATTGACGGTTTTTTTTTCGCAAAAAATTATGTTTAATGAGCACTAGAAATTCACTTTTTTTCATTTTTAAAAAAATCCACGAGGTTGTATGTTTCGAACAGCTGTTAAACGCAAAGTAATTGACGGAACTTGCTCAAAATTTGACAGTAGCCTATTAACAGGTGGTACTTGATGGAAGCAGTGTTGCATTTCATATAACTACGAGGGAAGTTTGAACTTATTGATTCGCCTCGTAATGCTATCAAATAAAATTTAAAAAAATCATTTCGTTAATTTTTTATGTTTTATTTTAAATAAAATTTCTCAAATTCTAAAAAAAGACACCCTACATATGTTATTTGAAGAAGAAAATAGTAAACCGATCAGACCTTTAAAAATATAATTCAATCGAAAGTAATTATTCAATTTCTAAGAATGAATAATTAACAATTATTTCCTAGTGTTGTTTTGCAGAAGAAGAAAATAGTTTTATTGAAACATTTAACAGATACAAGAGAATTACACAGACTGCCACAGTTTCATTCGATGCGGAGATTCGTCAGTAGTGAGTTTATGTGTCAATCGATCAAAGTATTTAAAACCGGATCCGTCAACCCTCTACAGGATTTGATTCATACCGTCGCCTCCTACCTAGATAATTCACGAGATACTTATGTTGCCAAATATTTATTAAAAAACAAAATTTCAATGGGAATGCATATTTTTCGAATTGAACGATAATTTTTGAATTTTTTTTATTTTTGTTTTAAAAATTTATGATATTTAAGAAGAAAAATAAATAATATGTTGTATAAAAATAGTGTGTTTTATTTTAAATTTTATGTTGATGTATCCAAATGTGGACAATGGGTTGTTATGTATAGTAATTGCTTGTACATATTTGTGTCACAAATTTTCTAAATGTTACTTTAAATACAAGAAGATTTATAACAAAAAGAAAAATTGGACTATAAAAAGCACCAAATTTTTCTACCGGGTTCAAATTATGAGGTGACAATAGCTGCGTTTATGCGGCTACCGATCAACGTTGGCTTGTGTCATTTCCATACATATTTGGCATAAGTAACGATAAGCGTTAGCACTAAACGTTGGCTTATGTCAAATTTATATGGGAATGACATAAGCCAACTTTTATAGCTTGCCGCATAAACACAGCTAATATAAAAAATTAAAGAATTCCGCCAATTCCAAGTAAAAATCTCCAAACCTAATGAAAAGCAATATTGTAATTCTGATCATAATATACCAAGGATGGCAATCGGAACGAATATCGGTTACGGTTTTCGTACAGGTATAATTTTGATCTTTATTTCGGCTATTTGAAATAACAACCTTTAGTCTTAATGTCACAAATTAAATAAAAAAAATATGAGGAGAGCGCATTAAGATTTTGTCAAAAACATTGAAGTAATCTATTTAAATGTATGTACACTAGGGGTATAACTTTTTTTTAGGCGAAACAATTGCAAGGCACAACGATATGGGCAATACTGTAAAATAGAGTTGTAAAAAGACATTTAGTCCTAGTACTCAAAATGACTCGAATACTTAACAACTACCTACTTATTAATTCCAGTCTTGTATTTTTCTGTATATAAGAGTAATGTTTACATAAAGAACACCCAGTTTTTGGTATAAAAATACAACCTTGTTTGTGTATTAATATCAAAAGTATAGACATTTTACAATTCTACTGTTTTTTTCTTTGTTTCAAATTCTCTTAATACCCCATTCATACTGAACCCATTTCATTCTGTGTGAAGGGGGTATAACAGAGTTGCCGCATTTTAAAAATATTTGTATAAATTAACTTAGTACGAGGGCGGTTCAATAAGTCCGTGACTTTTCTAACTTCCCTCGTAGTTATATGAAATGTAACACTGCTCCTGTCAAATTTTGAGCATGTTCCGTCTTTTAACAGCTGTTCAAAACATACAACCTCGTGGATTTTTTTAAAAATGGAAAAAAGTGAATTTTGAGTTCTCATTTAACATTATTTTTTGCGAAAAAAAAAACTTCAATCAAACCAAGGAAAAGATAAATACTATGGGGACTCTGCACTATCGATTTCAATGGTAAAAAAGTGGTTTACTCAATTTCGTTGTGGCCTTACAAGCACGGAAGATGCCGAACGTTCTGGACTCCCAATTGACGTCTCTAGAAACCAATAGGCATTTCACATGGCTCAGTGGTTTCAATTTTGAACGATCTCTTGGGTATGAGAAAGCTTTCCGCAAGATGGCTGCCGCGTTTGCTCACAATCGACCACCAACGGAATCGAGTAACAGCTTAGTTTCCATGGCAAAAATCCGTAAAGTAGACTACGAATTGCCCCCTCATTCGCCTTATTCTCCGATAAATGCATATTTTATGGACCTCGAAAAATACAGGTGGTACTTGATGGAAGCAGTGTTGTATTTCATATAACTACGAGGGAAATTCGAAAAGGCACTGACTTATTGATTCGCCCTCGTATGTTCGTTTCTAAATATTTATTAAAATAATTTTTTTTATTATTATACCCTCCACCATATATGGTGAGGGTATATATCAGTTTGTCATTCCGTTTGTAACATGTCGAAATATAGGTTTAAGACCCCATAAAGTATATATATTCGTGATCCTTATGCAATTTTAAGTCGATTTAGCGATGTCCGTCTGTCTGTCTGTTGAAATGGCGATCACGACGTGAAGACACAAGCGGGGGTGCCTATTTTTACCCAGATTATTGAACATCCTCCCGAGCAGTTTGGTACTTAAAATGAGCAAAATCGGTTAAGCGGTTCAAAAGTTATGAGTGAAAATGTGAAGGTACCTCTAAATTTTCCATACAAATTTGTACAATTGTTCTGTATCTATTTTTTTTTTTCTGTTAAGTAAGTAAAAATGTTATTAAGTCTTCTTATTGTTTGATTACATTTATTGTCTTACATAATATGAGAATAATAACATTCTTAGAGTTATATGTGTGTTACTCTAATAACTAACGTAAAAATCAACAATGTTAAAGTCGCTAACAGAGCAGACCTCTGTAAATAACATGCTAAAACTAAATAAATAACATTAATAAAACTAAATAACAAAAGTTCGTTACATAAATTGACAAAACATATTCATATTACAGTTCATGCAAAATTTAGTATATACGTATATCATCTTCAGCCCCTATGGTGGAGGGTATTCAAAAATTCGGCACAGCCGAATTTAGCCCTCTTTTACTTGTTTTTATAAAAGTAAAACGTAAAAACAAAAAAAATCTATTTTTAATAAGAGAAGGAGACACTGGAGAGGAAATAATCTAGAGTATTACACTAAAATAAATATGACAATTCTTGCAGTCACGGTCGCACGGCGTTATTTTTTGCGCTTTTGCTCTCACAGCAACACTATAATAACTATAATCTAAATTAAAAAAAAGTTACTTTTACATTTTGACTTGTTTTTACTACATTTTTCTTTCTTTACCATATATTATTATTTAAAAATCCCTTCCAAGAAAAATAAATCTCTGGTATTTCAAACATTACATTGTATTATTCGACCCTGCCGGTTAATCGGTTTGGTCATTATTTAAAAAATGAAGTAGAGTAAAAAAAGTTATATATTACAGAAGATATAAAAATCACACATATTCCTGGCAAGTTCTCACCGATATATCTGTGTTTGTGTAATTAAGAATACTAACAAGCGAATTCTTAAATATTTTAGAATAAACAACTTAATTCTACTGAAGTTTCTATTTCATCAAAATTTGTTGATAAATCAAATATTTTTTAGCTTTTTTTTATAAATTTTTTCATAGAATTTTAAATGAAACTGTTTTAGAAAATACAGAGGCTTTAAAATTTCGCATTCTGTCTGATAATATTTTTTGTCATCTCAAAATACATGTATACGAAGGTTGAAAGTTCTATTTAAATTTTATGGACATGAAAATATAAATTTATATAATTTAAAATTTATTTTTTAAATGAAGTGAAACAAAAATTGAAATTGTCTATCATATATCCTAAAACCTATATAACATTTGCTTTGATTCAGTCGATTTGAAAATAATTTGATTGTATTTTAGTTGATGTTTTTTTCTACGATTTTCTTTCCAAAGTTAAGAATTAGGAAGTTTTAAGAAAAATTCATATTAAAAATATAACCGGTCAATCGACCTATTTAAATCGATTATTCGGGTCGAATAATAATTTAAGTTCAAATTTGTTTCGACATTAACCGAAATAGAGGCGATTAACCGAGGAATCGGTTAATTGATTTACAGAATTGGAAACACTACTTCGTGTACATACATTTTTATGAACATTTTCAAATAAAAACTATGATGTTGGATTTTTTTAGAACATTTCAAGGGTTTTTATATGAAAATTTAAATATTTCAAATTATTTGTTTGTATATATCGTATAAAAAAAATTAAAATAAAATCTCTTAAAAAACCTACTTGAAGTAAACTAACATCTTAGCCCTATAATACACATTTTAGTATTGTATTTCATGGAAAGGTTTTGAGTTTCATAATTTTACTAACACCATGTAATTAATTAAAAAAAAATTTATTTATGTTTTTTACACATGCATTTTTTCAAATCATAAGTAGAGTATATTTAAAATTATTTATTTTGTAAAAGGATATATTTTACAAATATTTTTAATTTTTAGGAATGGGCAAGGAAGTGGAAAATCTCATTATGGAAAACAATGAACTTCTGGCTACTAAGTAGGATTTTTAATATTGAAATAATAAAAAAAAAAACAATGCTGACTCTTATTTCCTCTTTGCAGAAATGCTCTTAACATTGTCAAAGATGATTTGATAGCCAGAGTCGATGAATTAACAGGGGAAGTTGATATATTACGTGAGGAACTAAATGCTATGCAACAATCACGTAATAAATTACGTACCAAGGTACAAGAATTGGAAGAAGAATTAAAGAAAACCAAAGAACAAGTTAAACAACAAAGTAAGTTGATTTTGAAATTATATACGTTAAGTTGTTCAGTGTTGAAAACTTCCTCTTTAGATGATAATGATCAAGAAGAAAATGATGTACCATTGGCACAACGTAAACGTTTTACACGTGTTGAAATGGCTATGGTTCTGATGGAACGTAATCAATATAAAGAACGTTTAATGGAACTACAGGAGGCTGTACGTCTTACCGAAATCTTAAGAGCCACTCGAACGGTTGATAGCTTAGATAAAAAATCTAAACAAAGTATATGGAAATATTTTAGTAATTTATTTACGTAAGTGAAAATGATTTTCATTATTATTTATTTTTTTTTTATATTAATTTTTAATTTGTTATGCCAAATCAGCCCCTCCAATCGCCCACAAGAGCGTGTAGCTGATGGGCAGGGAGGGGGTCCTATGTTTCGCTACTCAAGCCCATCTCACTCTCATGGATCTCCCAGTAGAAATAGCGAAAGCCGCCTTGCCATAACTGGTCGTGATGGACCTCAACATCCAGCTAGTGCTGGCTTAGCAAATGCTCTTGCTAATAAAGATTACGCCGAAGAAGGCACCTCTGAAAGAGCCAGATCAAGACGTAATGAACAATATCGACAACTACGAGCTCATGTCCAAAAAGAAGATGGTCGCTTACATGCATATGGTTGGAGTTTACCCGGCAATAAAACAGAAAAGGAACAACAGTCTCGCCATTCTGGTGGTGTACCCGTACCCGTATATTGTAATCCCTTAGCCGAGGCTTCACCTCACATGAAAGTCTTTTGTGCGGCTGGGGTAAATCTAAACGGAGGTTTCACTAAGAATGGTCAATCGGTGATACCATCTAATTCACCATATGCTCCACGTTCGACAGCCAAAATAGCTGAAATTACTAGTCCGACTGCAGAACATTCGGCTGAAGCTTTAGATCGTCAAATAACGCGATGCAGTTTTGAGAATTTAGAACCTGAAACTCAATTGACTTCGTACGTTTGGATTTGCACAAGTACTCATGCAGCTAGTACTGTAACTGTAGTGGATGCAAATCAATCGGCCACTGTATTAGATGTATTTCCTATTTGTGCCTCTCATTTGTTGTGCATTGCTTCGGTACCAGGTGCCATGGAAAAAGATTATGCCTTACTCGAAAATTCGGAAGTTATTAAAGCTGGTGAAATGTTAGAAAGGCCTGGGGAAGGTACAGAAGGATTTGGCAAGGTAGAATTTGTACGTGTAAAACCAAAAACTGATCCAAATAGTAATACCAAAGATTCAGAACAAAATGAACTAGCTGTGGAAGTTAATGCTGAAACACCAGTTGAGGAAAAAGCTAAAGAAGCTACTGAAAAATCAAATGAACCAAATGGTGATTCCATACCTATAGAACCATTGGGAAATGTAAATGAAATTAAAATACGACAGCCCATACCCGGTGGTCCTCAACGTCTTCAAAATGATGCTACTGATACTTCAACCACCGCAACGACTGATGGATCAACCATCAGTACACCAACTGTACTGCATCTTAATAATAACAACTCCTCTATAAGCCAGCAATTACCCTTCTCTAAACCTATAAATCCCATATTGGAAACCAAAGATCGTCAGGAACCCATTATGAGCTCGGTCGGTCCCACAATGTGGTTGGGTGCTCAGGACAATTGGTTGTACGTGCACAGTGCTGTTGGTCGTTGGCATGAGTGCTTGCATAAAGTTCATTTGCCCGATGCCGTCCTAGCGATAGTTCATGTTGAGTCACGCGTTGTTGTGGCCCTAGCAAATGCACAATTAGCCGTGTTTCGCCGCCAAACAGATGGCCAATGGGATCTGAATAGTTATCATCTGGTGACGCTAGGTGATCGTAATCATTCGATACGTTGTCTCTGCGTGGCTGGCGAGCGCATATGGGCCGCACATCGCAACAAGATCTTTATTGTAGATCCAGTGTCATTAAATATTATCCATTCGCTGGACGCACATCCGCGCAAAGAGAGCCAAGTGCGACAAATGGCTGCAACCGGTGCTGGTGTATGGGTTTCAATAAGGTATATATTGCAATATATATTTTTTATATATTATCTACTGTGGGTTCATTTATGCCTTTGTTTTTATGGAATGAAATGTTTTAAACTTCAAAATTTATTAATTTTTGATAAATGTTTCCTCCATGAAATTATCTAATAAAAACAGAGCCCCGCAGATTTTTATAGATATTTCGGCACCTAAACATGAATCTGATTTCAGAAATTGCCTATAAGTTTCGGTGTGATACTACAAAATTATAAGAATTGTTCTTTATCTAAAATAGAGTTTCCGAGAATATTGGTAAATTCATTGCGAACGTGATTGGCGAAAAATTGTGTGAAAGAAACTTGGTAGTCTCATTATTAATTAAAAGTTATCAGCAAGGATGGCGAAAACACAAATGAATCTTGGAGTTAAAAAAATAACAAACTTTCCGAACCTATGTTTTAGTACCCATCCAAGAATGGCAATAGAAACGAATATTGGTTACGGTTTGCAGGAATATTGGTTAGGGGCCATTCCATGTCAACCCGCACAGCATTCGAATTTGGCATCTTAAATTTTAATGAAATTCGCCACAAATATTGTATATCGGTAGTTTTTATTAAATCATTAACCTTTCGACCCCAAACCCTTTCGGTTTTCTAAAAGGTTTGGGTTTGGCAAAAACGTCAAAATATCGAAAAAGTCTCCATACAAACTTGCCCATAACTTATAAACTATACAACCTTAAATTTTTATATTGGTACCATTTTAAAGCTGAAAACATTACCTTTTTTTGTATTAAAATGTTTAAGGTAATTTTTTTTAAGTTTAATCATCAAAGACCCATATCTCAAAATCCAATTTTTTTAAAATTCTGAAAAAAATATATGTTAAAAATTAAGGCCTTTCTACATTTGTGGCAATTTTAGGGTGGAGACTCATTTGGTTCCTGAGTTATGAAGGAAAACGTGGTCCGTGAGTCTAATGAGGTTAATGATTTGATAAACACTACTCATTTACAATATTTGTGGCGAATTTCATTAAAGTTGGAGATGACAAATTACAGTTTTCTGTGCGGTTTGACATGGAATGGCCCTTAGGTATAATTTTGTTCTATACCACGATTTAGGTTTTTTTTTTTTAAACAGAGCTTGAAATAATTAACGAATTCTCTAGAATTTAATATTCAAAAGAAAAAAATATTATCTAGTTCTTTTTTCCGTTCCTATATTCCGTTTTGTTTTTTAAAACATTTAATAGAAAAATAAGAGAATTCGTACAAATTGTATTTTGTATTGAGATTTTCGAAAATTTATTCACGAACGTCAAATACGTTAATGTGTTCGTTTTTAATTCGAAATGTAATTTGTTAGAAAAAGAAAATATTAAAATCATTTGTGTTCGTACTCTATTTACATTCGGTTAGTTATGAAAAATTACCGTTATTGCATTCATGATGTGTTTAAGTTTTGAATTGAAATGAAAGTATTCATCCTTAACATTAGATCTCATTAATTGAGTATGAGTATCATATACTGCTCTAATTATTCCAGCTATTCCACATTTATCAAAGAAATATCTCTTAGCCTCCCTCTTCTTATCTTCTGTCATTTAAAATACAATATGCTTGGGGCAAAGAACCTTTTGAATTACATCGCATTCCTCTGACAAACATACAGACATTGAGGATTGAGATAATCCTAAAAAAACCATCTTGGCCAGTTTGATGTTAATATCCACCTTGCGCCAAAAATTTAGTGTAGCAACTAATTTAAATAAAGGGACAGTTGACTTTTCAACTCGTTTAAATGGTATTTTATGCAGACATACCTTAAAGGAATTTTTGTTAGTCCAAAGTTGTTTACGAAATCGGAAATATATATTTTGTTAACTCACTTAAGTTCGAAGGTAAAATTATATTTTTTCTTACTTTCTCTCATTCAGTAAACCTGATGTATCTCTTAGAAATGTTCTATTGAATCCTTTACGTAATCGAATCGCTTTTTCATCACTTTCTACTGTCCACAATAAAACACAATGCATTTTAAATGTATATTACCTTTAAAATGTCAACGTTTTTACTTTTTTTATATAAATTTTGCAAATAAAGTTCAAATGCTGCCAAATTTTAAACGGATAAAAACTCATTTGTTTTTTTCCCTTTTATAAACAAATACAACGCTGCAAAATTTTCGAACGAATTGAAAAATACGATTTTACTTTCGAAACGTAAGGTCTGGTCAAAAGGGTTTAGTTTTCGAATCGAATTACGAATAAATCCCACTGATAAAGTTGCTTAATAAAAGCAGATGTCATGTAGGCATACATTTTTAGCGTTTTTTTTTTAATTTGACAATTTTTTTTAAATTTTAGGGTTTTTTAATTTTGGCGTTTTTTAAGTTTCACTAAATTCTGGCAACTTTTTAAATTCTAGCATTCGGTTTTGGCGATTTTTTCGAATTTAGGGATATTTTTAAATTTTTGCGTTTTTTTAGTTTTAGCGATTTTGAAATTTTATCAATTTATTAAAAAAAAAAAGGAATTTTTGGCGATTTTTTTCAATATTCAAACATTGGGTTTTTTAATTTTACTGTTTTTTAATTTTTAGCGACTTTGTTCAATTTTGGCAATTTTTTCTCGTGTTGGCGATTTTTTTTTTTTAATTTTAGCGATTTATTTTTAATTGCAGCGAATTTTTCTATTTTAGGGATTTTTAAGTTTTTTTTTCTGCCACCTGCTTACAATTTTCTACAAGCACATTTGAATATACCCAACTGCAAAAATGCATTTGCGAATAACTATTTACACTTCGCAACTCAGGATCTTTATGTGGAAAAAGTATTTTCATCTGCACATTTTGTATTACGAGGTACGAATATTATTCGCACATGAACATATTCATGTGCAAATTCCTTAGGTAATAAATCAAAAAAAGTTAATTCCTTCAGAAAAATTAAGCAAAAATTTAATGAATTCAAGAGGAATTCATTCCGGAATTAGTCTTGGCGAACTAATGCTTTACTTTTTATGAGGGATTAAAAAATTAAGACAAATCAAATGAAAAAATTCATTGCCAAAAAATAAAAATTTACTTCAAAGAAGAAAACAAAAAGAGTTAAGGAATTAATTCTTCGAAGCTCTATAAATAAAGTAACGGACAAGGCTTTCGAAGTGCTTACAGTTTTAAATTTAAATCGCTACTTTAGCGATTACCGTTTTTTTTAATAATTACGGTATCCTTTCTTGTTAATCAGCCAACATATTCAAACTCGCCTGTCTCAGCCAAAACAAAAATAAAAGACAAAAATACAGAGGAAATTAAAACTCCATTTAAATGTCTATAACTATTTCTTCACATAGTTTGTTTTCTTAATTACGAAAAAGGTTCCAATCTCACAAAATAAATTTACAAAATCGGTTGAAATAACTGTTTTTTTTTTTGCCAGACAATTTGTAAGACGGGTTAAAATATCTATAAGATCAATAAGGACCATGTAGAACTGTTTAATGATTGATGAACTTGTAAAATTCCTATATAAACTTAAATATTATTTTTCTAGATTGGATTCTACTCTACGTTTATATAACACCTACACATTTGAACACAAACAGGATGTTGATATCGAGCCGTATGTATCGAAAATGTTGGGTACAGGAAAATTGGGTTTTTCATTTGTACGGATAACAGCTCTAATGGTATCGTGTAATCGTCTTTGGATTGGTACAAGTAATGGTGTTATTATCTCAGTACCCTTAACAGAAGGTCAAGGGAAATTAAGTAAATATCTTTTTTTTATTATTTATTTTCAGTTGAAAATTAGTAATTCTACAAAGATAAGTAACAACATTTTATTCAAATTTTGTATATTTACTAATTTTGAACTAAAAAATCGTTAATTTTAACATATTTTGTTTAAAGCCAAAAATCCAAAAGAAAATTCTATTAAACTGTAGACGTATTGAATTTGATTATGGGGTTTTCCCCTTTTTCAATTTCAGATGATCCCAGTAGTCAGCTGCCGCTGTGTTGTATGGCCAATGCTCAATTATCATTTCATGGTCATCGCGATGCTGTTAAATTTTTCGTTTCCGTGCCACTGCGTCAAAATAATAGCGCTCAATTACAGTTTACTAACAAGAGGCCTGATATGTTGGTAATGTGCGGTGGTGAAGGTTATATTGATTTTCGCATAAGTAAGTATTATTTGTGTTTTTTTTTTTTCTTTTGGTGCTATCTTGGAATTAAGTTTAAGATTATAATTTTTTGTCGGTCTGTTTATTGATTGATTATGTATATTTTGTTCTTTGTACAGGACAAGAAAGATCTATAACTGATGCTAGTGATAATGCTGCGCATTTGATAGTTTGGAAAGTTGATTCGTAAGGATTTTATTATTTTTTTTTTTATTTCTGGAGATTTATTTCAAGACTTTAAAATTTGCAAACTAATTCTTGGATTTAGTTAATTTTGACATATTTGGTGGAAGTAGATTACATATTTCTAAATAAAGAAGACAATGGAGCCATTTAAAGAATTATCGACCCAATTTATATGTTTTTGAAAGGATATGGTTGGAATTCATTAAAAATTAACACATGAATATTTCACGTTCCTATGAAAAATGTTAGTAAAATCAGAAAATTTTTAGTCAGAATGGTGCTAGCAGGAAAAATTTCGAATTTCAATAAAATCACTGATTTTTAGCAAAAATATAAAAGTAAATACCCGAGTAAAAAAGTTTATATATATAATCATACGTGGTCTTATCTAATAATATATTTATCTATATATATATTTACATATGGCAGTATGCTTTATTATATTTAATTAAAGCAGAGCCGCGAATAATGTTGTAAGCGACAAAATAAAAATTGTTGAAAAATCGAAAAAAAAAACGTTTTATAACTTGTAGGTGTATCCCACTGACTGACTTCTTTAGATTGTATTTTGATAACAAAATCCTGCGTAATTTTGCTAATTTCATTTTTAAGTCATAAAAGAGAGTTATTATAACGGTAATCTGGAAAAAACAGGTTTTGTAAACATTGTCGCTTAAAACGTTATTCGCGGCTCCGCTTCAATTATATAACATTCAATTTATTAAATTAAAAATTAACACATGAATATTTCACGTTCCTATGAAAAATGTTAGTAAAATCAGAAAATTTTTAGTCAGAATGGTGCTAGCAGGAAAAATTTCGAATTTCAATAAAATCACTGATTTTTAGCAAAAATATAAAAGTAAATACCCGAGTAAAAAAGTTTATATATATAATCATACGTGGTCTTATCTAATAATATATTTATCTATATATATATTTACATATGGCAGTATGCTTTATTATATTTAATTAAAGCAGAGCCGCGAATAATGTTGTAAGCGACAAAATAAAAATTGTTGAAAAATCGAAAAAAAAAACGTTTTATAACTTGTAGGTGTATCCCACTGACTGACTTCTTTAGATTGTATTTTGATAACAAAATCCTGCGTAATTTTGCTTATTTCATTTTTAAGTCATAAAAGAGAGTTATTATAACGGTAATCTGGAAAAAACAGGTTTTGTAAACATTGTCGCTTAAAACGTTATTCGCGGCTCCGCTTCAATTATATAACATTCAATTTATTAAATTAATTAAATTTCTTTAAAATTGCCATATATTATGTCGTATATAATGGTTCCGATTCCCAGCCAGGGAGATAAATTTTTTTCTTATTAATATTTAAAAAAAATATTCAAATTTTAACTCATTTCGGGACAAGACCTAGAAATTTTTGATAGGAAATAAGATATAATTAGTTTATAATAATCTAGATACGTATAAATATGATCGTTGTTTCCAAAAGTATAAGTGTAGAAATTTATTTTTTTTTTTTAATATTTTTATTATTTCTCCACATTTTTCCTTAGCCTATAAGATATGATTATATATAATTATATATTTATATAACTCCCCGAATATAATTATATTTAACACAATTATACGAAAAATGTAGTCTAATAAAGTCAGTCAAACACTGCTGAGTACTGAACTTACTACAACTCTGGCACACCGAGTTCAAATCCTGACGAATACTATTCGATCTGACATATTTCGGATAAATTTGGATCTTGGTTGGTTCGCAAATATATTGCTGGATTTAATTTGATCTGCTATTTTTCAGATTAATTTAGAAATTTCTAAATTCTTAAATATATTTCAGGATCTATTTTGATCCTTTGTCGCATATACCTTTGATTTAACACTCAGCCGATGCTAACAAACTTTTTTTAGTGCTTATGTTTATTTTTAAACTATATCCATAGACATAGAACCAAATACCGATTCGAAAATTTTTAGAATGGCTCAATAAAAAATTTACATGGAGATGTACGAAGATTCCAAATGAAACTGAAATTTTGTATTTCCGTTTTAAATTAAACTTATAAATTTTCTTAACTTAAAATGTAAAAAGAATGAAGAAGATCTCAAACAGAGTTGTTAAAATTTAATTAAAAAAAAAATACAACAATAGATCATAAAACCAAGGACCCTATTAACCAGGATGAACAAACTACCAAATTTTTAGTCACCCATGATGCCAGGATGCCAAATGGTACGACTATAAAAAAATTCTTAGTCGAGACCACGAAATTCTTAACCGATTTACAGAAAAAATTAGCCTCTAGCATACATGTTTGAATTGGCAAAACCCTTGCTGGAGGCTAAGTTTTTCTGTAAATCGGCTAAGAATTTCGTGGTCTCGACTAAGAATTTTTTTGTAGTCGCACCATTTGGCATCATGGATGGCTAAAAATTTGGTAGTTCGTTCATCCTGGTTTATAGGGTCCTTGATAGAACGATTCAACATTTGTATCTATGTTTAGTGTGTCCTAACAAAAAAGAACCCCAACAGAAAATTGTTGTTTTAGAGAAATAAGAATTTTAACAACTCTGTTTTTTAATACGACAAAACAACACTTAGTACACCTTGCGAACTCTTTAACTGTCTTAAAATCTCTGAAAAAATTTACTTAAGTGTTACTATAATATTGGAACTAAATATTTTCAATTTTAATAGAAATAATTACTATGAAGATATTAAAAAAAAAAAATTAACAAAGTCCAAAATCCAAATGTGTTTCTTGATTTAAATCTCCTCAAATTTTCAATTTTTTTTTAATTTATATTTTATTGGAGTTATTAATTTATTAACTAATGTTTGTTTTTTGTTTAGCACATTTAATTTATAGTTTTATCAACCGGAAATTGTTTGTAGCGTTTTATAATATATTTGCTATGTTAACCAGCCATATAAGGCCAAACGCTTTGTTAGTTATTCGAAACAAAAAGAAGGAGTTACATATGTGACCTGATTTTAACAAAGGTTTATAATTTTACTTTTCTATTTCATCAATATTTATTTCAATTTTTGTTTTACTTTTTCCAATTGGTGTTTTTTATTTATTTATTGTATAAAATTTTGCACTCCTTTTTTCAAATGGGGTCACACATTGGCTTTTGCAAATTTTTTATGTTTGCACTTTTATTTTATAAAAATAAACTTATAATAAACTTGTTGAAGGGACCACATTATTGATTACACTTTTTTTGTAAATATTCGGGCTTTGGATTGTTTGGGTTGTTTTATTTTTTTTTTTACAAATTGTATTAAAACTGTAAATTATTATTTACGAATGGTAATTGAAATTAACTGTGGTTGGCTAAACTTAATCTAAACTAAGTTTCTAACGTTAGTTAATCTGGAAACTTTTTTAAAGCGTTATAGCTGTATTTTCGCTCTTATACATCTGCGTTAAATATATAAAACAAATCCACGTTAAAACAGTTAAAGTTAACAGTTAATGTTGACCATTTTGGCTTTATAATTGAACATATGTCAGCAAAACTTTTTAGTTAATAACGCGAAGAAGTTTCGTCGAAAATGAAATGTATAAACGCTGAGTTTTTAACGTTGAGAACACTGTTCTCGAAATTGACACTTTTTTTAACAAGCTGGTCACCCACGGTAAAGCTAATTTGAGTACGCTGAATTCAATTGTACTAGTAGTTTTTCGAAGTTAGCGCTCTTATTCGCGATTTAAAATTTCAATACTTAAGTACCATACACCAGTTTTTTTAGTTTCTTTTTTCTATCTAATTTTGCAAATCACTGCAATATCAAAATTATCATACGGTTCTTGTTTGATATACGAGGGCCGATCAATAAATCCGGGACTTTTCGGACTTCCCTCGTAGTTATATGAAATGCAACACTGTTCCCACCTGTTAATGTACTACTGTCAAATTTTGAGCAAGTTCTGTCATGTACTTTGCGTTTAGCAGCAGGATTTTTCTAGGTCCATAAAATAGGCAATTGTTTCATCAATAATTTCATCGTTGCAGCTAAATCTCTTTTTACCGAGCCATTTCTTTAGGTTTGGAAATAGGAAATAGTCACTGGGGGCTAAAACCTGGAGAATAAGGCGAATGAGGGGGCAATTTATAGTCTACTTCATGGATTTTTGCCATGGAAACTAAGCTGTCACGCAATTACGTTTATGGTCGATTGTGTTCAAAATTAAAACCACTGAGCCATGTGAGATGCCTATGTCTTCCACAATCTATCGAACATTCAATCTACGATCGGCCAACACCATATCGTGAATTTGCTCAATTGTTTTGGGTGTAGAGACCTCAACTGGGCGTCCAGAACGTTCGGCATCTTCCATGCTTGTAAGGCCACAAGGAAAGTCAGTAAACCACTTTTTTTACCATTGAAATCGATAGTGCAGGGTCCTCATAGTATTTATCAAACTTTTTCTTGGTTTGATTGACGGTTTTTTTTTCGCAAAAAAAAATTTTAATGAGCACTCGAAGTTTACTTTTTTCCATTTTGTCATTGGTACCCTGTCTGTGTAGTCTTTGATATTGATATTGTCCAAAAAAACACAATTAATTTGACACTTGCCCGCTGCGCCAACTCTTGTTATATTCCATATTTAAATTTTATCAAAGTATTTTAAGTAAATTCAAAGTGAATGAATATTTCTAAAACAAATACCAATTTTGAAAAACGTCTAGCACCATTAATTACGGGATATTTTAATTCTTTTGGTACCTTATTAAAATTTTTAATAGCGAATACGAGCACTATTTATGAAAAATCGGTATCAACATTGAATTCAGCGTGCTCGAATTTACTTAGCCAGCTTATTAATATTTGCCACTAGCACAGTGTAATTATCCACGTTAAAAGCTAAAGTGCATAAGAAAAAGCAATGTGTTTACATCTCGTTTAAAACAGATTTTTGTGGACTTTAAGGTTTTTTATAAGTTAATGGATATAGCTAAGGCAAAAATACAGCAAATGTTTCCCTAACTTAACACGGGCGTTCTCAGGGGTGAACCAGATCAGATCTTCATAGACTTTGGATATGTTGGAGAAGAGAGGAAAATAAGAGACAGTTAGTTTTTTAGAGTTCCAATTGCACATTCAAGTGGGATTAAAAATTAACTTGTTTTTGTATGAAAATATGTCTGAAATTAAAAGATTAGATTTTTTTGTACACAGAGAAACAAAAAAATGTTTACCTCTTAACAGCACTTATGTCAAATTTGTATGGGAATGACGTAAGCCAACATTGAGGAGCCAGGGATGCCACTTATTTAAAATATTTCAAATACAGGTAAAAAAAGCTCTGTGGGAAAAGTAGCATAAAATAAAAACGATTAAGAATATTAGAAAAATACCAGACATCCCCTTAGATCAAATGGACATTAATGTATTGGGTATACAAGTTAATAATGTCGATTTTTTCCTTGACAAATGCATGGATATTCGGCTTCGGCCTTGATTTGGCTTGTCGGCCGGGCTTTACATATGACTTGTAATGTATACATTTTTCATCACCAGTAACAATACAATGCAAAAATTACTTCTTTTTGTAGCATTCAAGCAGCATTTCCGACATGCAAAATCGCCTTTCAACGTGTCTCGACTGCAATTCATATGAGATCCAATTTCCTTGCTTTTGAAGCAATCCCAATGCTTTAAACGTAGGAAATTGCTTGTTGTGTGACTTCCAATGATAGCGCAAATTCTTCTTGCGTTTGGCAACAATCTTAGTTGCGCAATGCTTCCAATTCCTCATCTTCAAATCTTTTCGGCTAACCAGGCCTATCCTTGCCTTCTGTGTCGAAATTACTACTTTTGAATGGCGCAAACCATCGCTCACAAGTATTTTAAATTGGTGCATCTTGACCATAAACTTCTACCAACAATCGATAACTTTCAGCAGCCGTTTTCTTCAAATGAAAGAAGTTTATCAGACTTCCCCGCAAAACAGCTTTTTTAGGCACGAAATTCGACATTATTATAGCGATTGAAAAAAATGTGTGATTACACTTTGGCGTCTATCGAATACTAAATTATAATGACAAATGTTTTCCATCCAAAATGCCATAATTGTTATTATTGACACAAACCATATGTTATAGTTATGCCATCTGTTGGCCAAATTAACATTATTAACTTGTATACCCAATATGTATATGATTTTTAACTCAAACCAATGTTATTCCAAACAAATTTTTTCTAATAACAATAATACTTGAATGTTCTCGGATATATTTTATTTAACAGTGAGTTATGTGTCTTCAAACAATCTTTCACTGAATATATGAGACTGGGCAGCTAAAAAATCACGTTTACCTTAAATTACAACATATCCCTAAGATCTGGTCGAACCCAGGACACCAAGGACCAAACATATTTGGCTTAAGCTTTGTTTTGCTATGAAACGAAATTTTAGAAATACACATTTCGTTTCATACCAATACATAGCTTAAGTCACTTAAGCTAATTCATTAAATTCATAAAGCTAACGTTTAATTTTAATTACAAACTTCCAAAAAAATGCGCAGAAGTTTTTTATTTTTAAAATATGTTATATGGTTTGCAATGTAAATACATACACAAATTTAGTTAAATTTTTAAGTATAAGAAAAAATAATCCACAAAAATATATTAAAGACTTATTTAAAATTATTATATTTCCTAGCGTCATAATATGACAACACTATTTCACAAATCCATATCGAGGGTTTACTAACGCCAACTTGTATCTCAAAAACTACTACTTTTCAGTAGACAAAAAATATTTTATAATAAACTTGTGACCTTTTTTTAACAATATCTTTTTTTTAATTTAAACTTCATTACTTTTTATATAAAAAAAATATTAAAAAATGTCACAAGATTATTATAACCAATTTTTGTTCTCTCCTGGAAAGTAGTAGTTTTTAAGATACAAGGTTACGTCAGTAAACCCACGATATATTTGAATCGACAGCGCAGTAAAAAACATAGCATAATTTTGCTTCAACCACAAATAAAAAAATTTTAATTAGCATTCTAGGGTTGCCAAAAATTAATTTAAAAATTTCAATTACTAAATTTTATTAAAATGCTTACAAATTGATAGATTAAACATTCTAAAAAAAATTCTTAAAATAAAGTTTTAAAATTTTTTAAGAAAATATTGATTGTTTACCTAGATAAAAATTAAGAGAAAAATAAAATTAAGAATAATTTTGAAAAAATCTGCATCCATTGAAGAATATCCGACACCAACGCTGCAAATATCTCCGCTAGAGGGCATGGTAGGATAATCAAAATTCCACACAAATTATATTTGCGCACAAGTGTCTGGTCATACCAATTTACATTGCAAAATTAGTACGATTTCTTAACTCAGAAGAATATGATTTAAAAGATTTGAAGTAAAATTAAAATTAATTAAATTAAAATATACAAAAATATTCAATTAAGAAAATTCTCTAACAACAGTAGTGCAATTCTCTAACTTTTCTTTAAATGAATTTACCAATTTCGGTAACTAACGAAAATTGTCGGTTGAGTAACCGACAACAGTTGTTAATTTGAAATTTATTTGCTTTGATATTTTATAAAGTAACGACAAAAATCGTAAACATGAACTTCAAAAAAATTTCTGTAGTCAACTTAAGTATTTTTTGTAACTACAAGTATCGGTAGAAAAAGTTAGAGAATAACTTTTAACGAATTTTTTTGTTATTTAGCGAATTTTGAAAATGTTACTACCGAATTTGTTCGTTAAAAAGTTACGGAATCCCACTACAGAATTCTTAAATTGTTCTATGGTGCAATTCTGTAACTTTCTTAACAATTTTCTCGATTTCGTTAATTGTCGGTTGAGTTTCCGAAAAAGCTATTCTGTGTTGTTTGAAATTATTGACAAGATATACAGACAAAAGTTGTTTATTTCAAATTTATTTACTTTGAAATTTTATAAAGTAACGACAAAAATCGTTAACTTTTTCTATACTTTTAAGGCCCATTCAAAATTATGGATTTTGTTGCCCTTTCCTTTGCACTTGCAAATGTACTATCCCTACTTACCTGACTTTTCTTTATTTTTTGTAAACAAATAAAAGTTTAACATGTGGGGTCGCCTTTGTACCAAAAGTGTTTTCGTATATGGACTTCGCGGGGAGCCGAAATAGAGCAATTATATTGCTAGCCCTGCTCTACCTTTACTTACAAACACATAATTCATTTGTTAGCGTTTGTTGTTTTTAATAATTTATCAAATTAAAAACACAAAAACTTCAAATATTTTTATGACAAATATTTTTGTTTACTTTTTAAAGAGAAAAGCCAATAATTTTTAAGGCTTGGCAACATGTTTATACATTCTTAATTTTTAAGTAGCTATATCTATAACTACTTAGCAAGTCTATATCTACTTAAATTTGTATGGAATATTTATATAAACTTCGAAAAAAAAAACAAACTTAGTATAGAATTATTTAATAATTTTCGGATCTTGTAATTTTTTTTGGCAACCGAAACTTATTTCGGTAAAATATTATTAAAAAAAATACAATATTGCCAACTCAAATAAAAAAATTGATAAACATACGTCAAAGCAGTAATACAATCTTTTATTAACCAGTGTTATTTAAGTTGACGGAAATTTAATTTATTTCGTTTTAAAGTTTACGAAAGTCTTTTAATAGGGTATTTTAGGGTTAGTGCTTACCAATCATGTTACAATATTTACCCATTTTACACCGCTCATAGATCCTGTGGGAATTTTGGTGTAATGGTTGCTTAATAAGCTTTTATAAAGTTTTCTTCTCTTACGTCATACGTAATTTAATTTAGATATTTATTAAAATGATGTACAAAAATTGATCTATTGGCTTTTCATGAGTTTTGAAAAAAAAGTTCAAATATTTTAGACTTTTTAGACAATTTTTTAAAATTATAATATGGCAACACTGGCCGCTCATTAAAAAAAAATATTTCTTACATCGGTCTTCTTTCTATATGTAGATAATTTTTCAAAAACAAAGTAAATTTAATATTTCATGGCATTTGGCGAGTGAACTTTTTTAACGATCGCGAAAAAGTAGTATATCATTTCTTAATATTTTTTCATGGACTATACGACTATGCGATGAATAATTTGATATTTGCAAAAATTGCAAAAAGTTATAACCCTAATGTACAATAAAATAATGTATGTATGTTCTAATAATAATATGGCAACCCTGGAACATTTTCTTTTTTATAAATTTTTGGTACAGCCAAGACTAAACCATCACATGCTTTTTACTGCGTTATTAGATCGTTCTTTTATGTGGCATTATCGGGCCTTGAAAGTGTGGTGCTGCTTTAAAGCAACGGAAGCGTAAAATGGGTTAACAAAAATGGATAAAGTTAATAAATTCGCAATTTTTTAAATTTTGTATTCAAAAAATGTACATACAGTTAAGGAAAAACTCTACATACACCCTACTATTTTCAACTTCTAGAGAACTAGTGATAATATTAAAAATAATTTTGATGTCCATGTTTACGACATTAATAGTTAAGAATTGGAAGAAAAAAAAGTTTGAAAATATTGATCTTTTATAAACTATTGGCGATAAACATAGAAATCGGTTTGAAAAAAGTCTACATACAGCATTGGCAACTCTTAAAATGAAGAAGATAGAAGGAAAATAACCATTAGTTTTCTTGATTTGCTTTATTTCTCAAACACAACAATCATTTAAATTCAGAAAGCGATTTCTAAAACACGTTTTAACTTTAAAAATGGTAAATAGAAGAGAAATACAACAATTAGGTCGAAATTTGGTGGTTAACTTTCGAAAAGAAAACAAATCTTACGGGGAAATTGCTAAAATAGTAAAATTACATAAGTCGCTCTACAGTGCAAACTATTGTCAAAAACCATCAAAACACCAACAGTACCGAAAACAAGCCACGATCTGGAAGACCGAAGAAGCTTTCAAGACGCGATGTCAGTAGTGTAATTAAAGAAGTCCAAAAAGATCCAAAAATAAGTGCCCCAAAATTAGCCGAACACCTTGAATGTTCGAATATTACTGTTTCATCTAGAACAGTAATATACGTTTTGCATGATAGCGGCTTTAAAAGTAGAACAGCACGCAAAAAGCCATTTATTTCTGCCAAGAATCGTCAACTTCGCCTGGACTTTGCTAAGGCACATTTACAGAAATGAATGGATTTTTGGAAGAAAGTTATATTTACCGATGAAAGTAAGTATAATTTTCTGGAATAACGGCCGAAACAAGGTTTGGTGAAATCCGAACACTGCACTTGATCCCAAAAATATTATACCTACTGTAAAACATGGTGGTTGCAATGTTATGTTATTGGGACCTTTTGGAAAAATCTGTGCGCAAATATGATATCAGAAATCGTGAAACCCTGAAAACTGCCCTAACTCTGGCGTGGTCGGAAATTGCGCCCAGTATTACGGAGAATTTGGTGATGTCTATGCCACGTCGTCTTTAGGCGGTTATTGAAGCCCAAGGTGGTCCTACAAAATATTAAAAATATATTGTTTTTTTTTTATTTATTTAAAAGAAAGTAAATATTAAATTCGATTTTTAAGACTGTATGTAGACTTTTTTCTCATACATTTTTATTGTTTTTGTTATTTCTGTTATTGTTATGCTTTTTGATACTTTAAATATTAATGCAAACGCTTTATTAATTTGCCTTACGAATATCTTAAAAACACAAAATAAGGGGGTGTATGTAGAGTTTTTTCCTTAACTGTATATGCTTTTGCTACAAATGTAAAAAACACTGTTGGTAACTGAAACGATTTCGGTTACAGAAAAAATCTAAAAAATGATTTTTTCTGCAACGGTTTTTAGTTTTTTCGGTATCGCTATTTTAAGTATAACGGTATTTCAGTAAGGGTATTTTAAGGATAGCGGCATTTCGGTAACGGTATTTTAATTATTTCGATAACGATATATTAAGGGTAGCGGTAGTCAGTTGAAAGGGTTTTTTTAAGCGCCCCGGTGGTCTAGTTGGTAGCGTGCTAGCTTATCAGCGCGGCGGTCGTGTGTTCGATTCCCATTAGAGGCTCTGGGGGCCAATTTTGAATAAAGTTGCTTTGCGAAGTGATAAATAATTTATTATTTTCACTTCACAGTTATTTTTCACTTCATGTTTTCATTTTGAGCGATTCCCATTATCGTTATGAAAAAAAATGTTGTTATGATGACTATCTGTCAATTTTATTTCATTCCACTTGTTCCGTGAGTTTTAAAGGAAAATTTTATAAAAAAAAACTAATAATTCATTATTTTTTTCATTAAAAAATAAACATTTAATATAAAGAAATGTCTTTATTTGCGTGTATGCTTCTGAAAGAGGAACAGGAGGCAATTTTTTTTTGGTTTTGTTTTTTATAAATGTAATTATTATATTTATAAATTCTCTAATTCTTTTGAAAATTAAAAATTTCATAATTAAATTAAAAAAACTATTGCCAAAATTTTTTAAATCCCTTGCGTTCAATGCCTCACCTACACTTCACTTTCCAACGCCAACGTGAGTGTAAAAAAATCGAATTTTATAAATCACTACGTCATTCCGTTGGACTTTTACGTTATCACTTTAATTGTCAAATTAAAATAATTTCAGTGTAACCTGCATTTATGCATTTATGGAATTTATGTTTAACTCATATTGTCCCAAAGATTTTATTATAACTTTATATAAGTTGGTAGTTTAGGTAATTTGGGGTTAAAAAACACGAAGCTGAAGTCAATTTTTTCAGATTTTTGTGTTCAATTTCTCGAACACTATATTTTGAAGGCATATTTCAACAATACAAATGAAAAAACAAAAACATTTGTTATACCCTTCACCACATATACCCTATATATCAGTTTGTAATTCCGTTTGTAACATGTCGAAATATAGGTTTATGGCCCCATAAAGTATATATATTCGTGATCCTTTGCAATTTTAAGTCGATTTAGCGATGTCCGTCTGTCTGTTGAAATTGCGATCACTGCGCAATGACGCAAGCGGGGGTACTAATTTTTACCTAGGTCATTGGACATGCGAGGAGTTTGCTATGAGCAAAATCGGTGCAGCGGTTGAAAAATTATGAGTGAAAATGTGAAGGTACCTCTAATTTTACCATAAAAATTGGTGTATTTTAGTACAAATTCATAGTAGCGACAGCTTCAGCACAGCCCAATTAAAAAATTTTTTTAAATTGTTTTCTATTGTTGAAAGTTTAATCGTTTGTTAATGGAACTACATTTTTACTTTTTTTATTTTGTATACATAGTTTTCAGTTTAAAAATTATATTATTATAAAAGGGGGAGTGAAGTGGATAAAAACTTTTATATTTTCAGTTAAAGCTAACCTCTTATACTATATAATTGCATAAATAAAATAGTTCAGTCTTAATTAAAAAAAGAAAAAAATTATAATAACGAGTGTTCGAATAATCGAACACTGGGAGGATATGAGTTAATTTGTTACATTTATCCCTACTTTTTTGCTATTGGCAACACCAATGTTAACAGCTGATTGAAAATCATTTTTTCCTTAAATATTTTGGTCTTCTGAAACCTAAATCGCAAAAAAAAAAGTTTATGCAGCAATTTTTGAAATTGTTTTATTTTTAAGCGCAGAGATGTATGAAATTCTAATTAGTTTGTAAAAAATTTCAAATAACGTAACAAACAGCTGTTTCAACGCGAGCAACCACCTACTTTATTCAAGTGATTTATAAAATAGATTTTTTTTTTAAAGATTTGAAGTGAGACAGATGGTTTCTGCAAAAGTTAAATCAAGATTCGGATTCTTTGCGAAGTAGTAAAAATGTTTATCATTTTTACTACTTCGGATATAATTTGTAATTATGTATTTGATTAATATAAATAAATAAACATAAGGGTTTGAACCCTGAAAAAACTACTAACGATTTAATAACGGTACCAGTTATGGAATAACGGTATTTTTAAAAGCAAGAATTTAGGTATTAATATCGGTCATAAATTCGAATGGTGTTTGAAACTGAAAGCGGCATTAAAATGGTATCGGCGGCCAGCCTTGTTAAAAGCTAAAAAAAAATTGCCCTTCTTGGAAATGTATGATTGTATTTATTTTATTTTTGGTCAGGGATGATCACTACCAATTTTCATGTTAAATATTTTAACATTTATCTAAAATAATTAACACAGCTAATTTGTTTATAATCGTTGCTAAAGTCACAACTATTGTTCCAATTTTAACAATATAATTTGTACTAATTACTTGTGTGTATTTCAAATAAAACTTTACTAATATTTTTTTTTATTATATAAAAACTTTATTTTACAGATGACAATGATATGGAGAAGAGTATTAATTTGGAACAGAATCAAACCATTGAAAATCGTGGCGACAAAAGTTTTTTAATAGTGTGGCATGTTAGTCAACGTTAATTGCTGTATAAAAATTTTTTAGAAAGGTTTTCAATAATTGTTTTATTAATATTATTAACCAATAAATATTTATTTTATTTTGTTTTCACATTTTGTATACTACTAAAAAAAAATTAAATTAGTGTATTTAGGGCCAGTTTTATAGTGAAGACTTAAGTTTTGTTTATCTTAAGTGACAATATTTAATAGGAATTTTAAGCAATTTGTATGAGCTGAATGTTCCTTGGGAGAGCAGCTAAATATTAAGAACATCAAAATCTTAAAATCACGAAAATTTCACGTAAGTGTTTGCTATAATACCGGCCCTTAATTTTAAATATAGAACATAAATATGATTAAAGCTGTAGCTACAATTGACTTTTACATTTTGTTAATTGGTTATCTAAAGTTTTCTTTATTTAAGTTTTAGAAATAGTATACAAAATTACACTTAATTGGCTTCAAAAAATGTCATCCAGTTTATCCCTATATAAATATTTTTGTAATTTTTTTAACATTTTTAACATTTGTTTAATTTTAAAATTTGTATGTTTTGTCAATTTTGTTTGTGTTTTTTTTTTATTATTTTTGTTTCCTTAACCCTCTAATGCTCTTGCTTCAGATATCAATAATATTAATACAAAATTATATTTATCATGTGAAACAGTTTAAAATTTTGAATTATCGCTTTATTTAGGTTTTATAGCACAATAAAGGTTAAATACGAAATGTTCCGAAATGCATTACTACGCTGCATCTAAAACCAGATTTCCCATACAAAGAAATCAAGTTTTATAATTGTGTTTGCACAGCATTCAGCAATAGTATGTATAAAACTATTGTAAAAATATGGCATCACCTTGTGCAAAAAATAAAATGTAAACAAATAATAAAGAAAACTACAATTTGAAGAATGTAGATCCAATCAAAATGCGTTCTTAATTGAAAGTTAAATGCAGCACCCAGTTTCTTATTTTGTCTCCGGCGAAGAAACTCTATGCAAACAACATTGGAATAGTACCGGGAAAAATCTACCATGAACAAAGTGAAAAATCTTGTTTCCAAATAGTCATCCCTTGTTAAACACACTTTTAGAAGCTACATTAACATTGTTTCTTCCATCATGGTAAAACATTTTGCACTCCGCCATTAAATTAATGGTTTTTTAGAAACATATTCTATTTAAGGTTATTTTGTTTTGTTTACAAAATGCGGTTGTTTTGTCAACTCGAAATCTAGTTAGATGTCAATTTCATAGTGTAAATAGGGGGTAATTTGAAACTGGATTTACTAGATTTTAAATGCGATTTCGGTATAGTGTAAATTTAGTATAAATTTTATTTGGAAGGTGGATTTTGGATTGCAATAATCTTGACTCTAAAAATTATATAAACAATAATAAATGAATGCATGTTTTGTTTATGGGCGAACGGGGTAGAGAAAAAAGCAAGCGGGGTAACAAAATATTTGTATTCTTTCTATTGTTGCTTCATTAAGATTCGGTTCTAGAAAGAAAATAAAAAAAAAATAGAGCAAAAAAAAATCAGCATATACATAAATAGAAAGCAACTTAAAAGGAAATTGAGAAAAAAAGTATGCAATCAATTTCATTGTGTAAATTAGTTCTTGCATTGTATTAGCCACTTTTGTGAAGCGTGTTAAGCGTTTCTTTGCGCATAACATGCTTTTTCGAAGTGATTCAAAACAGTGATGCATTTCCGAACAGAACCATTGTCTAGATTTTTGATATAAACAAATATATTAGTAAAATAAAATTGTTTATCCAGTGTTTTTATTTAAGAAGTTACAGCGATTTTTGCTTTTTGAAAATTGCAAAATTTAGCGAAATTAACAATAAACATACCGAAATTGATTACGCATACATTAGGTGTGTTCGACGTACGTTACCGCGGGTGCCCGCGGAACCCCAATCTTACCAGAAAGCGTTTCTTGTAACAAAAATTGGGTAAATGAGAGCGTTTGTGAGAGAGTAATTGTGTTTCTCATTTTACCAGAACTTACCCGTACTTTTTGTTTGGGTAAAATGGTAAAATTGTCAAATCATTAGCTGTTGCTAATAAATTAGCTGTTTTGCATTTTTGAAAAACAATTAAACTTAAATAAAAATTTACTATAAAGAACTTTTCCTTCTTAATAATGAAGTATACATTTGAAAATGTAAATAGATATTTGCCATTTCAAATATATTTATTATTAAAGCTGTTTTTTAATATTAATAAATTTGACTTTTATTTCTGGGTATGAAATGTGGTTTTGTGCGTTCGCAGTATTTCAGACATTTTTATGGTTTTATGAGAGAATTTTTTGCTTACTCTCATTTTACCAGACTTAACTCACAATTACCTCGTACAGACCTATTAAAGTCTGAGTGTAATAGCTGTGCTTAATAAAAAAAAACTTATAGAGGGATGTTCATGAAATGTGTCTCCATTGTTTCCCGGAGGAAAACTAATAACTTATTTTGCAAATAAAGACTCTTAACTTACTTTGCTTTATATCAATAATGTATAACAAAGCATAAATATATTTTTTGCGATTTTTTAAATATTTTTACTGTTTTAAAAAGTAAATATTTTTCAAATTTACGAAAGTATGACTTTACATCCTTCGTTGAACAAAAAAATTCTAAAAGGCAGAAAAAGTAGTAAATTATGTTTTCTATCGAAATCAAGTAATTGCTTTAATAAAAAAAGTATTATTTAGCCAAAAAGTTCTTAATTTTTTGGTGGTCTTGGGCATTAGAGGGTTAAACTGACAACGATGAGTTTCGATTAGAAATTAACAAAAGTTAACTTAAGCTAAATATGGGCGGTTCAGTAAATTTATTTACCTTAAAAAAACTACCATTAACTTTGTGCTAATTTTTTGTAGATATTCAAAGAAATTTTATGTTTTTTTTGTTACTAAGATTAAGGAAAATTAATGAAATTTGGTTTATGTCGATGTAAACTTAAGGATGTTAATTCTATTGTAGTTCTAGCTTTAATAATAATTAAAAAATATTTATATATAACACCACCAAATAGTTTAATAACCAACAAAATAAAAAGGAAAAGCTTAATTGAAATGTGAAAAGAAATACAAAAATTATAACAAATTATAAAATATAAATAATTTTTTTTTCTTTATTTTGCTTTATATAAACTTATAAGAAAAAATAAGCTTTATATTAGGGAGAATAACATTTGATGAAGTTTTAAATATATTTCAGATATTATTTGAATTTGGTGTTTTAAAAGGAACTTGATTAAATGAAATTCTCCTTATATTTATATAATTATTATAAAGACAAGTGATATTGTAATCCTTAATAAGCGGAACAGTAACCAAAATTATTAAACCGAAAAATATACACTTAACTCCCTATGCCCCCTCCATATTAACATTAAATTTAACTATAAACGTTTCTTAACATTTCTTCATACTGAACATCACTCAATAAAAAAAGATTTTTTCTTTTCTTAAGACTTTGTTTTAATTTTTTATTTCTTAAAAAACCCTTTTAATTTGTATATATATTATTTAAGTTTTGTAAATTTTAATTTTATTTTGTTAATTTTATAAAAAGAAAAACAAAATTTTTGTTTTAAAATAATTTGTTAAATTTGTTTGTAAGTTCTTAATTAAATTATGTATAAAAGCAAGAAAAAAATATTTATAAAAAAAATAAATAATTTTGATTTAAAATCAATTTAAATTTTTAGTTTCTTTGTCCATTTTGATTTTACCCAACCAACCAAACATTATACAAATAACAGGCACTGTGGATAAAAATGCACATTCGTTAGCAATATCGGGCAGGTGCAATAATAATTTTGGCATATTGTACTTTTTCCAAGAAAATTTTTTATCATTAATGACATCATAATATTTAAGAATAATGATATCTTCACGATTTGTTATAAAGATATAGTATAAATTAAATTTATAGTAACTGGCAAACAATTCTTGTAGGAACATATTTTAAAATGCAAAGTTCCTTGAATATCTTAAAAAGAAACTAACATTTTTCGGTTTTTTTTGTGTGTTGAAAATGTAATTTTCTATAATATTTTTGGATATTTATTTTATTGCATTAAATTGCCAAACATGAGCTTGTTTGAACAGAAATTTATTTGTTGGAAGATGGTGAAAATAGAAATTAAAAAAAATTTATAAATACAAATCATTGAAAGATATCAATTTATTTTTTTTTTTCGTTTAAAAATATAAAGTAGTTTAAAAATTGGGTTTAAAAATTATTGACGAACTATCGCATTAAATAACAGGTCAATTGAGAAGTCCCCGGCCTGACACATAAATGGCGCTACTAGACTTAAATCGATATAATTTTTAGCCCTAATCTTCAAAAGACACGTGTATCGTGCATGGATCATTAGTTTGTGAATTATAGCATTTTGAGTGAAGCAACTTTTGTTATTGTGAAAAAAAATGGATAAAAAGAAATTTCGAGTGTTGATAAAATATTGCTTTTTGAAGGGAAAAAATACAGTTGAAGCAAAGACTTGGCTTGATGACGAGTTTCCGGACACTGCCCTAGAAAAATCAACCATCAAGGATTGGTATGCTAAGTTTAGACGTGGTGAAATGAGCACCGAAGACGGCCAAAAGAGGTTGTTACGGACGAAAACATTAAAAAAATCCACAAAATGATTTCGAGTGACCGTAAATTGAAATTGAATGAAATAGCGGGTACTCTAAAGATATCAACTGAACGTGTACATCATATCATTCACAAATATTTCGGTATGAGAAAGCTCTGTGCAAAGTGGGTACCGCGCAAGCTCACTTTTGACCAAAAACAAGTCAGTGAAAACGATGGCAAAAATCCATGAATTGGGCTTCGAATTGCTTCCGCATCCACCGGATTTTCCAGATCTGGCCCCCAGCGACTATTTTCTGTTCTCAGATCTCAAAAGAATGCTCGCTAGAAAGAAATTTTCATCGAATTAAGAGGTGATCGCCGAAACTGAGGCCTATTTTGAAGTATACAAATCGTACTACCAAAATAGCATCGAAAAGTTGCAGGGTCGCTATAATCAGTGTATCACCCTTGAAGGGAACTATGTTGTATTAGTATGGTAGGCCGGGGACTTTTCAATTGACCTGTTTATAAAATATGATATTAGTTTATGATATTGTTTTGTTTCTTGATTTGTTGGGCATACTGGGAAAGCTTAAAAGGTACCTACCTATACATCTTCACTGATTATTGCAAAATTTTATTCAGGCATGTGACAAAAATCTAAAAAAAAAACAAACGGATTTTTAGTGCCTAACAATATATTTTACGATTTATATTTTAAAATTTAAATTTTATTGCCTAAATCAAAAGTAATTATTTAAAACCAATTTGAGGCTGAAAATCTGTTCGTTTTCAATTTTCATTACATACCCCATTACCAATATTACCTTTATTTTGCCCTACACAAAGCAAAGCAAGTTATGGCACAATTTGGCCAATACATTATAAACTACTTTTCACTTTTCTAGTTTGAATTATGCTGATTTTTTACAAATGTCCCATACGCCCTGGTGATTTTTAGCACAAGAATATTGCGTGGGCACCTTAAAACATATTTTGTTTTTTATTAATTTTTGAAAAGTTTTTGTTTTACTTATATTATTATATATTTATTTAGACTGAATTTGGCTTTTATTAAAAAAATATATATATGTATTTTATAAATTTAAAAATACTAGAGTATTTTTTATAACCTACAATAAAATAGTTGTTGTAAATATACCTTAAAATTTAAAATTAAATTTTCAAAACCAGTAGTTACTTATTGTCGTAAACAAAATAAAGGCAAACAACAACAACAAAAATGTATTAATAATAAAAAATTAATAAATTTCCTCTTCTAAAAAAAAACTTAAATCATTTTGTTTTTATTACACTAAAATTTTTTTATAATTTTTTTTTTGTAATACATCTGTTGTAATTCATTTTGGCAGTATAACGCAAACCTTTCAATTTTGCAAATATACAAATTTTGCAAATACCCAAAAACGTCTAGGTCAAGATAATCCTAACCAACTAAAGGTGGCATCTTGCTCATTAGTTCACATATAAAATAAATTGAAAAAAGTATGTAACTAGTAGTAACAATTTTCCGCTTAAAAGCAAATTGGTTTCTCTTGTTGATCTACTCTTTTTTCCCTTACCAAATACTATTTATCACCAAGAATTATCAAAGTCGCTAAAGTGGAGGGTTTAGTTGTCAAAACTAAAAGTGTTAGTTTAAATATAAAATAAATTCAAAAGCATTTTTTCGTCCCTTCTTCCCCAAAACCGAAATCGTAAAAACATAATGCAAAGCGTTAAACATATTTAGTAGTCACGGTCAAACCCTTTACCCCTGCATTATTCCAAATTAAATTCTTTTTAAAACTACTTAACTGCAAGTTAAAAATAATATCTTACTATGTCCTTGTTAAAACTCTCCTCTTGATAACAGAATATTTATTTTTACAACCAAAATATACACAATTTATTGGTGCTGGAAAAGTTTTTTCGAATCTGATCTATTTTTTGAATTATCGCGCTTAGAAATTTGAAAAAATCGAGGTTTTGGAGTGATAATATTTCTTAGGACATTTTTTTTGGGAGTTGAAGGCATGTTCATATGGCACGGTCAACTCAAAACTAGTTTTTTTTTTCTCTATATCTCCTACTTTACGAGCTGTTCTGTTTTAAAAATACATAAGTAGGTCAATTTCTATTTAGGGTCTTCTTAAAAACGCTCTTTTAGCAACACTGGTTGTAGCGATAACTCACAAAATTTATCAGTGTACCACTTTGCCTAATTTGCGAAGTGATGAAAAATTACACCTCACTTATTTAAAAACAAATGATAACAAAAGTGCTCACATTGGTAAAACGATCCAGATCTAGAAACACTAATAAATTCTTTACGAAAAATGCATTAATGTTCCGACACCAAGCAAGAAAAAAATACCTAAATTATATTAAAATTATTTGAACCAAAGCTCACCTGCAATACCAAATTTTATTAGTGTGAAATTTTAAAAAGACTAAATGGATTTTTTTATTATTTACAAAAAACTAAAAACATTTTTTGAATCTGCGTAACCGATGATCTTTATACATATACCAGGGATGAGCACGCTTTTGTCACCTCGGGCCATATTAAGGTTTACACAAATCAAAAAGGTAAAAGTTTCATCGTTAGGTAAACAGGAAGCGAACGAAATTAATGTTTTTATTTTTGTACAAGTGAAAAAAAATATATTATAACTATAAAAAATTAACCAGACTCTTGTTTTTGATATTGAACTTTGTGAAGGCAAGATGTTGCATGTAGTGTTTTATACACAAAACCCCACTTAAAACTTTAAATCTGTGCCAAAAATGTCAAAATTATTAGTTTTTTGTTCATGAAAGAATTATTTTCATATTAATTTAAAAAAACAAAGTTGTCAGAATTCGAAAATTTTCATTAAATTAATGCAATTTTTCGTAATATATCTTAAAAATTTTCATGTAATTTATTAAAAGTTTTATATTGTGAAAAATTATGATGCGTTTTATAAATGTTAAAATTTCATTAGTTTACTGAAAATTTTCATCAAGTTTTTTGAATTGAAGTTATTTTTGTTGTCAATTTAGATCAGTGATCGGCACTCAGGGGCCGAACACAATCGGCAATTTACACGTACACTACACGAATGTCAACAAATCTCACAGCAAAGAGCACAAAAAATACAATTATTTCATTCAGTAGGACGCTAACTTTCAACAGAGCAAGTATATGCCGCTTTGTTGAAGAAATAAAGTACACTCCATAATTTGTTTTTTTTTTATTATATCTATTTTTTTATTGTAGGTATTTATTTTGTTTTTCGTTTACATTTTGAATTAAAAATGTGGAACGTTGAGTGGAAAGATTTTTTTTTTTATTTTCTTGAAATATTTTATATGAGGCAGAAGGCCTTGTATGTAATCAAAAAATTATTATCATTATTATGAAAACAAAAACATGAACTATTTTAATTCAATGAATACGGAAATTCTCTTATCGATTAATTCATTAATTAATTTATTCATTTATATATCGAGAAAGATAAAATAATTTCTTACGGTGTAAAACACCAATACACTCATATTCTCTCTTTCTGCTGACCACTGATTAGGATACTTTTCATCAAATCTAACTACGCACATTTAGCACTATAAAATATGATTAAGCAAATCTAGTAATTTTGTTTTTGTAGCGGTTTTGGGTAAGTGGCCATCTCAAATAAATTCTAAGCAACAAAGAAAGTTTTTGTTTGGAAAACTGTTAATTTATACACATTATTCTAAATTTAAAAAAATTCGGCAAAGGGCCGCATTTGACCACCATTGACATATCTAGGGTTTACTACAGCAACCTCATATCTCAAAAACTAGTACTTTTCAGGTGAGACAAACAAATTTTTGTAATAAACTTTTTAATCACCCTTATTCTAGTTGTCGTCATCGACACAAGACAATGTCGTCTTGGGATTTTTTTGAAATTGGTATTCCCGTTGTCGTTATCGAAAATAATTGATAACTGTCGACAAGTATTTGGTATTCTGTAAGAAAATGTGACGACGATATTGTCTTGAAACGACTCTGATTTTGTCGACACAATTTTTAGTAACGACTTGAGGAAAAGTAATGACTGAAAAAAAAACGGAAAAATGGGAAGAAATATCAAATTTATTAAATGCACTTGGCCCACCGAGAATAATGTGAGATGGATGGCAGAAGGTAAAGAAAGCATGATCATATAAAGTGCATTATGAAAATATAACAAAATTTATTTATAGGTTTGTCGAGACTTAAAATTTAAAGTTAAAAAAAAAATGGTAGCCAACAAAGCCGAGTGTAATGCTACAAGTGGCGGAAGATTCAAGCATGAGATTCAATATTGAGCCCGCTGGAGGAAGCTGTGGCAAATCTTCTACAGTTTCAGAAACAGCTGAACCCTAAGTTAAAGTCGTTTCCAACACTGAGCAGGTACGACCCCTGGGCTAAAAATCTTAATGTAGCTGCCAACTTTATTGTTTTGGAAATAAATGTGGACTTGATGCCGGTTTTCAAATTAGGTGCTATTGTTTCCAGCACATCTTTGAAGGCTGTTTTCTTCAGCCGAAAGTAACTTTCAAACCTCTACTCACTTGTTATCCGGCAGATTAAAGATATTGGATTTCTGTATGATGAGTCTTCTTTCCAATACTAGATTTTCTTTATTTTCTTCATCACTGGTATCAGAATTTAAATAAAAAACATTTTTTCGCAAAAATAATAAACAAAATAAATCTGCCGACTCAATTTTTAGAGATGTGTTTTTGTTTAAATCGATAAGCTGTCGACGTCGTTACAACACTGTTTTAGAATACCAATTTGGTGTCGAAGTGATGTCGACGTCGAAGCAAAGTGATGTTGACTCAAAAACGACGACATTGATAACGACAACTAGAATAAGGGTGAATATTTTTTTTTTTTTTTAATTTAAAAAGTAATGATAAATTTAAAATTTCAAAAAAAAAAAACCAAGAATATAAATGTGAAAAAATTTTTTTGGATGGGAAAACAATTTTTGTGGTGAAAAAAATTTAAGTGGTGAAAAATATTTTTGAAGTGAAAAATATTTGAGGTGAGTACAAAATATTATTCACTTCTAAGCGACTGGTGAAAAAATATGAGAAAATATATTTTATACCAGTCGCTACTATGAAATTGTACTAAAATACACCAATTTGTATGGAAAAATTAGAGGTACCTTAACATTTTCACCCATAAATTTTTAACCGATGGACCGATATTGCTCATTTTCAATACTAAACTGCTCGGGAGGATGTCCAATAATCTTAGTGAAAATTTGTACCCACGCTTGCGTCTTCGCGCCGCGATCGCCATTTCAACAGACACGGACATCGCTAAAAATCCACTTAAAATTGCATAAGGATCACGAATATATATACTTATGGAAAAATCTTTTTAACCAGAGTTCGATAAAGTTTTATTCTGCATTTAAATAGCAAAGAAAGCCTAATGGGTTACTGAGTATTAGGGTTCGTAAGTTCATGTAAATACATGTTTGTTGTCGTTAGTTGGATAATTACCGAATATCTTTTTGAAAAAACAAATTTATATTTTGCTATAAATGCATATTTTTACATATTTTGCATATTTTCAAAATAAAATGTTTTTAAGCATATTTTTCTATATTTTATTAAAAACTGAGTTTTGAGGTGATCCAATCCTCCCTGTGATAAGGACTTGGTCACACTACTTAATTGCGAAAAAATTCGACTTTAGCAAGACAATTCAACTTTCTATGTTTGGGCATCTACGTGGGTAAAAAAAATCACACAATTTTTATTAAAAACAAAAAATATTTTTTCAAATTTATAAATATTTGTTTTCTTTGTTGCGAAGACAAAAATATCATTACTAATTTCTTACGATGAAAAACGGTAACTTTTAAACCATTTTTTATAAAAAAAAAGTAAAATTGAATTGGTAATATTGAAAACGTTCAAAAAAATCTGTAATATATTCTTATTTTCAAAACTTTATAAAAAGTTTTAATTTCAATTGAAACAGAGCCGCGAATAAAGTTGTAAGCGACAAAATAAAAATTGTTGAAAAATCGAATAAAAGTTTTAGAACTTGTAGGTGTATCCCACTGACTGACTTCTTCAGATTGCATTCTGATAACGAAATCCTGCATAATTTTTCCTAATTTCAGTTTTAAGTCATAAAAGAGAGTTATTATAACGGTAATCTGAAAAAAACAGGTTTTGTAAAAATTGTCGCTTAAAACGTTATTCGCGGCTCCGCTTCAATTGTTGCTGCAAATTTTTTTTTAGCAAATTTAGAAATGGCTGACAAATTTCCTTTTCGATTCAACTCAATCAAGTTTAACTGATATCTCAAAAACTTGACATTGATATACCAATGAATAACTACTTTTAACTTTCAGGTGTTAATAAGAGAATGTGTTTAATATTTTTCCTTTGTTTCATCTTTATTTTCTACAGCTTTTATAGAAAAATTCAAAATATGTTTAGGTTTTTGAGTCCACTGTTTAAAATATTTTGTCTTAACGTCAAACCAAGCACTTTGATATCCGTCAGCCAATAATTTTAAATCGATATAGTTTGTGCTATTCAAATCTTGGGAAATGGTCAATAACTCCGGTTTTACTCTTATAATTTCCACAAATTCCTTAAGTAGATAATATTTAGATATATTTAAAGCTGCCTGAGGAGTATTTATCTTTTTTGATGTTATTCCTTGTCTTTTGCCATTAACTGAAATTTCATAGGGTCTAAAAAAAAGAAATAAAAACAAAAAATAAAAAAAAAATAATTAATTAAGTTTCCTGCAAATTTCATTTTGGAAAGAAGCTTTGATATTCAAATTTTGTCCACTTTTTGTTATTTAAAAAAGTTTAAATTTCAAATCAAATCTATTTTAAAATGATCATAAAGCAAATTTAAATTGAGATCAGTTGTAAAATCTTCACTACAAAATGAAATGCTGCCAAAGGCCAAATGACATTTACTGATAATAATCAAAAAGACTTTCGCTAATTCTCTATTTCTAAAAAAGACAAAAATAAATTTTTTATATAAATAAAGGCTTAAGTGGAATTTACCAGCGTAACTCTGCAAAATTTTACCTGTGAGTTGAACTTTTTAATGTTGGCTTTTTTACAGCTAAGGTATAAAAAGTACATTTTCCGGTATGTGAAGAAAATCAATCAATTTGGATTTCGATCGATTTGGTAAAAAGTCTTACCCAGCAAAACCACACATTACCAAATAATGGGTAAAGTAATGTATAGCCATAGGGGCCGATGGATTACTTTACACCTTACTTCATTGATTAATTTTATACGCGATGAGCCTCAAAGTAATGTATATACTCATTACTTTAGAGGTGATAATGTAAGGGGTTACTTATATGGTTACTAGAATGGAAAAAGTAATGTGTCTAAAAATAGATTTTTAAAAAAGAGGAATTTTTATTAAAATTTATTACAAATATTTTATTTAAAATTTTTGTAATTAAAAATAATGTGGTCAAGATGGGAATCGAACCAGGGAAATCTGGTCGCCAGCCAAGAACTCTACGCACTGAGCTATCGACGCATATAGTATTTGATTGCTTTAAACTTAAATGAATTGTTGCGCTTCGTTTTTTCGCTAGTGTTATCAAAACAAACATACATTACCCTTTTGCTTACAAAAAAAACACAAAGTAATGTATCTAAAAATATATTTTCAAAAATATTTCAATTATTACTTTACATTTATAAATCATATATTACGTAATCAATAATGAGTAACGTATTACTTTATGCTTGCAAATAATGAAAAAGGTAAGGAGCTATCATTACAAGGTAATGCATTAGAATATCGCACCCATTACCAAAGTTTTGCTGGGTAATTTATATATTCAAATAAAAAGACCTAGAAAATTGAAATTATTTGTAATCGCTGCAGATAAATCAGGTGCATGGATTTGCATGTTTTTAAATCTCTTTTTTGAATTAACACAAAAACATGGTAATAAGGTTTGAGATTTCAGAAATGATCGTTTTGAAATTGATAGATTTTTGTCACATAAAAAGTTAAAGTTGAAATATTTTGTAAACGCATGGTCCGATCATTTTAAAGCTCGATCTCTGTACTATGCAATACATATGTAAATATTTGATTCGCGAATATCTTTAAATGCACTTAATATTTTTTCCTCGTAGCTCAATCAAATTGGAATCTTTTAGTGGGTCGCTAGAAATATGCATTTTTTCTTTTCATCAAAATCACAGCTCAGCCATATCTATTTTTAGCATATTTTAGATTTTGATACTAATTAAAATAGATTTAAAACCGTTGATTTTTAATTTGTTTCCTAATAATAAAATCGCGGTTGAAGATTTTTGCATTTTTAGTTATTCTGTATTTAAATTGTCCAATTAATAAAATATAATTAAATCCTTATACCAGTTTACCTCAAATCGTATTTGCAAAAACCTAATTTAATGCTCATATAATCTGAAACAAATTTTAAAATATATGTTTTAAATAGAACCATTTAAAAATTAAAATTTCGATGAAATGACGATTACGGATTTTAAATCTTTTTAGCTAGTTTTGAAACTAGAATACCAGTGCTCAGATTCTATAAGACGATTTATATACGATTTATTTCGTATACTTTACATACATAAACATTTAAAACTGTTGTTACAAATTTGGTACAGCGCCCCGGTAGGCTAGTTGGTAGCGTGCTAGCTTATCAGTGCGGGGGTCGTGGGTTCAATTCCCCCCAGAGGCTCTGGTTTGTTTTCGCTACAACGAGCCGATAACCTTTGTTGCTAGTGCTCGGTTAGGGATTTAGGATATAATTTGTAATTATATGATTTATCTAGAAGTAGCTTTAACTAACCACATAAGGCCCTAATGGCTCGGTTATGTAAATTAAGATTTAAAAAAATAAAATCTAAAATTTCAACAGTAACATCTTTAAAACGATAGAATTTTAACTTCGAAAATGGACGATAATCGTCGCTCGTCAATAGAATCCGGGCAGTGTTATTTTTATAAAGAGGGGACCAAAAAATGTACAACTTCTTTCAGTTATTGGAGTAGCGACAGATGAGTGTAAATATGCCTATGGTTTTTTTGGATCCAGGGGGCCTCTGGGCACCGGCGCTATATTTCAATTTTTATTCCAAAGGTGGTCATGTATTTGTCTTATTTATATTGACTTACACCCACTATCCCAAATTTGATATGAACAATATGTTTTAGTTTACCTTCTTTCTAACTTCATAGAATTTATCAATTAACATTTTAGAAAAATTAAAGTTTATTTTAGTTTTTGAATTATTTAAAACCTCGAGCAAAAAAAAAAAAATGTTATATAACAAAAAATAAACAAAATCCAATATAAAATCAATTGTTTTTAAATGAATATAATACCTACTTCATACTATTTTGTACATCACACCAAACTAAACTATTTGGTGAAGGCTGTTTTAAAACATCTTGAGCAAATTCAAAATCAGGTGCTGAATATATTCTTATTAGTGGTATATGAAGGGTATACCTAGAATTGATGTAATCATTATTTTGAAAACGTTTCCATATGGCTCTTTCCAAAGCGCTAAGCTCGTTGTCGCCCCAAAAGTTAATAGTACTAAAGTAAATGGGACTATCAAGTAACATATCTAATAACGCTCCTTGTATACCCATTATTTGCCATTTTGCTAGTTTGTCACTACAACTCATAGATAGAGTACGTTCACCCCTTCCAGGTTTTGTTCTCATAGATCCCACCACTTGTTTCATAGCATCGGTATGATGAGAACCTATAAGTTTAGCTCCAGTATAAACAGTTTCAACCATGCAACCTGCGTTTGACTCATCAATGTTGTTCTCTTTGGTTTTTCTTCTTTTCGATATAGGCTCTTCTGCAATATTGCTATTTACTATACAAGCATCACCACAAGGAGTTTGAGAACTAAAGAAATGAAACGATAGTTCATCTTTTAACTTAAATTTTTTGGTTTCTGGTACCCATGAAAATATTGTATTGGCCTTCACATCACTTTCTACCAATGCATTCTTTATTTGATGGTAAAAATATCTCAAAAGACCTCTTCTTGCCATTACCTCAGCATGTGAGTCGTTGATTATTAAACCTTGCGAGCATAGTTTACTTTTACCAATACATTTTGTACCACATCCCAGCGACGTTACTTTACTTTCACTAGTTCTTGAATTGAACAAAACCGCTCCCGATAAAATAGTCCACTCTTTATTATTTGGTTTTCCGGTTTTTGGTAAACTTTTAAATTTTAAAAAACATAATTTTGCAATCTCTTCTGCGGAAATACATTCGAAAGGTGATGAATCTCCACTGGGCAGCATTTGTAAAGTTGTAAAAGTACTAACTATTAAAGTATCGGGTACTCAATAACGGCAATTCGTTAGCTTATTATTGGTTTGACCCACTAACGATTTTCCTTGATATCATATCTAATTTATCCAGCATCAACTTAGCTCTATATGAGTAATTTTGACATTTAATGAGTATTGGTTTGCTATTTACACCACTGGTTGTCAGATACATCAAATTTTGTATATTAAAAAAAAAAAAAAAATAAAAACTTATGTTATTGTTTTGATGCATTTGTGGCATATGGATACAAAAATTCTATAAAATTCTAATATATTTCATCATTATTTTGTTCTATTACCATAACAACGCATGTATATCACAACAAGAGAGGCCTACTTTTAGGCGCACATAAATGTATGGTCATGCTGTATGATAAATAAAAAATATTTGTTTCCCGTGCAAAATAAGATTTTTTTTGTTGCAAAAGCTTAATAAACTATGACTTATTCTATATAAATAATGTATTTATTTATTTTATTTATTAATCATATAATTACAAATTATATGTTAATACCCTAACCGAGCACTAGCAACAAATGCCTTAGGCTCGTTGTAGCGAAAAGAGACCAGAGCCTCTGGTGGGAATTGAACCCACGACCCCCGCACTGATAAGGTAGCACGCTACCAACTAGCCTACCGGGGCGCTTAATAATGTAAATTTATAGTTTTGTTCACAACAGATTCCACTGCCATGTAGATTGTAAGAAAAATTTATGCAAATCTACTTTATCGTTTTTTTCGATACCGACTTTTTGGCATATACGGTGTTCAGCAAAAGTCACGGTACCCCTGTTAAAATCCCCAATTTTTTCTAAAATTACGTAACTGAAAATGTGACACTTATTTTTATTTTCTCTATGAACTTGTATACTGCCGCAAATCCAAAAATATTTCACTTGCTTAATTAAATAAAACTTATAAAAATTGTAGACCAATATAACTAGAGTATTCTAAAAACCGGCCTTATGGAAAAACCGGTTTCGGTTTTCTTCGAAAAATCTAATTTAAAAAAAAACCGGTTTCGGTTTTCGCAGAAAACACCGGTCAACCGGTTTTTTTCGGTTTTTTTTTTTAATTTGAATAAAAAGCTTATATAATTCGTTAATTGTTTTAATTACAAACAAAAAAAAAAAGAAATTTAATATATAAAGTAATACAAATAAAAAAAACATTCTTTGAAAAAAAAAATATTTTATAATATGTTTTTATTGTATTTCATTTCAACATTATATTCATTTGTTTTAATAGTAATTTGAACGTTTTGCATTAAATAAGTTTTTTTAGTATTACGATTTTTTTGTTTGCATTTGATAAAGCTAGAAGTGGAAAATACTCTTTCACTAATAGTAGATGTTGGACAAATAGTCAAAAGACAATTATATTAATTGTCCAACTTTTCAGTTCTTTCGTCGCATTTATCAAAATATATGAAATCATCATATGTGACCTTCTCCGAGAAAAGGGACCTAGTGTGTCAAAAAACGGGTTTGGACTTAAGAGTGGATTCTGGTACCTAATAGGGTGTAGAATAAGATGAATTAGATTTGTGATAAAAATTTATTTAACCCATAAAAACGTACAAAATGAACTTGGGAAAATCGATAAAAATGAGAAAAACATTAAAATTTACTTTTTTTGGTTTTAAATTGTCACTCCAATAGCGAAAAAATATACGTCACCACATGATATGACGACACCAAAGTCGGCACGCAATCATAACTAACCATACCAAATCGCATCTTCCAACTAAAGGTGTGTTCACAGTGATAATGCGTTATGAAACTTTAAATGCGTTTTTCTCAAAACTTCATTTTCACACACTAGGTCCCTTTTCTCGGAGAAGGTCACATATAATGATGAATGATTTTGTACAGTCTCTCTTTTAGGATTTTGAATACTGTTTATTGTGTTATTTAGATCAGAAATTAAACTATTTGAGTTTGGAATATCCAAAGTTAACCCTTAAATGCGCAACAACGCCAATTTCAACGAAAAAAATATATAATATGTAAAATTGTAAAAAAAATAACAATTGCGTACCACATTTTTTAAAAAAAAATTTTTGAGAGTTTTCTTTTAAAAAAAGCGGTTGTATCTTAAAAGATACAATGCGCACTATCCTACATTTTAGTTTTCAAAGTAAAATACGGGTATTTTAATTATTAGAAGTATTAAAAAGCTCTTTTTATTTATAAAAATAATTTTTAATTTTAAAAATAACAGTAAATTAAATTTACAATAAAATAAAATTATAATATTCATATAATAAAAACAAAAACAATCAACGACATAAGGTAATAAACTACATCAAAGTAATTAAAAGTTATGGTAATCATAAAAGCAATTTTTTTCAACTGTCACACATAAATTCACCTTACATTTTAAACAAAACATTTTGGTTTGACCTGAGCATTTGGGCAGCTTACATCTTCCTTTTTTTTCCATTGTTACCCAGTGACTTGTTCCATCTAGTCGGGTGTCCTTCGGCGGCGCTGGGTATGTATTCGGCTTTCGTCTTTTTTCCTCTATCTGTTTTTCCAAATTTGGACGTCCTTTTTCTGTTTTTGTTTTATAAGAAAACAATGCGTCAGCCACTTCCAACTTGAAATCCACCAATCGCATTTTAGATCCTGGTTTATCTTTGTTAATTCTTCTATAAAGAATCCAGGCATTAACACATGTCATGTCAAGAAGGTGGTAAAATATTCTAGTTGTCCACTTACGGCTTTTCATTGATATTTTATTCCGGCCTATTGAGCTATCCATCAAGTCCACTCCGCCCATGTGACAATTATAATCTTTAATGATTTGTGGACATGGAATGCTTTTGATAGATTTTTCCTTTTTGTCAAAGCGTTTAATTGTTAAAGGTTCACTCACTGTATTATAAATATCTAATGGAGGCTTAGTACCGACATAGTTTGAAATAAGATTGACAATTCTATTGTCCTTCCATGATAATGTTGTCACTTCGATACCGTGTATGTTGGTAACAAATTCCTGACTTGCTCCTCTTTCGAATTTCATCATTATTTTTTCTTCAGGTAACTTACAATTTTTTATTCTATTGCGTCTGATAGTACCAACCGGCAGAATTCCCTGTGTGCGCAAATATACTATTAGTGGCACTGTCGTATAAAAATTATCAAAGTATACAACAAAGTTTTGATATCGGGGTACTTCCCGAAGAAGTGTTACGACAATGTTTGCTGAGGATTGAAGATCTGGCTCACCTTGAGCCAACTTTTCAGTTGCTCCGCTATAGAGTTAAAATTTGTAGGCGTATCCCATTGTATCGCATAGTACAAACAATTTGAATCCCCATTTTTTAGGTTTGTTTGGTAAATATTGTTTCATATAACTTCCCATTTTTGTAGAGCACATTTGCTCGTCTACACTCAATCTGTCAAGTTTCGGTACGGTAGAAAAAGTTCTATTTAGGGTATCGATAACCGGCCGAATTAGATAAAGCCTGTCGCGATTGGGATCATTTCGATCAGGCATTTTGCTTTTGTCGTTAAAATGCAGGAGTTCCCGAATTTTTTCAAAGCGTTTCATAGGCATTTGGCTTTGTATTATATGAACACTTCGGTGGTTGTTTGCAGACCAGTAGTCTCTGGAGTTTGGAAGTTTGTAATACGTCATTTAAAAGAGAATTCCTATAAATTTGCGTAGATCTGACACTGTAAAATTAAAAGATTGATTTACACCAGCATATTTTAGCGTTTCCATTACTATTTCTTTCTCCAATGATTGTGGAAATAAATGGCACCAAACTTTAAAAGGCGTCTCTAAAGCTTTTATATCATCTGTAAGGTCATCTGTATCGCCTCCAAATTGAACTTTCTTAGCATCAATTTGAAGATTTCCCTTTTTCCATAAAATTCTTTCGAATTCCGACGACTTGGGATTTATAAAAACCCCATTAAATTCTGAAGAAAAAGAACTCCAAATATTTGACGGACCATAAGTTGTATTAGTCTTTGAATTAGAAGTAGAAGGTGTTAAATCTAACTGTTCATATCGGCCCAAATCTGGCGCTGTCTGAACTTCTTGATTATTATCTTCATTTATCATTTGTATGAAAGAATCATGTATAGATCCTTCAATATCAATTTCATCCTCAGTATCACTTTCTGTATTATTTTCATCCGGTATCAATAGGATTCTAGTAGCTTCTTGGAGCTCTGGTCTCTTTTTACAAGAATTTGTAACTTGCATGTCATCCTCATCTGAATCACTTCTGTCCGTACTATCGTAAGTAATATCCTCGCTATTGCATAGTAATGCACAAACTTCCTCATCAGTCATATTGACTCCATCAACCTTTCAAAATCCTGACATGACTTAAAAATTCTAAGTTCTGAATTATGAAATCAATTAACAATCGACTGTAGTTTATTATAACACTCAAAATAATTAATCCTGTAAACAAAGCAAGACGCCGAACATAGAACCTGCTTGTTCAAAGCATACAATATAAATGAACTTGCACCACAACGTAGTACATAATTCAAATAAAAACGGCTATGTAATTTGTAGGTGAATGCGCAGTGTATCTTTAAAGATACAACCATTAAATAAAGCTCTGTAGCCAAATTTTGAAACAAACATTTTTGTACACTTTTTACGCTTAATTAAATGTTTTTACACTAAAATAATTTTTTTCAAATCCTTAATATATTGCAAACGGTACGTAAATGGAGTTGGATTCAGTTTATGACGGACCGAAAACGGTACGTAAACGGAACGTATTGTTTGTTGGGATGGTACCCCTAGTCAAAACAGTATAATATTTGATTTACGCTATAACGCTGCTCGCAGGAAGTTGTACTTTAGCGTAACAAATGAAAAAAGCTATTGATTCGCAACGGAATATAAAATTAAAACAAACAACTCATGGGGAAAAGTAATTTTCTCGGACAAATCAAAATTTAACATTTTTGGATTGAACGGACGTGAATTGGTGAGGCGCAAAAAGTGGGACAAATACAAAGAATATTATAAAAGCTTTGAAGTATGGAGAGGGTGGAGTAATGGTATGGGGTTGCATGTCAGCAGCCGATGTTGGCAGACAAAACGGTTTACATAAAAATCTAAATCCTAAGTATACACCAGCTGATGTTAATATGTGGGTCACTAAAAACCCCTCCTTAAAGTCCCGATTTGGGATAATTTAGAAAAACACATACGAAATCACACTATTTCTAGTAAAGCCCAGCAAAAGAAAATAGTTTTGACTGAATGGGGTCAAACATACGAAAGCTACACAAAAAAGATTGTGCCCCAATGCCGACATGGTTGATTAAAGTTCTACGACTTAAGGCATATCCCACTACGTATTACATGGTGGTTACACGTTCAATTTCTTGCTTTCAATTCCTCTCAATTTGCAATACACTCACACTGTATAGTGAATACAGATAGTAAAAAAGTGTAAGTGTATTAAAAATTGAGAGGAATTGAAAACAAGAAATTGAACGTGTAACCACCATGTTAGGTAAAGCAATCCAGCTCAAAAATCACAAAATTTAAATTAAGTTTTGTTATTTTTTTCAGGAGTTCCATGATTTTTGCTGTGCAAAAATTTGAAGTTATCATGATCTTTATTTTGTTTTATTTATTGTTTAGATAAATAAGTGAAATATTATTTTGATTTGTTATAGTAACACATAAGTTAACACATCAAATACTAATAAGTATCATATCTTTTGTTAAGTATTTTTTTTAGAAGTTAGGAAAGATTTTTTATTATTGCTAAGGTACCATGACTTTTGCTATACACTGTAGGTGAAACCAATAATAAGCTGACGTATTGTTTTACAACTGTGAACTTAACAAGATGCTTGTTCCATTTCACAAATTCCTTACATATGTATCTGCTTTTTGGTGCTAAGGTATGTAAACAAATAACTTCAAAATATACATAAATGTAATAATATCAAAAAAACATATGTATGTATTTTATTTTGTAAAAAATATATTAATCCATACAATCTTCTACTGGGTAAAATTAAATTAATCCTATTAACTTTTACAAAAATTCAACATCTAAGAAATCTCGTAAAACCAAAATTTGTAAGTTTTAGTACGGTTACAAAAAACAAAACAAACCAACCATTTTTAGCTAGGCCTGTATTTCTATCCGGTAAAAGATATCTTCAGAACATGAAGTTTTAGACGAGCTTGAGCCTCTAGAAAAAGGCAGACTTTAACAAAACTTTTTTTAAAATACGTGGGCAGTATTTGACTCTGACCCTTTATCCAATAAATCACGCCAAAACTTTTTTCTAACAAATCTGGCAAATATGGTCAAAGGATGATAAGGTGACTTGACCTAATTTGGGAAATAATTTTTGTTTGGAAGACTTAAAAAAAACTGTAAGACAGCATTTCGATAACTGAAGATTATTCTCTGACCTTTTGCTTATCGATTGTTATCAAAAACTTTTCAAACAAATCCCGCAAATATGACGTAAAATATTTTAAGTGAAGTCGCGGCAAAAACAAAAATATTTATTGGGGAAAAACAATTCGGTAACTTCACTGAAGTATATTTTGTATACTTTCATGCGAAAACGTTCTCGATGGGAAGTTACTGGAATTGATTACAGTAATAATATTGGAAAAAATTGTGTTAGTGTTCAAATATTAAGAATTTAAAAAAAAGTTTATAAAATATTGCATTTTTTTTGAAGGTAAGTTAATAAAATTAATAAAAGCTGCAATAAACTAACATATATACATAAAAGTAATTGTATTAAAAAAAAAAATAAAAAATAAATCTATAAAATGGATTAAAGCCAAAAACCAAGAAGTCAAAGCACCTAAAATGATAAGTGTACAAGAAATTTTCACACGATTCGAAATAAGCATTTTATTTCAAGTACATTTTAATTTTTCCGGGCACCGCTAAAAAACTGGAATTTATTATTTGCATTAAACGAAATGAAATTTTGTTAAAAATATTTTTTTTTTAAAATGGCGAGATTAAAAAAAATCTCTGCAGCGATATCTACCCAATGTACCAAAGAATTTTTTTTTAAAAATTGTGCGATTTAAAAAAAAAATTTTCCCTGCGGCGCTATGTAGCAAATAAAATTTTAACTGCGGCGCCATCTACACAAAAAATGATAAAGGTGAATGTTCAAGTTTAACAAATCACGGGAGGGGATTCAATTTGTACTACCGCCCTTAATATCAACTACAAAACACTAGTAATTTTTACCAACTAAAATTTACTAAAATAGATCTAACGCAAATTCTGTTTCTCGGATATTGAAACAAAACATATTTGGAATCGCGAGAAAATATATCTTAATTTGAGTCGTCACACTTACCAATTGTTTTGGATCTATCGGGTGCTAGGGGTCCCGGTCCACGGATACCAAATAGATTCTTTTTTATTCTAGAGGAACAATAAATTGTTTCCTATTTTTATTTATCTAAAATTTACTAAACAGGACTTAATGCGATTTTTATTTCTCAAATCTTGCAACGAAATGAATAATTGGAATTATGAGAAAATTTCCTTTAAATTGAGCCGTCACACTTACCATTTTGGGTGTGTTTCGGTTTTTTGGAACTAGCGGGTCTCAAGGACCTGGCCATATAGAAAAAAATTATGTTTTTTAACTCCCAAATGGGTCATATTTTTTTTTGAGGGGTGCCCAAAAAAAGTAAATTTTTGGCCAAAATTTTTTGACAAATCGTTCAATTTGTGAAAAAAGTTTGGTAAATTTTTTTAGCCCTGTGCTAGAAAATCGAACCGAAAGATAAACCACGAAATAACAACCACAACAGAAATAAATAAATACTGAAATAAAACTTGAAGTCAAGTTTAAAACAGCCTCAGTTGTTAAACTTCAAACTATAAAAAAGTCAAACCAATAATTTTCTAACAGCTAGCCAAAATTTTGCAATTTCATTACCATTAGCTACAGAAATGTCATCACCAAAAGAAACAAAAAAAAAACATGGTTGCAAATAATAGAAGAACGTGAAGCAAGCGCATTGGCAAAACAAGCTAAAAAATCGAAAGCAGGTGCTCGTATTTCTCCTAAAACCGCAGTTACAACCAAACATATTATACTAGATACACCCGAAAACTCCAAGTCTGTAATTGCTAATAATACTTCAGAAACTCCTAAGATTCCTGAAATTCCTAAGATTCCTGAAATTCCTAAGATTCCTGAAACTTCTAAGATTCCTGAAATTCCTAACAATCCTAAAGATGATAGCGAAATTCCTAAGATACCTGAAACTCCTAAGATTCCTGAAACTCCTAAGATTCCTGAAATTCCTAAGACTCCTAAAGATGATAGCGAAAAGTCAAGTGAACAAATAAAGGTGAGACCAAGAAATTGGCTAAACAGGTAACAAAAGTTGTCAAAGCTGGTAGTAGTAGTTGTGGTGATAATTGCAACTGAAAAATTGTCTTAAGTTTATAAAAGTATGTAAATGAATTAAGTGGGAAAGGACAAGCTACAATAGCTGATAGTAATGATGTATGTATGTTTGGATGATTATATAAATACTGAAATATATATCGCTAAAACAGATAAATCTTTTAAATTGACATAAAAACTTAAAACTCGAAAAAATTGCAAAAAAGAAATCTTTAAAAAAAATGTTAATTAAAAATCTTTAAACGTAGCAAAATATAAAAAAAATCTAAAATTTTTAGTCGAAAACTATTTGCTTAATATGAATATCTCGAAAATGGCACCATACATCCAATGTTCCAAATTTAACTCTTTTTCGTTTTCTTACTCGAAAACTAAGTCGCCTAGGTAGAAAAATAGTTTATTTGGTCGTATCTTGGTTTTGGTGTATTGAAGTCATAATAGACAATCTACGAAAAACAAAAATAGAAAAATCATAATTTTTTTAACATATCTCGAAAACTAAGCGGGATAGAGCAATAGGTTATATAGGGTGTCGATTAGAGGTTGGCACGTGACAGAAAATTTCGCGATTCACGTGAATCACGCGTGAGCGAAAATTTAAATTACTCAAGAGATGTGCGAGAGCGCTAAAAAAAATTTTTGAGTGAGCGTTCGTGAGCTTATTTTTATTTATTTATTATTTTTTCGATTTTTTTACATGAAATGTAGCAAGTATGTTAATACTTCATTCAAGTGTTTTTTTTTAATATTTTGAGCGAGCGTGAGTAGAAAAAAATCTTCGAGCATGATTGTAATTTTTGGTTCGTGATCGTGAGTCTAAAATTGTTCACGTTCCCATATTTAGTCTCGATTGAGCATAAGATTGCTAGTTTTTTATAACGCGTATTAATTTTTTGAAAATTTTTATTTTTTATTGAAAAATTACTTTTTCAGGAAAATTACACGACTTAAGAAAAATATACTTTTTGAAATTTGTATTTTTTTATATGAAAATGGTATTTCTTTTTAAAAAATATACTCTCTGAAAAATTTATTGTTTTGAAAAATGGTACTTTTTTTGAAAATTGTATATTTTCATTTAATTTGTATTTTCTTTTAACAAATAGTACTTTTTTAAAAAATGATACTATTTTTTTAAATATGTATTTTTTTTTTGAAAAATCGTTATTTTTTTTTTGTTGAAAAATTGGTATTTTCTGATAAACTAATTTTTTGGGAAAATATTACTGTTTTAAAATTGTACTTTTTTAAAAAATGTTTTTTTTTATAAATATTCCTTTTTAGAAAAATTTTAGTTTTTTGAAAAATGTTTTTTAATCTTTTTTTTTTGGAAAATTTTAACTTTTTGCCACACTACAAAAAAAATATATTATATACATTATAAGTTGTGAACTCAAAAATTTTTACAAATTCGTACAAATTTGTAAAAGTTTTTACTGGAAGGTCTTTGTTTACACAAATACTCAGTATGGAGAGAGAAAAGTAAAAAGTAGAGTGATAGTTTGATGCAAGAGAACTTACTGGTTTTTACTGGATAAATTTTTTCCAGTAAGAATTTTTAAGAAAAAAAACAGCTGGTTAAAATAAATATGATTGAAAAACAAAGAATTTGTCCAAACACATTAAATATTTTTTTATAAAAGTAAAAAAAATATTAAAATATCAGTTTATTTACAAAGGAAAAAGTAAGATAGAATCCCGGAATGGAGAACAGTTCACATCTAACTTTATATTTTTATTCATATTTATAATTATATTTATATTCATATATTCCATATTTTTTTGTTTGGTATTTGCAATCAGCTGTTTTAACTATCTAACTAATGCGAACAAATTTTACGCTTCTGTACTTTTTTGGAGTAAATTTTGTCTTACTCTCTGTAATTTTGTTACCGAGTAATTTTTACTAAACTACTGGAAAAGTACCCAAACAGATATAAAATGTGTTTGCGAACTCAAACATTTGTATAAATTTGTAAAAGTGTTTACTAGAAGGTGTTTGTTTACACCAGTGATCGGCACTCATAGCACTCAGGGGCCGAACACAATCGGCAATTCACCCGTACACTACACGAATATCAACAAATCTCACAGCTAAGACAAAAAATACAATTATTACATTCAGTACGCTAACTTTCAACAGAGCAAGTATATGCCGCTTTGTTGAAGAAATAAAGTACACTCTAAAAATTTATTTTTTTTATTATAGTTTTTTTTTATTGTAGGTATTTATTTTGTTTTTCGTTTACATTTTAAATTAAAAATGTGGAACGTTGAGTGGGAACAATTTTTTTTATTTTCTTTCAATATATTAAATGAGACAGTGCCTTGTATGCAGTCGAAAAATGATTATTATGAATTATTTTTATTTTTTATAATAGAGAAAACAAAAACATGAACTATTTAAATTCAATTAATACGGATATTCTCTTATCGATTAATTTCATTTTTTAATTTATTCATTCATTTTTATAGAAAGATAAAATAATTTCTTTCGGTGTAAAACGCCAATACATTCATATTCTCTCTTCCTGCCGACCACTGGCTTACACAAATACTCAGTAAGGAGAGTAAAGCGACAGTTTAATGCAAGAAAACTTAATGGTTTTTACTGGATAAATTTTTGCCAGTAAGAATATGTAAGTAAAAAAAAATCAGCTGATTGAAAAAAATATAATTGCAATAGTAAGATGGAAGTCTGGAATGTTCTTAAATAACGCTAGATGTGAAATGTTCTCCAAGAACATTTCGTATTTTATTCATATTTTTCATATTGACTGCTTGATTTTTGTTCGCTGATTTACAATCATTACTAATTCTTACAAATTTTCCGTTTCCGTATTTTTTGGATATTCTTCTTTTTGAGAGTAAATTTTGTCCTATTCTCTGTAATTTTGTAACTGAGTAATTTAACTCAACCAGACTTTGAAAAAAATAATTCTTTTTGTAAATCAGCAAGTTGATAAATCAATTTATTAAATCATATTTAATATCAAAGTCGATTAATCAATTTCATTTGAATATTTTTTGATTCAATTGAATCAAATGAAATCATTTAAAACAAAATTCTTTTTTTAATTTTTAATCTTTAAAAAAGATTGATTTGATTTGCGAACTAAAAAAAAATATACATTAAAATTGACTTGCAAATATCGCTTATTTTTCTAGATATTAGAAAACTAAGGGAGATAGGGTAAAACGGACAACATTTTTGCTCTGGTGGAGTATAAATATACTGCAATAATAAAAATAGGCCGGATTCGGAAGACATCCCGCGGTAACCTTTTTATACAACAGCCACAGGGTAACCCATTTTTATACGAACGAAATGGAGCGAGAAATGAAGTTTGTTTCGCACAATATATACAATAACGGCACAATTCAAAATTCTCAAATTATTGCAATATTTTTAAAAAATTTAGTTCCATTATGAAAATAGTCCATTTTGATGAAGGTTTTGCTATACTTTTTTTAATTTTATATTGTGTTTGTGAAAATAAAATACAATTTTAAGTTATGACCCTTTAACTGAAATTTTTTCGTTTGAGTAGTTGTATTCTTTTATCAATAAAGGCACATAACGAAATAATAAAGTCAATTGAACTAACCTTTTTCATTTAAAGAAGCACAATTCAAAATTTTTACAGTAATAGTGGCACAACTCAAAATAACACTCTTTATGTAAAACAAAAGTAATTAGTTGTTTTTGAGCACATTGACGCAACTTAAAATATGTCTCTTTAGTTGATCGTGCAGAAGCAATGCAATTAACATAAAAACAGACATAACGGTATTTTTCCAGTCAAAAAAGATAGTGATGAGAAAGAAATTTTTGGAGTAGTTAGAGATGTGTATTGTGAATCAATATACTGCGTTAATAAAAATAGGCCAGGTTCGGAAGACATCCCGAGGTATCTATTTTTATAAAACAGCCACAGTGAAAAAGATACCCTCACATTTTCACTCATAATTGCTGGACTGATTTTGGTAATTTTCAATACCAAACTTCTCGGGAGGATGAGCAACCCCGCTGGCGTCTTCGCGCCTTGATCGCTATTCAACAGAAGGACCGTCAGGCAGCGTAATAGACAGACATTGCTGATCAACTTAACAGAAACAAATTTTAAAGTATGTCAGTTGAAGATGTAAGAAATATTGTAACAATATTAGTGGTACTTAAGTAAAAATGTTAAATCTTGTTTTTAATACTTTTTTTTGTTAATAATTATAACAGTTTTGTAAATAAAAGAATTGGATTGGAAAAATATTTTTGTTTCTATTTTTATTAGATGCAACAATTAGCCGGAAGTTTTTATCAAGAATTTAAACGTATGGTTAATCGCTATGACGAAGATGCAATGAAAAATTTAATGCCCTTGCTACCCCATGTTATGGAATGTTTGGATGCCTCATATCGCATTAATAATGAAGTAAAATTATTAAGAGAAAAAAATAAAGAATTGGAACGCAAACAAAGTGACACAACAGTGAAAGATGATATCGTAATTTAAAATAGAGAATATAAATTATATTATGAATTAATAGCTTATAAACTCTTCCAGCTTTCGGAATTAAAAGATTTCGCAAAACGAGAAAGGCAAGAATTAGCTGACCGTTTGCAAACATTAAAAATGCTTATACAAATACAAGGATCTAAATATAGAGATAAATTACAACATCTCAGTCTAATAGAAAAAAGAGAATCTGAGTTGAGAAAGGTTGGATTTAACACTTTGAAACCAATACATTTTATTTTATTTATATATTTCTTTTCATTCTTAAGCAATACGACGACCTACATGAAGCTTATACGGAATTATTTGTATATCATGCACATTATGTGGAACGTACTAAAATTGTCATGAGCGACCTTAATCCTGTAGCAAGGTATATATATATTTTTTTAATTTAATTTATTAAAATTGATTATTTTTCCTATGCATGTATTAGATCTTTTGGTGCTCTTTCATATAGTTCTTTGAATAATTCCTCCATGTTAGATACGGAAACTATTTGCAGTGTTGGAAGTTTTGCAGAAGATTCAGGACCTGAAACTCCGACTAAAACAGGTAGTTTAAAACAACATAATCAAGCTTCATCACTATAAAGTTATAACAGTCCCATTGTGCCAAATGATTTGTTTTATTTTTAATTTCTAAACAGCTCTAAAGTTTTTCTCTCATTAAACACTTTCGGATTTTTAATTTTTATATACAATTTTTAAGTACGCGGTCCTCAACAATTTTATATAACAATTCCAAAAAATATTGTAAAAAATTTTGTATCCTGTAGTTTTTTGGTATTTAGTCATTTTCGTTTTTTTGGTGTTGGTTTTAGTTTAATAAAAAATATTATTCTTTTATAGTAGAAATTTAAATTATAAAGACCCAATTACTTTTTTAAATAAAACATTTTCCTAAAATGTAGATTTATCGCCGCGAAAATACTCCTTTTTTTAAATGTTATGTTTAAGGGAGGGTAACATACAGGTTGGTTGAAAAGTTCCTGCGCTCGAAATGAAAGAATACTGTTTTTGTTACGAAATATATTTTTTTATTCAATATAATCTCCTAGAAGTTCAATGCACTTTTTCCAATGATCTTCCAATAATTTTATCCCATCCTTATAATGGTTTTCCGGAAGCTCTGCAAAATAACCGTCTACGGCTGCTATGGCCTATTCATTCGACGAAAAATGCTTTTCACGAAGGAATTGTTTGAGATTTCTGAAGAGATAGTAGTTACTGGGAGCCAAATCTGGTGAATACGGTGGATGTTCAAGCAATTCGTACTTTAATTCTTTGAATTTAGCCATCGTCAAAACACTTTTGTGAGCAGGTGCATTGTCTTGATGAAAAATGATTTTTTTCTTCTTTAAACCTGGTCTTTTCTCACGAATTTTTTCATCCAGCTGATCCAAAAGGCTGAAATAATATTCAGAGTTGATTGTTTTACCTTTCTGAAGATAATCAATCAACAAAATTCCTTTTGCATCCCAAAAAACTGATGCCATAACCTTCTTTGCTGATCGTTGTGACTTCACCTGCTTTGGAGCTGAACAACCAGCTTCAGTCCACTGTAAACGTTCTTGTTTCAATTAAGGATCATGGTGGTAGATCAAAGTCTAATCCATAGTTATAAAACGACGCAAGAATTCGGTTTTATTCGGCTTAAAACGCTCTAAATTACGCTGAGAAATTTGTTTTCGATGCAGTTTTTGTTGAATTGCTCAATGATTTCTACTGTGGTTGCAGTTTTTTATCGTCCTTCGCGTGGATCGTCTTCAAGGCTGGTACGACCACGTTTAAATTCACTAGCCCAAAATTCAACGGTGCGCTTTGAAGGTGAGGACTCTTTATGCACTTCTAACAATTGTTCATAAATTTCCTTTGCTTTTAAACCCTTCAAAACAAAGAATCTAATGACTGCACGATATTCAATTTTTTCCATATTAAAAAAATCAATGACAGGTCAACTTCAAATGGCTTGTAAACAGAGAAAGAGTTGAAAGAATGACTTGCAATTTTGCATGTGTTCTCAGGACAGTTATACCAACTTGAGAAAAAAAAGTTTGGAGCTAGCAGTGCCATTTCTTGGTGAGCGCAGGAACTTTTCAACCAACTGTACATAGGTTAAACTTAAACATCACATGTTTTCATTTAAAATTTATAAAAATACTAGCCAGATACTTCGTTATCTGTAGTTTTAAATATGGAAATATGTTGAGAAGAAAATATTATTCTATTTTCTAAAGATTTACAATTCAAATAAATTTGTTTCATCTTTTGAAGTGGATGTTTAAATTAAAAGTTTTGAACTTGTTTTTTATAGGTCATTCAAGGGGGACGTGCCCAGTGTTAACTGTTTTACTATCACCTGTTCCCCTTTCCATTCCAATACGTTCCCTTGTCTACTGATTCATTTCCACCTGTTCCCATTCCATTTATTTTCCCTCGTCTAATGTTTCAATTACACTCGTTCCCCATTCCATTTTATTTTTTATCCTATCAAGTGTATTAATTTTACTCGTTCCTCTTTTCATTCCATTTTAATCTCCTTGCAAATATTTCCCCATATACACCATAGCGGGCAAAGCCCGCTAGAAAATGGTTGCACGGGCTACGCCCGGGAGTATACGGAGTTCCGAGATAATTATCCGGAGTCCTTAATTTTTACCATGTCCCAGACCAAAATTCTAAGATGTACCTCAATAATTAGTTAGCCCATACTCCAGGTACACTCACCAAAAAAAGTCTGTAATAGCAACTGAAAATTTTGCTGTTATTACGGGAAATTTTGCTTATTTGAGCCCAGCGGTATTTTTTGCTAATCTTAGTAACACATGTCTGCTGACGTGTATTACAATGAAATTTGTAGAAAAAATTAGCTGCAGCTACTAAATTTTAGTAAATTTTTGTAAAGTGGAATTTAAAATTTGTTTGCTAAAATCGGCATAAAAATTTACTAAACATTACAATATTAATATTAGTACAAAATTTCAAATTAATTTTTTTGTCGAGGATCAAATTTTGTTTATTTTTTCAAAAAAATTTTAGACAAAATTAAAAAAAAAAAATTATCATTTTGTTTTAGTTTGGTAATTTCTGTTTTGAAAAATATTTTAGTAATTTTTTTTTATTTAAGGTCAAATTTTAATTGTTTTTAGGGCTGATTTTTAGAACTGAAAAAACCTTTTTTTGCTATTTTAAGTGGATGTACTATTTTTGGACAAGAGTCGGTATCTTCACTTTAGATCCCTTTTTTATCTATGTAACATTTTAAGGCAATTTAAGTTTGTAGGTGTAAGTTTTAATAAGAAATAAAATTTCCTTCAATATCCACTTTTTTAAAATTAATATTTTTTTTTTTTGCTAATTTTAGCAAATCGGTTTTCAAAAATTTGTAAAATGATTTTAGAAATTAGAAACGAAAATTTGTAAATATTCTGTAAAAATTCTGTAATTTGTAAAATGTAAATAGCAAAAAGTATTGCTAAATGATAACTTTTTTACTAAAAATCAGTGCAAAAATAATAAAGCGGGATTGAAAACCGTTTACAAATTTTTTACTAACTTTTTTTTTCTAAGTGTAACATATATTTCAAATTTCAGATTTTTCCCTTTGAACCTCCATTTTTACCATGTACCTGGCTAAAATTCTAAAATGTTGCTGATCAATGAGTTAGCACATACTCCAGTTAACACATATTTAAAAATTCAGCTTTCTGGCTTAAACGATGGGGGCAGCCCGTTAAGGAGGAGACTCTTCACCTTTTTGCCTCTCCACTTACACATATACAAAAATCACCTAGGTGAATGCCTACACCGGAGGAGGAACCTTTGCACGAAATTTCAACTTTCCACCTCCAGCGGTTTTGGCAAGGGTGAGAATTTTTCCCTTTGATTTTCCAAAAATTATGTCTTAACTGTTATCTACACTGAAGATGGAGCACTTATGCAAATTTGCACATTTTGACTTTTGGAAATTTGCACATTTGCAAATTTTCACATTTGCTCTGAACTGGCCAATTCAAAACGTCAATCTTCTCCGCACAAAACCAATTTTTTACTAGTTTGGAGGAGTGTTTGGTGTTATTATCTTTGATGAATTTTCACTTAATTGGCATGAAGTTGAAGACATATGGCTCCATATGGTTTTTTAAAATGTCTAAATACTGAAACTTGCCCATTTTTCCATTAATTTGTATTAGTAGACCTACGCCATGCCAAGAAAATGCACCCCAAACCATAAAGCTGCCACCACCATGTTTTAACGTCTTCTGAGGGAAACGAGGATTAAACTCTTGGCCATCTGGTACAATCCTATTAATTTTTGTTTCATCACTCCATAACACGTTTTTCGAAATATTAATGGCATTGTCTTGTGTTCTGGCGAAGGTTTATTGTTTTGAAACATTTTTTTTTAAAAACAATGGCATTCCTAACCATTCTTATTATAGCTGCATCCGTACGCAAGTCTGTTTTTCGCGGCTTCGGTTTCCGACTTTTGCCCCTAATCAATACATGATGTAATTGCATTGTATACTTTTTTCTAGAAATTTGCATTACTTTAGCATTTTCCGACACTTTTTTTCCGTCTTCATACATTTTCCTTCCATATGGTATCAAGTAATTTGAATAAAATCTACGCGAGTACTACCTATTTTAAGTGAATTGTGCCATTTATATGTCTACTTAAATCAGCATTGTTTACGCAAAAATTATAACGGTAAATAATAAGCAGAACATAACGGAATATTTGAGAGCTGTTGAAACAAAATTTCTCTCCACAACAATCTGAAGAAATAAAACTAGCATTTTATAAAATTGTTAGTTGGAAAATTCAGTCAGAAAAAAAAATAGTTTTCTATAACTTACTAATAAAATTTTCATGTTTCTTTACAATAAAAATAATTAAAAAGAATATGATATGATCTTAAAAAAATCCTACTATACTATTCACTTACAAAATAACAGATCAACAATTCATAAAATTCCATTACTTTACACACAAGGATACAGTGAAAAATATAATTCAAAATATTGTCTATTCATTAACTATCAACATAGATTATGTTGTAGATTTAATATGGATTAAGACAAACATTTGATATTAAATGCTTCATATAAGCTGTGTTATTTGATACTTTAAGAATTAAAGTTCATAACAAAAAAACTGTAAAATATAGAGGATAAATATAAATTGTTAAATTTCGTTGATGTTAGTCTAATTGTGTTGTTGTTTACAAGTTTGTTAATTTGTTTCCTAACACTCAATATAAAATAGACAATCATCAACAAGCAATGACCGTAAAGGGAGAAGAAGAGCATGGGTATTGACAAGGTTGGGTAGCGCCAACCGAAAATACTAAGTATTCTATCCTGCTGGCTCAGTGGAATTTCTCAATTTTTATTCTCTATAACTTACTAATAAAATTTTCATGTTTCTTTACAATAAAAATAATTAAAAAGAATATGATATGATCTTAAAAAAATCCTACTATACTATTCACTTACAAAATAACAGATCAACAATTCATAAAATTCCATTACTTTACACACAAGGATACAGTGAAAAATATAATTCAAAATATTGTCTATTCATTAACTATCAACATAGATTATGTTGTAGATTTAATATGGATTAAGACAAACATTTGATATTAAATGCTTCATATAAGCTGTGTTATTTGATACTTTAAGAATTAAAGTTCATAACAAAAAAACTGTAAAATATAGAGGATAAATATAAATTGTTAAATTTCGTTGATGTTAGTCTAATTGTGTTGTTGTTTACAAGTTTGTTAATTTGTTTCCTAACACTCAATATAAAATAGACAATCATCAACAAGCAATGACCGTAAAGGGAGAAGAAGAGCATGGGTATTGACAAGGTTGGGTAGCGCCAACCGAAAATACTAAGTATTCTATCCTGCTGGCTCAGTGGAATTTCTCAATTTTTATTCTCTATAACTTACTAATAAAATTTTCATGTTTCTTTACAATAAAAATAATTAAAAAGAATATGATATGATCTTAAAAAAATCCTACTATACTATTCACTTACAAAATAACAGATCAACAATTCATAAAATTCCATTACTTTACACACAAGGATACAGTGAAAAATATAATTCAAAATATTGTCTATTCATTAACTATCAACATAGATTATGTTGTAGATTTAATATGGATTAAGACAAACATTTGATATTAAATGCTTCATATAAGCTGTGTTATTTGATACTTTAAGAATTAAAGTTCATAACAAAAAAACTGTAAAATATAGAGGATAAATATAAATTGTTAAATTTCGTTGATGTTAGTCTAATTGTGTTGTTGTTTACAAGTTTGTTAATTTGTTTCCTAACACTCAATATAAAATAGACAATCATCAACAAGCAATGACCGTAAAGGGAGAAGAAGAGCATGGGTATTGACAAGGTTGGGTAGCGCCAACCGAAAATACTAAGTATTCTATCCTGCTGGCTCAGTGGAATTTCTCAATTTTTATTCTCTATAACTTACTAATAAAATTTTCATGTTTCTTTACAATAAAAATAATTAAAAAGAATATGATATGATCTTAAAAAAATCCTACTATACTATTCACTTACAAAATAACAGATCAACAATTCATAAAATTCCATTACTTTACACACAAGGATACAGTGAAAAATATAATTCAAAATATTGTCTATTCATTAACTATCAACATAGATTATGTTGTAGATTTAATATGGATTAAGACAAACATTTGATATTAAATGCTTCATATAAGCTGTGTTATTTGATACTTTAAGAATTAAAGTTCATAACAAAAAAACTGTAAAATATAGAGGATAAATATAAATTGTTAAATTTCGTTGATGTTAGTCTAATTGTGTTGTTGTTTACAAGTTTGTTAATTTGTTTCCTAACACTCAATATAAAATAGACAATCATCAACAAGCAATGACCGTAAAGGGAGAAGAAGAGCATGGGTATTGACAAGGTTGGGTAGCGCCAACCGAAAATACTAAGTATTCTATCCTGCTGGCTCAGTGGAATTTCTCAATTTTTATTCTCTATAACTTACTAATAAAATTTTCATGTTTCTTTACAATAAAAATAATTAAAAAGAATATGATATGATCTTAAAAAAAATCCTACTATACTATTCACTTACAAACTAACAGATCAACAATTCATAAAATTCCATTACTTTACACACAAGGATACAGTGAAAAATATAATTCAAAATATTGTCTATTCATTAACTATCAACATAGATTATGTTGTAGATTTAATATGGATTAAGACAAACATTTGATATTAAATGCTTCATATAAGCTGTGTTATTTGATACTTTAAGAATTAAAGTTCATAACAAAAAAACTGTAAAATATAGAGGATAAATATAAATTGTTAAATTTCGTTGATGTTAGTCTAATTGTGTTGTTGTTTACAAGTTTGTTAATTTGTTTCCTAACACTCAATATAAAATAGACAATCATCAACAAGCAATGACCGTAAAGGGAGAAGAAGAGCATGGGTATTGACAAGGTTGGGTAGCGCCAACCGAAAATACTAAGTATTCTATCCTGCTGGCTCAGTGGAATTTCTCAATTTTTATTCTCTATAACTTACTAATAAAATTTTCATGTTTCTTTACAATAAAAATAATTAAAAAGAATATGATATGATCTTAAAAAAATCCTACTATACTATTCACAGTTTTGAAAGATATAATCTTCATAGTGACGGCTTTTGCGACAATTTCGTTACCAAAGTTTACTAATTACAAAAAATATAATTTTTTTTCTTTACTACGTATACCTAATTTTTTATTAAATGAAACTTTTAAAATGTAAATTTTTAAATACAAATTGTACATTTTGACTTGTTTTACTGCATTTTTATGAACTTTTATTTGGAAATTTAAATATTTTCAAATTATTTGTTTGTATTTATAAAAAAACAAGTAAAAAAGGGCTAAATTCGGCTGTGCCGAATCTTTGAATACCCACCACCATAGGGGCTGAAGATGATATACGTATATACTAAATTTTGCATGAACTGTAATATGAAAATGTTTTGTCAATTTATGTAACGAACTTTTGTTATTTAGTTTTAGTAATGTTATTTATTTAGTTTTAGCAATGTTATTTACAGAGGTCTGCTCTGTTAGCGACTTTAACATTGTTGATTTTTACGTTAACTTAGTTATCAGAGTAACACACATATAGCTTTTCTCATAGTATGTAAGACAATAAATGTAATCGAACAATAAGAAGACTTAATAACATTTTTACTTACTTAACAGAAAACAAGTAAAAAAGGGCTAAATTCGGCTGTGCCGAATCTTTGAAAACCCACCACCATAGGGGCTGAAGATGATATACGTATATACTAAATTTTGCATGAACTGTAATATGAATATGTTTTGTCAATTTATGTAACGAACTTTTGTTATTTAGTTTTAGTAATGTTATTTATTTAGTTTTAGCAATGTTATTTAGAGAGGTCTGCTCTGTTAGCGACTTTAACATTGTTGATTTTTACGTTAACTTAGTTATCAGAGTAACACACATATAGCTCTAAGAATGTTATTATTCTCTATGTAAGACAATAAATGTAATCGAACAATAAGAAGATTAATAACATTTTTACTTACTTAACAGCAAAAAAATAGATATAGAAAAATTGTACAAATTTGTATGGAAAATTTAGAGGTACCTTCACATTTTCACTCATAACTTTTGAACCGCTTAACCGATTTTGCTCATTTTAAATACCAAACTGCTCGGGAGGATGTTCAATAATCTGGGTAAAAATAGGCACCCCCGCTTGCGTCTTCGCGTCGTGATCGCCATTTCAACAGACAGACAGACAGACTGTCTGTCAGACAGACAGACAGACGGACATCGCTAAATCGTCTTTAAATTGCATAAGGATCACGAATATATATACTTTATAGGGTCTTAAACCTATATTTCGACATATTACAAACGGAATGACAAACTGATATATACCCTCACCATATATGGTGGAGGGTATAAAAATAAAGTATCTTAAAAATATTGTATATATTGTATTCTAAATTTTTATTTTAACAAACATGTATTTAATATTAACAATTTCATTTCAGTTTTTTATACATGAATTCTTTTAAATCATTAGTACAATATATGTAAGGTTTGTTTTTTTTCGATTTTTTTTATATATTTTATATATTATTATTATAATATATTGTATTATATATTTTTTTATTTTATATAAATATTCAATACAAATTTAAGCAGATATAGACTTGCTATCTAGTTATAGATATAGCTGCTTTAACATTAAGAATTTACAAAAATGCTGCCAAGTTTTAGAAACTCTTGCCTTTTCCCTTTAAATATAAACAAAAATATTTGTCATAAAAATATTTGATTTTTTTTTATTGATATGGATATCAAATTCGAAAAAACCAACCTGTATTTGAAATTATTAATTTTTTAAAACGATACATGTAACAAATATTTTGCATATTTTATTTTTTAGGAATGAGCAAAGAAGTGGAAAAACTTCTTACGCAAAACAATGAACTTCTGACTATAAAGTATGATTTTCAATATTGAAATAATAAACAAAAACAGTGCTAACTCTTATTTCCTCTTTGCAGAAATGCTCTTAACATTGTCAAAGATGATTTGATAGACAGAGTCGATGAATTAACAGTAGAAGTTGCATTTTTACGAGGGGAACTAAATGCTACGCAACAATCACGTAATACATTACGTATCAAGGTAGAAGAATTGGAAGAAGAATTAAAGAAAACCAAAGAACAAGTGACACCACAAAGTAAGTTGATATTGTAATTATATAGGTTAAGTTGGGGAGTTGAAAATTTCCTCTTTAGATCATAATTCAACATTGGATCTGGATCTTAAGGATCTATGGGATGCTTTAGGTTCCAACGAAATCTTAACAGACACTGAAACCTGTAATGTCTTAGATTCAAAATCTAAATCAAATCCACTTCCTCATAAAGATTACGCCGAACAAAGCACCTCTGCAAAAGCCAGATCAAGACGTAGTGAAAAATACCGGCAACTGCGAGCTCATGTCCAAAAAGAAGATAATCGTTTACAAGCATGTGATAAGGGTTTACCTTGTAAGAAAACAGAAAAAGAACAACAGTCTTGTCATGCTGGCAGAGTCGCAGTACCTTGTAATCTCTTAGCCGAGTTAAATCTAAACGGAGGTTCTACTAAGAATAGTCAATCGGTGAAACCATCTAATTCACCATATGATCCACGTTCGACAGTTAAAATAACTAAAATTACCAGTCCTAATACTGGAGAAAATTCGGCTAAAGCTTTAGATCGTCAAGTTACGCGATGCAATTTTGAGAATTTACAACAGTGAGAATTTACTAAAAAATTTTACTAAAAAAACTTTTCATTTACCGAAAGTTTTTTGTTTTATTTGTATTTATTTTATAAAACTGAAATTCTAGCACAACAATAATAAATTCTTATAAATGACAGTGCTAGTATTTATATTTCCATTTAAATTTTAGATAGACAAATTAATAATATACATAATATGACTAATGACAAATTAAAAAAATAAAAATAAAAAAAATTAACGTCAGGCATTAAATGTGAAAAAATAGAAAAAATTATATTAAAATAAAGCATTTTTTATTGTAACAATATTAAAATTTCCTTGAGTGTTGTTAATTAATTATATATTGTTGGGTCATTTGTTCCCAAGACGGCAACAAATGTTCACCTCTTAAAGTTCTGCCTAAACTGATAGAGATACAAAGTTGAAATTTAGTATAAAGGCTACACATTCGGTGTAAAGTGGAGCTAGGACCTCCTCGGTGTAGACATCAGCTAAGACATGATATTTCGAAGTTCCTACGGGGAGGGGCAAAAAGGAGAAAAGTGTCCCCTTGACGGCCTGCCCAAGCATCTTTGTGTATAAATTTAAAATAAATTGTGATTTTTTTTGGTATTTGGTTTTTTCAGTGTAAAAAAATGCTCAGTAAGGTTTGCCATTTCACCATGTATAGAGTTACAAACGAACAACGCTTGCAAATCATTGAATTTTATTACCAACATTCGTGCTGTGTGAGAAATGTGTTTCTATCGAAAAATTTTCCACAGCGAAGAAGCTAATGTTTAAATCAATAGTTACGACAACAAACAGAATTGCTGAATTTGGTGTAAAGAGCAGCCAGAGCCAGTTCAAGAGCTGCCAATCCATACTGCAAGACACACTGTTTGGTGCGGTTTGTTTGCCTGCGGCATCGAAAATCGAAACGGTACAGTCAATGGAGCAAGGTAACGTGCGATGATTACCGATTTTTTTTTAACCTAAAATGGAAGAATTGAATTTGTTTGACATGTAGTTTCAACAAGACGGTACCACATGCCACACGGCAAAATTTGGTGAGCAATTTATCTCACGTTTTGGAGGAGTCCATTGGCCGACAATATCATACGATTTGACGCCACTAAACTTTTTTTGTGGGGATACGTGAAGTCTCTCGTGTACAGGGACAAGCCAGCTACAATTCCAGCCCTCAAAGACAACATTACAGCTGCCATTGGTGAGATACCAACCGAAGTTCTGGAAAAAATATGCCAAAATTGGAGCTCCACAAATAAATATTTCATTCACTTTTGCGAATTTCCTGTGTTTTTCATTTCTCAAAATCCAAACAGTCCACTTAGAAAAAAAGTTAAGAAAAATTTGTAAACGCTTTTCAATCCCACTTTACTATTTTTGTACTGATTTTTAGTAAATAAATTATTTTTTAGTTAACGTTTTTGCTATTTACAATTTACAAATTGCAGAAATTTTTGCTGCTAACTTCGGAAATCATTCTAAAAATTTTTGAAAACCGGTTCGCTAAAATTAGCAAAAAAATTACTAATTTAAAAAAAGTGGATATTGAAGGAAATTTTATTTCTAATAATTAAAAGTTATACTTACAAACTTAAATTGCATTAAAATGCTACATAGGTTGAAAAAAAAGGATCGGAAGTGAAAATATTTTTTACTACCGACTCATGTCCAAAAATAGGACATCCACTTAAAATAGCACTAAAAATTTTTTTAGTTCTAAAAATCAGCCCTTAAATCAGTTAAAATTTGACCTAAAAATCAAAAAAATTTACCAAAAATTATTTTCAAAACAAAAATTAGCAAAATAAAGCAAAATGTCTTTGATTTTTTTTTTTAATTTTGTCTAAAACATATTTTGAAAGAGAATAAAAAAATGTTGCTCGATAAAAAAAAAATATATAATTTTTTATACCCGAATTCGTAAGGCAAGAAATTAGCAGTTTTAAAGTGTAACAAGTGTATCTAAAAAAAGTAAGAGCGGCTAAATTATATACCCTTCACCATGGTGGGAAAAAACTGAAGTTTATATATGGACATATATGGAATGGACAGATTTATATACGCAAGTTACGTTGACACTTTACCATCACTTATTGTTAATCCCTTTTGTTATATTACAATCTTTGTTTTACTTTGTTACTATTTTATTATACCTTTTCCTTTATTTTAAACTTTAACGTATTCTTAAGAAAGCTTTCAATAGTATATCAAATTCCTAATTATTATTTTTTATTAAGTTAATAGTTCAGTAAGAAAATAACCTTTGTATAATAAAGTTGATTTTAAATTTTAAAATATAAAATTGAGTTTGATTACTTAAGTGGCGCAGTCTTTATCGAACCTATTTCAAATACAAAAAAAAAGTTGATAAAATTAACTAAAGTTAATAAAATAGATGAAAAAAACATATATTTAAAAATGTATAGTTAAAAAACTAAAAAAAAAGAACCAATTGAATAAATAAAATTACTATATACATAAAGAAAAAAACAAATAAGTTTCAAACTGATATTAAAATTATAAGTACAGTTTCAAAAAAAAAAAAAACAAAAGTTAATAAAAATTTTATATAAAATTAGTGAACAAGTTCTGGAAAAAAAGATATAACGAACATAGCGTTAACAACAAACAATTTAAATTTTCCTTTAAATTAACGTACAAGTAAAAAGCAACAAAAAGCTTTAACAAAAACAATATTTAAATAAACCGGTTTCTTTTTTTTTAAAAAAAGAGACATTTTTCATGTTCTTATTTATAAAAAAAAAACATAAACATAAAAAGGAAACCAACTAAATAAAAAGTTTAAAACAAAATAAGCCGTTAACAACAATTTGAAAATTTGAAATTATATTGTACAACGTTAAAGTAAAAAAAACAACATACCACAGCATTAAGCTTAAAACTTGTAACAACAACAACAATAAAAAAAAACTTTCAAGCTTAATTAGTTAAAGCTTTTAGCAAAAATACAATTATGTATCAAATCAATCAACAATAGAATATTAATAAAATAAACGTATTGAGTGTTATTAAACTCTTAATTTTCTTAACAAAGGGATGAAGAGATATTAAAACAAGTAAGAGCGGCTAAATTCGGCTATGCCGAATCTTATATACCCTTCACCATGGTATTCTGAAGGAGATGAATACATCGTTGGAATCTACTACCTCATAGCTCTCCACAAACAAGCGGTATCCCCATTTATTTTTTCTTAAATGTCCAAAAATTTTAATCCAAAATAATATGTCATGTAAAATCTCAAATTTATATTTTTCCATATGTTTCAGCGCTTTTCTTGTCAAATTTGGCATTTTCTAGGCAAAAAAAAGTTGGCGACACTACTATTTATTTTTTATTTATATCATTCACAATAGTTGTGAAACGTATTTAACCTACGTATTTATCTTCACACTCTTATTAAACAAAGGGATTTTACTGGAAAAATTAGAGGTAGTCCTGGTTTTTTGCTAATATCTCAGCCATTTATTAACCGATCTGTCTGATTTTTAATAGCAAACAGAAATGGATCACATGTAACAGAAATAAAAAAGAATCAAGTCCTCATCATGTCTGGGTTCTTCGGAAAACCCATTTCAACACACAGACGGACAGACGGACAGACGGACATCGTTAAATCAACTTCGCTCTTCATATGGACCCAGAATATATATACTTTATAGGGTCTAAGATCAATATTGTAGAAATTACAAACGGAATGACAAACTTATATATACCCTTCCACCTATGGTGAAGGGTATAATAAACACTAATCTACTAATTTAAAAAAAAAAGCTTTGAACAGTCAAAAAACAAAAGTGTTTTCTAAAGGAAAAAAATTAAAGAAATTTTAATATTATATTAACTTTTATAACAAAGTATAGACAATTTAAAATCAAAATGGCATTTGCTCTATCAATAAATGATGTATTAAAAGACGCTCAAAGAATTCACGAATTTAATGGTGATAAATCGTATGCTCTTACGTCGTTCCTTAGAGAAGTTGACACCGTACTCTTACTAGCACAAGCAGACCCTAGTGCTAAACTATATATATATCAAAGAGTTATTTTAACGAAATTGCAAGGAGAAGCTCTTGATGTGATTAGAACTTTGGGGCAAAATCCAAGTTGGGAGAAGGTGAAGGATGGATTGATTGCTAATTTTGGAGTTAAAGAGACGTACCATCAACTGTATCAGGAGGCGTTTTCTGCTAAAAATTATGGTATTGTAAGTTATTTTAAATATTTAAGAGAAATTTTATGTAAAATTAATGAAAAGTTTGAATATGATTCTGAAAAACCCATTGAGTTTAGCCCTGCATATGCAGAGAAAATAATTTTAAAAACATTCATGAATAATATTGATACTAACCTAGCATCTGTAATTATAAATAAAAACATAACTAAATTAAGAGATGCATATAATTTACTGGAAAGAGAAGGATTGATACGAAATGAGGTTGAAAAGAAAAATACTAATCCTAAACAAAATATCAGTGATTATAGTGACAGAAAAGAGTTTAAGGGAAGTAACGGAAATTTTAGTAATCAGAACAATAGTAATAGACAGAAATATAATTTTAACCGAAATTCTAATAATAATTTCTCTGGAATAAACAGACAAAATTTTAACCCCAACCAGAATGTTAATGGCTATTTTAATATGCCAAGTTACCAAAATAATGGATATAATTATGGAAATTCACAGATTGATCGTAGAACAAATCAGTCTCGTTATAATAGTGGTAATTTTGGAGGCAATAATAACAACCAAATGGAAGTTGATTACTATCAAGAGGGAGGACAAAATTTTAATAATGGGGAGCAGGTAAATTTTCATACAATTGCCCCTTCAAGGCACTTCCAATAGTAAGACTTACCATTGGTAATGATATCATAAAGGCTTTAATAGATACAAAAGATTACTACTTGGAGAACCTATCCCATTTTCGTCCATGATTGGAAAATCAACAGTAAATTATGAAATTATTACAAAATTACCTAGAGAATTTGGCGAAAATGCCACTATGTCTTGGAAATTAATGAATTTTAAAAATAGGCAATTTGATGCTATTTTAGGGCAAAATATATTAAAACCTTTGGGTGCTGTTGTTGATATGGGCAGAGAGACTTTATTTATTAATCAGAACACTATAGAGTTTTTGAAAACATGTCCATATGATAAACATGAAATACATAAATTGGAAATTGTAGATATTAATGAAAAGGTTTTAGAAAACTTATATAGTGGATTAAATGGGGAGGAAAAATCGGCTTTGGAGAACATCTTAAATTTATTTCAGGATTTAATATTTGTTGAAGGTCAAATTTTAGGAAACACAAATTTGATAAAACATGAAATAAAGACAATAAATGAGAGACCTGTCTATACGAAAATGTATCGTTATCCACATGTCCACGAACAGGAAATTTGCGATCAAATAGATGACATGTTAAGACAGGGCATTATAAGGGAAAGTAACTCACCATACAACAGTCCATTATGGATAGTTCCTAAAAAAATTGATAGTTCAGGTGAAAAAAAATGGAGAATTGTGATAGATTATAGAAAGTTAAATGATATTACAGTAGATGACAAATTTCCTATCCCGAATATAGATTCAATCTTAGATAAGTTAGGCCGTGCTCAGTATTTTTCGACAATTGATTTGGCAAAAGGGTTTCACCAAATACTTGTTAAGGAAAAAGACCGGTCGAAAACAGCATTCTCAACGCCTTATGGTCATTATGAATTTGTTCGGCTGCCTTTCGGCTTAAAAAATGCCATATACCATATTCTCCAAGATCTTATTAATAAAATTTGTGTCGTTTATTTAGATGACATACTAATTTTTTCCACTAGTTTTGCGGAACATGTTTGCAATATAAATAAAGTTTTTGAGAAATTAAGAGAAGCAAATCTTAAAATTCAAATAAATAAGTGCAAGTTTTTTGCAAAAGAAACCCTGTATTTGGGTCATATATTGACAACTGAGGGAGTTAAACCAAATCCGGCTAAAGTCGATACAATTTTAAAACTTCAGTTACCTAATACTGTCAGAAAAATCAAATCATTTTTAAGTATAACAGGCTACTACCGTAAATTTATCAGAGATTACTCTAAAGTAGCATATCCCATGATAAAATATTTAAAAAAGGACGTTCGGTTAAATATTAATGACCCTAATTATATAAATGCGTTTGAGAAATTAAAGAATATTATCACCGAAGCTCCTGTACTAAGATATCCGGATTTTAAAGCGCCATTCCAGCTTATTACAGATGCTAGCCTGAATTCCCTTGGTGCTGTTTTGCAGCAAAATGGGCATCCTATCTGTTTTGCAAGTAGGACCTTGAATGAGCACGAAGAAAACTATTCGGCGACGGAAAAGGAGCTATTGGCAATTGTATGGGCCACAAATTATTTTCGTCCTTATTTATACGGAGTTAAATTTGAAATTCTTTCAGATCATCAACCATTACGATGGTTATTTGTTAAATCTCAAAGTAGAGAGTTGAATCCTAGGCTTTATAGATGGATTATAAAACTTAGTGATTTCAATCTAACTGTAAATTATATAAGAGGCAAGGATAATCAGGTTGCTGATTTTTTGAGCAGGATTAATAACACTAGGCAACAGCCATTTTGTTATTTGGTTCTAGCATACTTTTTCTCATGGATTTGGACCTACTGAACACGAAAATGAATTTTAAAAATTTTTCTGTCGATTGGTTTGCGAGATACAAATTTTTTAATTTTTTTTTTTTAATTTTTGGAGGTACACTTACTATTTTGAGCATATCTTTAGTCTTCTTTGACCTATTTTATCCTACTACTACTCAAATTAAAGACAATTGAGCCGTCTACAACTTATTCTCAGAAAATTTTCAAATCGGGTTAGTAGTTTTGATGTTGGCGGCTTAAAAAGGTTAAAAAACTGCGTTTTTTTAGTAAAAATGTGGCTGAAAAATTCATATAAAAATTCATATAAAATGTAAAACGCGATGTTAACAGCGATTTTAATTTTTTTACGTATAGCTGACACTTTTCCAAAGAAAATAAGCCCTTACTTAACAAAATCTGATGACAAATGGCCGACTTATTATTTTTTTGGTAAACGACCGAAATTCCGCTATTTCACGATTTTTTGATTTTCATTATTTGCACAGCTTACCTACCCAACGCAAACGAATAAATACATTTGAACTTAATTTAAAATAAACAAATTAGTCTTCGTATATTATTTTTTAATTTATTTACAGCACTACATGCTCAATGTATCGCTGATACTTTCACTTCTGAAGCCGCAAATCCACACTGTATCATCCGAGACGCAAAAAGTTCGGATTTCTCCTTAGTGAGACCAAAATCGCGCACCCAATCGTTTAGTTCGGCCTGTGACAGTAATTTTCGCTTTGCACCCGGCTCAAATTCGCTTGCATTTGACTCAGACTCTTCTTCTGACGATTCTGCTTTTTGAAGAGATGCACCAGGGCACACTGGATATGGCACATCATGCGAATGTGGTACTGGAAGCGCAAACGATCCCACTTGAGCGTAGTTCCATTTAAAAAATCTTCCTACCCCACTGTTTGTGGTGAGGCAAAAATAACAGTCTGTGGAATGGCATAGCGGCTTTTTCCACATCATTGGTGTATCGAATTTCATATGGCGGCTAAAATTAAAATAAATTACTATATTCGCTATGTATAATGTGTTTAAATAAAAATTCTTACCTTCCGCCAGCTGCCCAGTTGGTTAAGATTATATAGCAAAGATCACACAGCGACTTAGGTGTCCATGGTTCTGTGATATTTGGTGAAATACCAAAATAATTCAAATAGTGCAATTGTACTGCTGGAGTAAACTTGTGTGCGTGATTTTTTTTTATAAACTGGCCACAAACATTGCAGAAATTGTCTGGATCGTTCAAACACTCGAACACACGTAGTCTTTTACTCATTGTCTTCCTTGCGTTTTCTAAATATTAACTTCTTTACACTTTCACAGACAGTTTTGAAATGCAATTGATAACCGTGTCTCCTTATGTTTAAATATGTATGAGCATGTAGTGCTGTAAATAAATTAAAAAAAAATATACGAAGACTACTTTGTTTATTTTAAATTAAGTTCAAATGTATTTATTCGTTTGCGTTGGGTAGGTAAGCTGTGCAAATAATGAAAATCAAAAAATCGTGAAATAGCGGAATTTCGGTCGTTTACCAAAAAAATAATAAGTCGGCCATTTGTCATCAGATTTTGTTAAGTAAGGGCTTATTTTCTTTGGAAAAGTGTCAGCTATACGTAAAAAAATTAAAATCGCTGTTAACATCGCGTTTTACATTTTATATGAATTTTTATATGAATTTTTCAGCCACATTTTTACTAAAAAAACGCAGTTTTTTAACCTTTTTAAGCCGCCAACATCAAAACTACTAACCCGATTTGAAAATTTTCTGAGAATAAGTTGTAGACGGCTCAATTGTCTTTAATTTGAGTAGTAGTAGGATAAAATAGGTCAAAGAAGACTAAAGATATGCTCAAAATAGTAAGTGTACCTCCAAAAATTAAAAAAAAAAAATTAAAAAATTTGTATCTCGCAAACCAATCGACAGAAAAATTTTTAAAATTCATTTTCGTGTTCAGTAGGTCCAAATCCATGAGAAAAAGTATGCTAGAAACAAATAACAGACAAAAGTTTGTTATTTGTGACCTAGTGTAATGATTCAGGGGAAATAAATCATTTGAACAATTCTAACGACTCTCTTTATAATAACAACGATGATGAATTGGCAACGGTGCACTCTCAAGAGGAAGATTCTCAAAATCACATCGGAATTTTAGATACAATAGTAAATAGATTTAAAACTCAGATAATATTAACTGATAATAAAACTAGAGAGTCTGAAATAAAGAATGGCAATAAGAAAATTTATATTAATTCAGTCGACTTAAATGAAAATTTAGATTCAATATTAAGGGGAAATATAGAGAAAGGAAAAATAGGAATTTTAACGGAGCTTGATGACCACAAGTATAATATTTTACAGAAAAAGATTATTGAAATATTTGAGGGGAATAATAGCGTTAAATTTGTGAGATGTTCTTATCATGCTATGGATATGTCATCTGAAGATGAAACTTTTAAACAAATACACCATTACCACAAGAATGAAACAGGGCATACTGGGATTAATGAAAACTATGAAGGATTAAAGAAACGGATATATTTCCCAAATTTAAAGCAATTAATACAAAAATATGTCAATAATTGTGATATCTGTAATAGGGCGAAATTCGATCGTAATCCCGTAAGACCAAAATTTCATTTGACTGAAACTCCAACTGATATTCGGCAGGTAGTTCATATGGATGTTTACACAAATTCTAAATCAAACTTTTTAACGTTTATAGATAAATTTTCAAAATTTGCAACTGCTTATTACTTGGAAGATAGAACGAATCAAACCATTATCGAAAAGCTCCGGTTATATAAGTCTCAAAGAGGCCATTTTGCTAGACTAATTGCTGATAATGACTTTAAAAGTATAAATATTAAAGATTTCCTGAAAAACGAAAATATAGAATTTCATTTAGTCAAACCTAATAATCAAACCGGAAATGCTGACATTGAAAGACTTCATTGCACTCTAGGTGAAAAGATAAGAACTTTGACCATAGAACAGAGATCTCTTAATATTAAGAACAAAATTAGTCAGTCAATAGAACACTATAATAATAGCTACCACTCTGTTATAAGAGAAAAACCATTTAATGTGGAATATGGCTACTGTGATAAAACAAAAATTTATAAACTAGTTGCGGAAAATAAGGAAAATAACATTAATAGAAGAAACGAAAATAGGGAAGCTTATACTGATCACAGAAATGTAGGTTATATAAAAAATTATAGAGCGTTGAGGCACAAGGAACAACCCAAGTTCAGAGTCAGTAAACTTCAAAACATACACAGTTCTAATATAAAAAGAAAGACAAAATATGATGGACATTTAGATATAGGACAGTACAATAATATGGGCAATTGAAGTAAATTTATGTGTCTTTTATTTTAAAATATCAGTAAAGTGTTTAAAAAATATAATATTTGTTAAAAAGATTAAAAAAATATTTTAAAAAAATTGTGTATTAAATAAAATAATAATTATCTTCAATTTTCAAATGTTAAACAATTGTTAAAAAGAACCTGTATAAAAATATTTACTTACTAGATATAAGTTTAAGAAATACAACAAAATATGTTTAAAAAAAAATAACACTTTGAATTTTAAAAAAATCATAAAAATAATACTACATATTTAAAAAAATATATATTTTATTTATATTATTATACTAGCTATAAGATTTCTGTATTTTTAATTTTTTATTTGTACATAAAAGATATATTTGAATTCAATTTTAAAAGGACTCAGGAGTGTCCATAATCTAATGGGGGAGTAGTTACGTTGACACTTTACCATCACTTATTGTTAATCCCTTTTGTTATATTACAATCTTTGTTTTACTTTGTTACTATTTTATTATACCTTTTCCTTTATTTTAAACTTTAACGTATTCTTAAGAAAGCTTTCAATAGTATATCAAATTCCTAATTATTATTTTTTATTAAGTTAATAGTTCAGTAAGAAAATAACCTTTGTATAATAAAGTTGATTTTAAATTTTAAAATATAAAATTGAGTTTGATTACTTAAGTCGCACGCCTTTAAGAGGAAATTAACCATTTAGTTTGGTGATAAAAACTTGGACTCGGAAAGATTTATGGTTCCAGAAAATAGGTATTTAAAAAAAAATGATGTTTTGGGCATAACTTTTTTGTATCTGAACCGATATTTCCGAGTTATTAAGCAAATTTGTTATAATAGAGATTTTCGATCTTTTGCTATATAAGACGTATCCATAGGTCATATTACAGCTCTAAAATTTTAGTTTTTATAAAAATTTTGATGTTTTTAGCCCATTTATGTATTATTTAATTTCGGTCTTACCGTTCTTAAGATATAAAGTAATCTATTTTGCACCACGCCCAATTCACAGATCCCGCCCACATTTGGTCAGATGTTGTGTATTGATAACCAAGATGCTCGTACCTTATTTTGGAAATTTTCCTCTTTCCGTTCTCCAAATGTACAAAAAAACTGACCAATATCGTTAAGTTAACTGTGCTGTACGTATTTGTTATGTTAAAAAAAAATGAAAAAAACAAATAAAAAAAATAAAAAAAAAAAATAAATAAAATGTAAAAAAAAATTGTACAAAAAAAGTTGAATAGACGGGGATCGATCGGGCGACTAAAAGAAAAAAACTATTTATGACAAAGCGCTTAGACCACTGAGCCATTGAAGCACATACACAATCATCGTGTTTGTTGTTTGTGTATAAAAGGTGAAGAGGTGAAAGAAAAGAAGTTTAATAAATAAATTAAAAAAAGAACAACAACCACAAACATAATGTCAATCAGTGTTGTCATGTTATTTTTTTTTAGAAATCTTTTTAGTTGTAAAAAAACCATTTTCGACCTAAAAAAAATTTTTTTACAAATCGTTAAAAGAAATCACTAGAACTGCATGTGTTTTATTTCTACAAAAACGTTTGATTTAGCTGCCAAATTTGCATTTGGGACTTTATTTCGCTTTTTTATTAAAAAATATTTTTAATTTCTTTAGCTTAATTTTAAAAATTTGAAGGAAAATAGTTTTTAAATTTTTTTTTTATAAATTATAATAAGTTATGACCTAAAATAGTTGCACTCAGAGGGGAATTATGTATAAAATTTTCTAAATATATGAGAAATAAAATGGTTTGAAAATCTTTTTATAAATTCTTTTAAATCGGAGCAAAAATAGAAATAAAACCGTTTGTATTTTGTTTGTATCAGAGGGTTTTTATAAAATTTTTTTATGTTTTTAGCCTATTTATGGATTATTTTATTATTAATTTAAAATTTTCTGTAAATTAATTATTTAATGTTAAAAGAACAAAAAATAAACAAAAACAAGTCTTAATAAAATATAAAAAAAATTGTACAAAAAAAAAGTTGAATTGACGGGGGGCGGTATCGAACCCGCACCTAAGAGAAAAAAAGTATTTGCGTTTAGACAACTGAACCATTGAAGCTCATATAAAATCGTCGTTAATAGGGTATATAAAAAGTTTTCGTTCATTAGAGATTTGTTTGGTTTTTCTTTAAATGACAAATCTTTGTATTTATTTGTTGTTTGTGTATAAAAGGTGAAGAGGTGAAAGAAAAGAATTTCAACAAATAGATGTGTTTGTTATGCGTAATATTCAACATACATATAAAAACAAAGGGATTTTACGGAAAAAATTAGAAGTAGTCGTGGTTTTTTGCTAATATCTCAGCCATTTATCAACCGATCTGGCTGATTTTCAATAGCAAACAGAAATGGATCACATGTAACAGAAATATATAACAATCAAGTCCTCATCATGTCTGGGGTCTTCGGAAAACCCATTTCAACACACAGGGGAACATTGTTAAATCAACTTCGCTCTTCATAGGGACCCTGAATATATATACTTTATAGGGTCTAAGATCAATATTGTAGAAATTACAAACGGAATGACAAACTTATATATACCCTTCCACCTGTGGTGAAGGGTATAATAATTAAGTTAATTTGTGCATTTTAGTATTATTTTTTTACAAATAAAATATTTTGCTATATTTTAAGCAATTTACTAAAATTAAGTAGCGCTTACTAATCATTTTCACTAACTTCATTGTACTAATATTAATAATATTTAGTAATTTATTTTTGCTAATTTTAGTAAACCAATTTTACAAAATTTCCCGTAACAACACCAAAATGTTCAGTTGCCATTACAGAATTTTTTGGTGAGTGTAATATGTGTTAACTTGTGACAAGAGGGTCTCCGGACAATCCCAGGCTTTAGTGTGGTCGATATTTTTCTACGCGGGCTTTGCCCGCTACCAAATAAAAAAGTCGTAATTTTTAAAAATTTGTCAAGAGAATGTAGAGCTCTAAAACATTCACATTTGATTTCTAATACACTTGCCAACGTCCTGACGTATAAGACTTATCCCAAATGATCCCACGGATCGTGCTACAGTTCAACAAGAATTGGTCGACTGGGTTAGCATGCAAACACCAAAAAAATAAAAAAACCCCAAGCGATGCGGATGAACACTTGTGCCTTCGTAATCTGTGGAAAATATTACAAAATTTAAATGATCGCCTTTGGAAAAGGTCGAAGACGGAATACCTTCCCCGATTTGGTGGGGGGAGTTGGCATGCTGTGGATTCTAATGTTTGTAACATTAACTTAAACAACTATAGATTTAAAACAACATTGAAACACAAATCTAATTAATTAATATATTGTTTAAATATTAAAATAAAATAAACAAAGAAACTATAACACTACATATTAATTATTACGCAATTTTGCGTAAAAAAGTAGTTCCCCCAAACAGTTGATCAAAATTTAAAATTAATTTTATAATAATGAAAATACTAAACTCTTTAAAATACTTATACGCCATTAAATCACAATTTTGTCTTAAGTTATTAGGTTAAATTGAAATAGAAAATCAATGATGTATAAAAAAGAACATAATCATGACATTTTGTAGGTAATACAAACAGACAAACAGACAGACAGACAAACATACATACAAACATTCATACATAAAACTTATGCACAATTTATTCTTGATATTTCTTACACTTTAAAAAAAATGAAAACAAGTGAAGAAAGGTAAAATAAAGTGGGTTTTTAGTGATGTAAGATTGCAGTTTGTTTGAGTGTATGTTTATACAAATTCACATAAAGTACATAAAATAAATATTCCAAAGATTATTTTAACTGCTGTGCAGATATAAACTTACACACATATTGACATCGGCATTCTTATAAGGATTAAGTTTAAATTCACATATCAATTTAATATTTTAAGTAAACAGTAAAACTTGTTTAAGGTGAATAAGTTCTTAGTGAATTTTTCCCCAACTGAGTTTTTGTAATTACAGGTACAATCATTTTAATTCGGTTTTAATACTGTTGTTATTACCGAAATAGAAATTCTTTAAATAGATATTTAAAGTATGTGTTTCACATCATTTATTTTAAAGCATTGCAGTAACAACAAAAAATAGATGGTGTCTTTTAATTTTAATTAATTAATAAAAAAAAGTTAAATAAAATATGTTTATGGCTTTTGAGTGATTTAAACTCAGAGAACCCTAATACTATCAAGCAGTGTCTCTACCCATTGCAGCACATACACTTATATTTAGTTGTTGTCTTATTGTGTACATAAATTAAATACATTTTAAAAATTTCGTTAGCACATTCTAACATTTTGTTATAATTTCCAAAATTGTGGAAATTAATGGTTGATTGCATTAATGTTGATAAGAAATTTGACATATTTAAATTGTTTGGAAAAACTATTGTAATAGCACGCAGAGAAAAAACATAATTGCAACATGATCACTGCTACTATATTATACTTGCTGCATTCGAGTATGGTCGTCACAATCAAGTTATTAGTTTAAGAATAAGTTCTAACCATTAATATGGTCACTATCATTAATATTATAGTAAATATTTTATTAATTCTTCATTGGCTGTAACTATAGTGTTTTAACAAAAATTCTGACTATGGAACTATAAAATGCTGACAACAATCAATGAAAACATGACTTTGATATTTACAGTCATAACACTATCTTGTTTTTATAAAAAATTATATGATAATTTTTACCTGGGGGGTTTTATTTTTGAAAATGCCTTATACATACATACCATATTTGTCTCGGAGCGCTTGGTTCTTGAATATTTGAATAAATAAATAAAATAAATTAAAATTGTTTGTAAGTTAAAATAACAGAAAATACCATTTACAAGAAAAGATATTTCGTTTAAAACCCGGTATGCTTATTTTTCATTTAAATCAAATGGCATTTGTAATTTATTTTTACATGTTGTTTAAGCAACTGGCACATCGGTAAGAAACAAATGGTTTAATCAGTTAAAATAAATGTTAAAATTTTACCTACCAATTCCTTAAAATGTAAATGATTTATAGTTTTTTGAAATTGTTTCCGTTTTGTGTTTTCTGTTAATTTTTAAATCCACAAAATGTATGTATGTCTATACACTCAAAAAAATAAGACATGAACTAAAATGAAATCAAAAATTTCCATCAAAATAGTTTATAAATTGTCCTCAATTTAAGTAAATTTTTAATAAAACTTAGAAAAATTTTCTTAAAAAGAATAAAAAAATAATAAAAAATAAGTTTGAGGAAAAACTAAATATTTTATATACTCAGAAGTAGTTCATATTTTCCTAAGTAATATTTCTTGATTTTAGGAAAAAAAAAGTCAATTAAATAAAAATTTATTAATTTTAAGAAAAAACATCTTAGTTTTAAGAAAATTGTGAACTCAAATGTAATAAAATTAAGTTTAGTTCAAATAAAAATTTAGAACATAATTTACTCCCATTTGGTTAAAAAAATGTGCCTAACTTAAATCGAGAAAGTAATTGAACTTAATGTGTATTCATTTTTTGTTAACTAAATTTTAGAAAGCCATTTCCAAATTCAGTTTTTAAGTATACCACTTTCTAATTCTGAAGAATTGTTTTCTAAAAATTAGTTCAGACAATTAAAAACAAAAAGTAATAAATTTTTTCCGATGTAATAATAAAAATTTACTTGATTTTAGAAACTAATGAACTATTTCTAAGGAAAATTTTCATGCAGCTTAGTTCAGATAAATTTGTATGTTTTTTAAACTATTATGTGGGAAGATAATAAACTGTTGGGCTCCTTTAGCTGGTGCAGAGGGTAGAGGAAGGGTTTCTTTAAAACAAGGAATTTGAATAAGGCAAACTCTTACCTTCCTCCTTGCAGTTAAATAAAAAGATGAGTATTTCAATTAGTTAAAGGCAATTTATTTCACCATTGATAAGTATTCCAATATGATTATGATCTATTCGGGAGATCAGTAGTAAATAATTAAATATCAAGTGCTCACTTTAAAGGTTTACAGGCAAGTGAAGTTATTTTAGAAAATATAACTTTAACGAAGTTTAGCCTTTTAAACAAGTTTATAGTTCGGATAAATTTGACAATTGATCTTTACTGCGAGTACTAAATTTACACTTAGTTTTCGAATATTTTTTTTTTTGAAACAGCAAACAAAATTTGTATTTGTAATAATTGTTATGAACGCAAATAAACCACAAATATCCGTTTTATGGGTAATTTTTTTTTCAATTTTCAAACAAATGAATAAAATAAATGAAATTGAAAAAATCGGTAAGTTATAGAAATACATTTCGAACAAACGTATAAAAAAAATAAAATAGACATTTCTTTGAAAAATAAATGTATGGTGCTTTTTTTTAAATGGAACGGAAAACTCTTTTATTAAACTTCGAACGGTTAACTACATAATATAATGTTTAACATTATAATTTACACTAATCAACTCATTATCAAAATGATTATATATAAATATTTTATATATTTTAATTCTATTCAATAAAATCAACAATAAAACCATATTTTTTTTAACAATATGTTTATTAAAAATTATTATTTCTAGTAAAATAACGACTTTCTTGTGGAAAAAGTACTCAGAATATTAAGTAAATATTTTTTTATAGGAAAAGTCTGTAGAACCCAAATATTGTTTCGTACTGAAAGGTTTCTGTAAACTTTCTCTTAAAGTAAAATTCTCAGATTCTGCATACTGTTTCTTAGATTAAAAATTATATATTATTAAAAACACTTGCATTCTAAAAAATTCTGAGGACTTTTCACCATGAAATATACTTAAATTCGAAGAAATATTTCCAGTAGAAATATTCTTAGGTTCTAAGGATTTTTTCTAGAAGTAAAATTTTGAGACTCAAAGGACTATCTAAACAAAATCTTAAAAATGTCGTTAGAATCTAAGAACTTTTTTATTGGAAAAAGTCCATAGAATCTATGATTTTTTGATAGAATTTAAATTTTTTTGAAGTATTTTTTTTTAAGTACATAGCATTTAAGGAGTTTTCTTAATATCAATTTTTTTCTTTAGTGATAGTTTTTCTTTTTTGAAACAGAACTAATATTCAATTTTCACATATTTTACTTAAATGATAAATTATTGGTATTAAAATTTATGTAAAGCAGATTACATTTCTTCAATATTTATTAAAAAACCAATATATTAAATGATATGACAGTGTTTTCATTACTTTTATCAATTTTCTTTTCATAATAAAATTTAACTATTATTACGATGGATTTTAAGTCTTTATAATTGAAATACTTAAATATTGAAATGATTAATGTGGTGGTACGGACAGAATTCCAACCAATTTCTTTCTATGTGTGTAAAGCAATTTAATTTTATGGTGTCGAAAAACTGACTACAATTTTTCATAAAATGTCGTTGTTATTAAAAGTTTATATAGGGTGGTTAAATTTTAAGGGACGATGTTGAATGTGAACCACACCTCAACGTCAAGTTTTTTTCTGCATTTTATTTGACATTTCTCAATTTCAGACTAACTCAATTTGAACCATGGAAAGATACACAATCGAGCAACGCGTTAAAGTTATTCAGGCTTATTATGAAAATGGGCTTTCAAATCCAAATGCATTTCGTGCACTTCGTGATTTTTTTGGTCAGCATAATCGACCAAATGTGTCCACAATCGGGAGAATTGTGGGCAAATTTCAGCAAACCGGGTCTGTAAAAACACCTGTGCATGCTCGTCCAGTTCGTTCTGCGGAAAACATTGCTGTTGTTTGCGACAGTGTGTCATGAGGTCGGCCAAGCATTTACCGTGAATGGTGTTCGCTATCGCGAGATGATAACGAACTTATTGTCGCCAGGAATTAAGGATATGACCCTGGACGATATGTGGTTTCAACAGGATGGTGCCACTTGCCACACACCTAACGAAACAATGACTCTTTTGCGCGACAAATTCAATGACCGTGTTATTTCACGTGGTTGCGATGTCAATTGGCCGCAAAGATCATGTGATTTGACACCGTTGGACTTCTTTCTTTGGGGTTATTTAAAAGAAAGGGTGTACGTCGATAAGCCAGCAACAATTCAAGAGCTAAAGGATGAGATAATTCGGCACATTAACGGCATAAAACCTCAATTATGCCTCAGCGTCATCGAAAATTTAGACCATCGGATGGAGGTGTGGCGCCGAGGTCGTGGCGGCCATTTGGCCGATATTTTATCCTATACATAATTGAACCATACCATATTATCATAATAAAAAGAAATGACAATAATTTAATAAATAGTTTGTGTTTTATTCAAAATCAACACCGGCCCTTAAAATTGAACCACCCATTATAATTAAAAAATTTTATTGCCTAATTTCAAAAAGTTTATCTTAGTTGGGTTAAACTGTAAGATGTATGTTTATATAAAGAAGTAACTAATATTGCGATGTTTATAAAATCAAATTACATCAAAAAACAAATAGCGGAACTTAAAGGGATAATGAAAATGAGGGGGGGGGAAATTTCGTAAAAAATTGTTTTTTTTAGAAAGTTGTGCAAAAAATTTCTGTATGTTTATCTAACAAGCGAAGCATCCCAACGCTTACTCGTATATGTGATACAAGATAAAAATCTAAGGATGACTGGTTTTTATGTTCCATCTCTAATGTTCAGGGGGTAAAAAACGTGCCAAAAATTGGTACTTTTTTGTGTTGTTAAATATCTTTTTCCAAGAAACTACTTAGGTATAAATTGCCGATGGTTCAAAAAACAAAGCATTGGAAAATCACTTATTTGGGACGCTTTACCAATACTTGTTTACAAAATTTATAGTTTTAAAGTAAAAAGGATTTGCCAGTACTTGTATATAAAGTACTGTATATAAAGAAATATTAAATAAAAAAAATAACTAATAATCAAACTACTGGCAAAACGTAGTTGAAAGTGCTTTGCCAGTACCTGCTTTACAAAATTAACGATGATATATGAAAAATACTACTGGCAAAACTTAGGTTTAATCAAGGACTATGTGACAATAGTCACTACAATACAATAGTGAGAGCTAAAATAATCGGACCAATCATAGAGCCAAAAAGCTACCAAGCCACTGAGCCGAGTTCTGACCCCTCAAGTTGACAAAATTCTAATACAGTGATTTTATTTGACATTTTATTTGAAAAAGTATTTTTTTATAAATGCATTTTGGGGCCACTTGATGCACCAGCGACTAGACTAACCACGAAATTTGCTGTATTAGAAGTTTGTCAACTCAAGGGATCAGAACTTGGCTCGTTGGATTGGTGGCTTTATGATTGGTTCGATGAGTTTAACTCTGCACATCCTATTGTTACAACAACAAACTTAAATGTTTTCGGAAGGTTTATTTATGCTCTTAAAATAGTTTGTAAGTTAAAATAACTGAAAATATCGGACAATAATTTTTAAAACGGGAGAATAATTTTTAAAAAAGTAGGGTTGATACCATCAATACCTGTAGCATTTGATTTTATGGATAGACAGCTTTTAAGTACATCCAACTGACTTACCATATCGAAATTAAATAGGCTATGTGGAAGATTGACAGCATGATAGTTAATATAATGGCTATGGTCCGCTTGAGACATGGGTATATTAACAAATTTTTTATTTATATCATCTGGATTTGATGTAATATTTACACGTTTGTTTTCACTATTCACTACTCCAATTTCATTAATAGGTTTCCACTTTTTTTGGGGGGGAATATGTTATAAAATAATTTGTTAGAAAAGTATGTTGACTTTGCATTTCTTATGGTTTTGCTTACCATTTTTCTTGCTGTGCGGTAAGCATTATGCAGATCATCAGTTTTAAAGCGTTTCCATAGAGAGTAAGCATAATCACGATCTGATATGAGGGACTTAATTTCATTCGTAAACCAAGGCTTTTGGCGGTAACTTACTTTTTTTGTTTGAATTGTTACTATTGTATTAAATAAAGTTGTTATCACGCAGAATAATATGTAGTTAACTGTTTGTAGTTAAATAAAAAAGTTTTCCATTTCATTTAAAAATAATTGGAACATACATTTATTTTTCAAAGAAATATCTATATCAACTTTTTTATACATTTATTCGAAATAATTTACTATCATTTACCATTTTTTTTCAGTTTCATTTATTTTTTTCATTTGTTTGTAATTGAATAAAAATTTACCCACAAAACGGAAACTTGTGGTTTATTTGTGTCCATAACAGTTATTACAAATTTAAATTTTGTTTGCTGTCTGTTTCAAAAAAAATTTTCAAAAAATTTAAATTTGTTTTTTTATTTAAATTGGTTGTGTATATACAAAATTTTTCAATACAAATTACAAGAACTTCATTAACATACATACATATACAAACACATTCATACAAAAAGTCTTTATAGCTTCATATGCATACATACATTTTGTATTGTACGAGTGTATTAAAAAAAAAACCAAAAATACAAAAACAGAAATAATTTCAAATAAATGAAAAAAAAAAACATTTATTTTTTAAGGATTGGTAGGTAAAATTTTGACATTTACTTAACTGATTAAATCATTTGTTTCTTACGGATGTGTCAGTTGATTAATCAACATTTAAAAATAAATAACAAATGGCATTTAATTTAAATGAAAATTAAGTAGACCGGTTTTTAAATGAAATATCATTTCTTTTAAATGACATTTGCTGTTATTTTAACTTACAAACTTTTTTAAATGTGGTGTTTTTCATAGTCTACCGCACATTAGTCGCTAAATTTTATATTTGATCGATTCAGCCTTTTTACATATCAACATTTCTGCACTATCTACATCAGAGGAGACAATCCCCTTTAAAAAAGAATTTATACCCCCTTCATACTGAACTCCAAAATACGTATTTTTGTTTTTTTCAGGTTTTCGATTTCAAATTTGTATGGATTTTAATAGTTGAAAACGTTTTTGGGGTTCAATATGAATGCAATATTTGAAATAAGGCTTGATGATGATAAAATAATTAAATAAAAAACTTATGTCGTTGAAGCCACCTAATAATGAAGCGTATTATGTTTACATCAGCAAAATAAGTTATAGGGAGAAGGAAATGCGGAGTTCGTCTTTTCAAAATTTAAATTTTTTTTAATTAATTAAATTTTTATTTGAAAACACTTTGGGCTTGTTTGAAATTTTTGAGTTGAAAATTCCTTCAATTTTTTTTTATTTCATTTGGAAGTTTTCAAAAATTTTTCATTTATGAATTTGATTTTTTAAACTGCAAGGTATTAGGATCTGCAAGGATCCTAATATCTTTATTGCAGTATAATATAGCGTGCGAAAAGGTAATTATTTTATTGAATGTTGGGATATGCTTAGAATTCAATTGTATTTCTTTTTGCCAGATTGTATGTTGTCATTAAAGAGGTCAAGTTTGTGCACACAAAAAAATAAATTCATTATTTAATAATGAAAATTGTTCATAATTTTAAAGGTTCATATTATATATGAAGCTTACTTACTATTTATAAAGTGTTCCTAACTTCCAGTGTTTTTTAAATTCGATCATAATTATTGTGAACTTTGTTCATAAAGAAAAAAATCATATTTAATATGTCTTAATTCTTAAATATTATTAAAATTTCATAACTTAAAATTGTTTCTTGACGGCGGACATACATAATAGAAACATGTTCATATGTTTAAAGAACGGGTTCAGAATTACAAAATATTATGAAATACTTCTTAATATATATCATATTTTATTGTTTTCATATTTGTTTTACCTAATTTTAACAATTTTTTTTACTTTAAATTCATACACAAAGCATTTTGATTTATGTTATGGAGAGTTTCATAGCATATATGAATAGTTTTCTTAAAATTTATTTATAATATGAATTATTTCCTAACTAAATTCCCAGCATTTCATGTAATTATGCACTAATTTCTTAATAATAAGATTTTGTACACTCCCATCTAAAAATCGAAATATATATGAGCATACATTATCATACATGGGCCTGTACATGATCATACATGGGCATACATGGTCATATACGTCCATACATTGTTCAATATATGACCATACATGATCTCATATATGATCATATATCTTTGGATCCGAAATTTGAGGGTATATGGACGTATATGATCATATACGAGCATACATGAATAATATATGAGCATGTATGATAATATATGCACATATATCCCCATATACCCTCAAATTTCGGATCCGAAGATATATGGTCATATATGAGATCATGTATAGACGTATATGACCATGTATGCCCATGTATGATCATATACAGGCCCATGTATGATCATGTATGCTCATATATATTTCGATTTTTAGATGGGTTGGCAAATTTTTTAAGTACTTTTTCAAAAATAATAAGTACATATACACACTCACAATATATTTTCCGTAACCGACTGTAGTTTATTTAAAAAGTTATACGTAAAGTTTGTTTTTAAATAAAGAATCAATTGAATTCATAGAAATATATTTTTTAACTATTTGAATCAGTCATTCAAAAAACAAACTATAAAAATTTACAGACATTCAGTAGGAGTTGATATTTTCTGTTAAATGCAAAATTTTATGTTTTCTCTTTCTAAAAATTGAAATTTATATAATTCCGTTTTTTTTACCAAAATAGTTTGTATATATACAAAATTATTTCAATAAAAATTACAAGAAATTATTCAAATATACATACACGTAAAGCCAATAAAAATATATACATCTGTGTGTGTTGTGTTTTGTAATTACAAATAAAAAAAACTTTGAATTTGAAAAACAAACCAGAAAAACAAAGTAGTTTTTTCTAACTTTTTGTCAGTAAAAAATTGATGGTTATTTTAAACCACTTTCGATTGTTTTTACTACTTTTGTTGGTTATTAAACAATGATTGAAAATAAACAACAAAATGGGTTGAATATAATGAAAAATCAGTAGTCCTCTTTTTTACTGTATTTTCGATTAATTTAATATGTATTTTAAGTTGTTTTTAACGAAATAATATTGTGAGTGCAGACATTTTAAGAACTATTTCATAATAACCGAGTACACAAAGTTTCCCAGTATTTTTATACCCTCCACCATATATCGTGAGGGTATATATCAGTTTGTCATTCCGTTTGTAATATGTCGAAATATAGGTTTAAGACCCTTTAAAGTATATATATTCGTGATACTTATGCAATTTTAAGACGATTTAGCGATGTCCGTCTGTCTGTCTGTTGAAATGGCGATCACGACGCGAAGACGCAAGCGGGGGTGCCTATTTTTACCCAGATTATTTAACATCCTCCCGAGCAGTTTGGTATTTAAAATGAGCAAAATTGGTCAAGCGGTTCAAAAGTTATGAGTGAAAATGTGAAGGTACCTCTAAATTTTCCATACAAATTTGTACAACTTTTCTGTATCTATTTTTATTTTCTGTTAAGTAAGTAAAAATGTTATTAAGTCTTCTTCTTGTTCGATTACATTTATTGTCTTACATACTCTGAGAATAATAACATTCTTAGAGTATATGTGTGTTACTCTAATACAGTGCTGTTCAAAAATAAATATGTCGTTGTGTTAGTGAGAAAATGAGAATTGCACTGCAAGAAATGTTCAATGGGTTAATAACAGTGTTAGTGTCTGTATGAATTTATTTTTTATTGAAAATATGAAACTGTTATGTTTTGTGTAAAACAGTTTTAAAGAAATATGAATTAAACAAAAAGTAAATTTTTGAAAGGAAAATAATAAATACATTGGCGTGCCTTTTTTTAATTTTATAAAAAACAAAAAGTTGTAAATTTTTTCCATTAATATTTATGATTTCATTATATTAACATATTAATAAAATATCTGTAATATGTATGGATTTATTATGATATTCTATTAAAAAAATGCTATTTTTGGAAGGAAAAAATATACAATACATTCGATCGGAATAAATCAATGAACGATCGGACTCCAATTTTTAAAAACATTTCAACTTTTATATTAAAAAAATGCGTTTTTTATTAGGTTTATTAAAGATTTGTATTATTTTGTATTATCATAAAATATTTTTCTTACATTGCTATTAATTTTTCTCAGTGCATTTAAGAAAAATCAGCATACATCCGCCACGCGTGTTCATTTGTCGCTGTTTCAGTGACGACTAAAGGCAAGAGCGTAAGAATACATGTGAGTTGAGCAGGGGACAATTGTCCCATGCAATGAACATCACTGCTCTAATAACTAAGTTAACGTAAAAATCAACAATGTTAAAGTCGCTAACAGAGCAGACCTCTGTAAATAACATTGCTAAAACTAAATAAATAACATTACTAAAACTAAATAACAAAAGTTCGTTACATAAATTGACAAAACATTTTTATATTACAGTTCATGCAAAATTTAGTATATACGTATATCATCTTCAGCTCCTATGGTGGAGGGTATTCAAAGATTCGGCACAGCCGAATTTAGCCCTTTTTTACTTGTTTTTAATGAGCTGTTCATAAATACAACCTGAGTTTATGAAAAAGTTCTTAAATTAGTACATTAGCAAATTTTTCATAAAATATATATAAATAGTATGAATTTGTTTTTTGTGTGTGGTATTTTATTGGGGTTCTATTCTCCCCAAAGGGGGTATACATATCCAGCTTATTGCTATACCACTGTATTAATTGATTATTGGATCAATAGTATCACTTATACGTTGGATAAACATCGTTTATATAAGTATTTATTCAAGTAACTTGGGCATCAACGTTAAGCACATCTCGTCCTTTGGATTAAGCGGAGTTACATATTAATAATTACATTAACGTCATCGAGCTAATTTTGTTTTCATCTGCCACGCTGTAACTCTATAGCGAATTTTACTTTTGTTTTACTCTCTTTAATCTAAATAACGGTTTAACGCGGAAATGGGTTATTACTTTAAGCTAATCGAATTTTATTTATTAACATTTTATCACGTCCAGATTATAATTGGAGAATTTCGACGAGATCTTTTATATTTTTTACATCTCGTTAATTAATTGGTTTGTTGTTAAACTACAAATAATATAAACTGTTTTAATTCAAGTTGTAAAATAGTTTTTTTTTTTATATTTTCTTTAATTCATTATCTTAAGTATCGAGTCGGATCGATACTTTTAATTTTTTTTTTGTAAAATTCATTTATATACATTTCATTTGTATTAATCCCATTTTAAAATATAAAAGCATCAGGTCTACTTCATCGCCGTGATCACAGCCATAGAAAAATCTGAGTAAGTTAATGAATTTTTTTATCCTTATCTTAACCAATATACCATTGACAATCAGATTTATGAATCTATTCTCTACATTCCTTTTATAAAAATTAACGTTTTGTTTTCAATTGCTCTTAATTATCTTCTTTAATAAATTATAAATTTTACTTTGACTTGCTAATTTTTTTTTCTTTGGTTGACGAAACTCAAGGTGCAGATAATGACACAAAAGGGGACAGTAAGAATTTGATACCATTTGATCATTTACCGATAGCATATAATAAATGCAATCCCAGTCAATTTTGACAAACTCTTCTTCCAGAGTACGTTTCAAATTACGAAATTGGATCTTACAAGAAGAAGTTTCAAGTGGAACATTAAAAATTAAGAATATTCGTGCCTAGAAAACCACGGTGCAGACAGACAACTGGTCATAAAATAAGATTATTTCTTCACTGGAAACAAAAAACAGGTTGAGAAAAGTATTATTAGATGATGTAAAATGTGTTGGCATATGAGAATTTGCAGAATTAAGACCAAATAATTTCATATTGATGCTTAAACACGATTCTGTTAGCAGATTTGAGTTAAAGTCGCCAGTTATTACAACATTATAATGTTGTGATATCTTCTAAAATTGTATAAAAATGTCTGAAATCAATATTATTCCTAGGCCTATAGACACAACCAATAAGAAATTTTCTTCCATAACTACATGCTTCAAGAAAAATATGTTCTACTTTGTTGTCAGGGTTTATTTTTACATCACTTCTACTTTTTAATATACAGACCAACCCTTTTTTCACGTATCAGATCTATCATTTATAAACAAATTCTAACCATCTAGCGATACCATATCAACTGTGATGTATTCGCCAAACCGAGTCTCAGACACACATGTGATATTAACGCCCGAATTTTGAAAAATAAATCTGAACTCGTCAATTTTGTTTTTTAGACTTTGTGCGTTAATATGACAAATTTTTAAACCGATTCTCTGTTTAGCAAGAATTTTTTATCATGTTTGCCGTTACGTCATTAACCGCATTTCGGTTACGACAAACAAATACATCGGTGGCTCCAGCCAAACCATTCGACTGGCAAGAAATTCGGTTGTTACAATGAATCTGCTTTTTTTGTGTATGATTGTTTTACCTGCAAAGATTAAGCTCGCTCATCAATTGCTTAAGTTATTGTAAACTGTTATACTGTTATCTGCGATTTCATAAATCAGTGACTTTTTGAACTTCTCTCGTAGTTATTTGAAAATTAACACTGCTTATGCAAACTACCATCTGTTAGTAAATTAGTGTCAAATTTTGAGCAAGTTGCGTATTTAAATTGTGAAATTATCGTAAATTTGGAAGGAAATGGAAGAAAGTAAATTTGGTATAACTATAAAGTATTTTTTGCGTAAAGAAAACATCACCGCCATTAAGAAAAGGCTTAAAAATTATATGGGGACTCTGCACTATCAATTTCAATGGTGAATGGTTGTTTAGTTGTGGCGATACCAGCAAACACGTCAGCTCGGCCAAAAGAGGTCGTCACCTCAGAAATCGAAAATAAATTCTATGAACTGGCACCCTTCCCCCCTGCACAGATACGACAGATTCATTGTGACAACCGAATTTCTTGTCAACTGAATAGTTTGGTTGCAGCAACCGAATTATTCGGTTTTCGCAATCAAATATATTCCTTATTCAATTAAAATTTATGGTTTTAACCGAAATTCTCTTGTATTAACCGAATTTCGGTAAACACAAACATATTTATCGATGGCTGCAATTAAATCATTCGGTTGGCAGGAAATTTGGTTGTCACAATGAATCTGTTTTTTCTATGTGTGACTATTTATTTCCATTGTACAAAACTGAACAAATGTAAGAGTTTTGGGCTTAAAATAAAAGCCTATTTAAGGATCTTAAGAAAACCTTTTATTTTGAGGGAATAAAAATATTGGAAATACGATTGACTGAATGTATTGAACTTTACTTTTTGCCACAAAAATATATTATGTATAAAAGTCGCTGATTTAATGACATTTGAATAGCCTTTTTCCATTGAGCTACATCTTTCATCTTTTATCAATTTGAAAAGATGTTAACATCTTCCCATAAGAATTATACAGGCCAAAAATTCTACATTTTTCTACATCTGCAAAAGATGATCCTTTCTCATATAGTTCCATCTTGCATCTTTCTTTATATTAAATGTCATCACTAAAAAAATTACACAAAATCAATTTTCTCGGTGCCATCACTAGCAAACTGACTTTGCAGAAAATAAACAAAACAAATTTATTCTTCTTCATCATCATCTTCCAGAATGGCCTTTAATATTTCAATGTACTGCATTAAAATTCGGGTTTGTTCTTGCAAAGCAAAAACTACTCAAGTGATAAATGCTTTCTCTAAAATTTTTTTTTAATATCACTAGTTTACAGCCAAAATGCGACAAGCATGCGACTATTTTTTTATGTATTAGGCCCTCCTTAAGCTGAAAATCGCAATCAAACATTTTTTTCTGGGCTAGTTTTTGAAATTTTTTTAATTTTTAATTTTTTTAACTAAATTTATTAGTGAAGAAAGATGGACACCAAGTATCATTTGTCTTCCGTGCTATAGAAATCTTACAGGATGGGCTTCTAGCACGAAATCGAAACTATTTTTAACTGATTTATTTAGTATAAAAACCTTATGTGCTAAAATTTGTTTTTATTCGCCGATGCATGAAATTCGGAGTACCAATGATTTGGAGAAAGCCATCTAATCATATCGACGATTGCTATTTTTGTCAATGCAAAAGTTCTGGATTTGGAGCCAAAAAAAAAGTGGTTTTATGATAATGTAGACTCTGTCGGTTTTGCAGTTCCTCATTCGGATGTATTGCCCATTTCTAAATATCCAAAATAAACTAACACCGACTCATCATTTGTAAATCAAAACTCATCTGAAGACAATTATAACACAAGTGGAGAGAGCCGCTTTCTTACTCAGGCTCAATTAAATGATTTGCTCAGAGACTTTGAGCTCACAAAAGAAAAAGCAGAAGTACTTGCATCTCGTTTACAACAATACAACTTTTAGGAGTCAAATGTAAAAGTAACATACTATACGCAAAAAAATAATATAGGTCAATCTAACCAATTTTAGTTGTTGATTTACTGTTCATGTAAATTGTTGTTGGAATTTCTTTAAGATTACTAATTTTTTAGTTAAAATAACTAAATTAACATAGTTATTGAACTACTAAGGTAAATTGTTGTTAGTAATTAGTTTTGAGGTTTGGGTATTAATTAACTTAAATCAACACTTAAGATAACTTATATTTAGTGTAAGTAAACATTTATATTAAATTATATAAAATATATTTGCCAAATTATCAATTATAAGAATCGGACAAATATCTCCGATGGAATGCATCGCTTAAGTCTTCTTGAACCTGAGAGCTCGTTTTAGGGTAGTTGTCTAATTTCATTGTTAGAATGAGATGTAAGTTTAAATTTATGTTTTAAGCTGGAATTCCTTATGACTTCTTGGACTGTGCTGACGTTAAGATCACGATGTATATTTTCATTGGATATGTACCATTCGGCGTTTATAATAGTTCTCAGTATTTTTGATTAAGCTCGTTGGATGAATTTTATATTAGAGTTGCTTGCAGTTCCCCAGAGGTCTGCGCCATATTTCCAAATAAGAGCTATTATTGTTTTGTATATAAGCAATTTGTTTTGTAAGGATAAAGTTGAATCCTTTCCTAAGAGCCAGTAAAGTTTTCCAAATTTGTACTTTACTTCGTTTTTTTTACGGATGATATGATCTTTCCAGATTAATTTAGAGTCGATTATCATGCCAAGATATTTAGCTTTGTTATCATTTTGAATCGGAGTGTTGTTTATCGTAATTGCTTGATGATCACTTATCTTCCTATTTGTGTAAGTCACTTGTACTGTTTTTTCACTATTTACTAAAATACCCCAGGTTTTAAACCAGTTAAGAGTATTGTCCAGCAATTGTTGAAGGTTTGATATGGCCAAAGTTATATCTTTATTTGATGACAAAAGGATAGTGTCGTCTGCAAATGTTGCAATCATATCTGTGTTTCTTGTTGGAGTAGAAATGTCTGCTGTGTACAGAAGGTATAGGATAGGGCCAAGAACACTACCTTGCGGAACTCCCGCTTCCATTTTAATTATGCTTGAGCATTCATCTTTATATTTAACATAAAAGTGCCTGTCAGTTAAATAACTTTGTAGAATAAGAAAAAAGTCCATTGGTAGATTTTTTTCCAATTTATAAAGTAGGCCAGCATGCCACACACTGTCAAACGCTTTCGCTACATCAAGATATGTGGCCACGCAAAAATTTTTCTTATCAATTTCAGGTGAGATTTTGTTAGTTACTCTATGTATTTGTTGGATCGTAGAGTGCATGGGTCTAAAACCAAACTGATGTGCTGGTATAAGATTTCATTCTATAAGTATTGGTTCTAGTCGATCAAAAATAAGTTTTTCAAATAATTTAGATAAAAGTGGTAATAGACTTATTGGCTTGTATGAAGTAGCCCTTGTGGCGTCCTTGTTGGGCTTTGCAATAGCGATTATTTCTGCAACTTTCCATACTTTAGGAAAATATTTCATTGCTATTATAACGTTAAAGATATTTCTTATGTAGATAAGTCCCTTCATTTGTAGTTCTTTTAATAGTTTGCCCGTTACTCTATTATAGCCAGGGGATTTTTTAGCATCAATTCTTGTTTTAATAGTAGTTTTAACTTCATGTAGAGAAACGTTTTTGATGTGGCAGTTTGTGGATGAAATGATATATGGCAGAGTAATATTTTGTTTGTCCATTTCATTAGAGAAAGTTCTGTAAAAATGATCAGCTAATACTTAAGCCTTTTCGTTTTGATTTCTGGCCCACGTTAAGTCAGGTTTTTGGATTGGCGGTTGATGAATAATAGCATTGTTAATTTTTCTTGTGGCTTTCCATAATGAGTAGTTTGTTGTCTTGGTTGAATCAAGATTTTTAAGATAACTTTTCAGTTTATCCTGTTTGTACTTTTTAAAAAGATCCTTTAATTCCTTGGTTAGTTTGTTAAGGATTGTTTTATCAAAGGGTGATCTTGTTGATTGCCATTTTTTCTTTGTTTTCGCTTTGCCTTAATCTTTTCTTTGATAAATGGTGTAATATTATATTTGTTTGATTTGTGGGTTATTATGTGTGTAGAATCAAATGCAGCATACAAAAGGGTGTCATTAAAATATGCTATTGAACTGTCCACTTTATCTTTGGTTTTTAGTGATATCTGTATGTCAAGTTTCTCTAAAGCACTCCCAGTGTGTTTTCTTGTTGTAAGAAAATTTGTTATGGGTCGCAAGAAGAACATTACTTTCGAATTTGAGTATTATGGGTGAGTGATCGGAGGATAGTTCGAAGCACGATTCTATCTTTAAATGTTCATGTTTTATATTTTTCGTGATAAAAAAGTCAATTAAATCAGGTTTTTTGTTTAAGTTAGTTGGCCAGCAAGTAGGCTCTCCAGTGCTTAAAAATTTGCTATTTGTTTCTCTTATTGCTTCAAGTAAGTGTCGGCCCTTTCTAAGAGTTATTCTCCAGAAAGTGTTTTTGGAGTTGAAGTCTCCTCCAGCAATAAAACGATTACCAATTGACTTTAAGAAATTAATGTATTCAATTTTAGTGTTATTGTGTTTGGGAGGACAATACACAGCAGACAACACGAGGGGGCCGAACAAGTCTTCAATTAATATTGAGGTAGCTTGGAGGTAATCTTTTCTGAAACTTTCAAGTTCAGTACATTTAATTGAGTTTTTGATAATTATTGCTGTACCCCCATGGGCGGTATTGTCGGGATGATTTGTGTTAAATATTGTAAAGTTAGGTATACTTAAGTAACTTTTTGTGTGAAATGTGTCTCAGATATTAATAAAATATCTACAGAGTTCCTATATATAAAAGTTTTTAGTTCAAGGACGTGTTGACCTAGCCCATTCGCATTCCAAAGGATAATCTTTAAATCATTTTGTTATTTGTTGTGTTTTTATTACAATTTACGGTAGAACTTGTTGTGGAAATATTTGTTGTATTAGCTGTATTGTTAACTTTTATTGCTTGGGCGTATGTGATAATATGACCAGAATTGTCTTCAGATCTTGCTTGTTCGTTATTATGTAGATTTGTTTGATGTGTTTCATTTCGTTCTTGAGCTTCACTAGTTGAAGGCTCATTTTCTTTCTTTCTAAGAGGGGGAAATTTTTTTACTCTTAGTTCTATGTAAATGCAACCTTTATAGTTTGCTGTATGTTTTTCGCCACATAAGGCACATTTAATATGATCACTCCTTTGTTTTATTAGGAACTGACTAGTTTTATGACTTCCGGCACATTTGACGCAAGCAGGACTTTTTGTGCAAAAGTTTTTTGTATGTCCATATTTCTGACAGTTTGTACATTGTGGTAAGGATCTTTTTTGGTGTCGAAGTTCAAAGTTTATTTTATAGTATAGTGAAAAGATTCTAGAGGTTGGATTTTGACTTCATTATCTTTAAGAACTTTTAGTTCGTAATTGCAGTTGGGTAGGGTGCTTAGTGCTTCGATCAGATTATCAATAAATAGAATGTTTTGTAGATATATTGGTGTTTATATTGGAATTTCAAATCTGTTTGCTGTTGAAGGTTGGCCTTACCAGTAAGATTTTATCGTTTTTTGAGATTGCTCTTTAGTTTTTTGTTTTTTGGTACTACATATTTGTATTGAGGTGAATTGGCGGACCTTTTTGAGCTACAATTTTTTTTTGTGTGCTGATTTTCTCTTTATTTACGGGAGTTTTTACTTGGCTTGGTAAGTATGTATATGTAGACCAGTGATCGGCAAACTAATACAACCATATTGTTGCCATTGTATAGGTGAGTTACGCTCTCCCTCTCTTAATGCACTGAAAGAAATGTGTTTGTAATTTTCTTAAAACTATGTGCATATAAACAAACATAAAAAAACAAAGGATGAGAACAAAAAAAAGCATAACAAAAAAATATAACAAAAGCAAATAAAAAACAACAAAAAAACGAAAATTTATAATTAAAATCTTTTAAGATCCAAAAAGTTTCTCAGTTACAGCTTCGGAAAGTCAAACCCTTTTTATATTCTTTAACTTACAAACTACAAAATAATTTGTAAGTTCATTTATTCATTGCATATTTTATAACATCCTTGAAAAACTGGCCATCCCCGAATGGACGGCAACGACTCGCAAGTTTAGCAGCAACAATAAAAGACGCTGCACAGTGCTTTGTCCCATAGGCAAAAATAAAAAATTAAGCATGGGCTCAAATTGTTCTTAAAAGTACATTTTTTGAAAGACAAGAAGTTAACTGAAATAAATATGCAAAAAAAAATTTAGTCTGATTGCTTTCGCCGTCAGTAGAGGGCGCCAAAGTTTGAAAATATTAAGCAAAAATTACTGAACAAAAAATATTGTTTTCAGTTGTTTCACGAAAATAATTCTCAAAAATATATTTTTTTAAATACTGATTTAAAGTTTTATTTTTTGAATACTTAGATATATTTGTAGTAAACCTTTAATACACTATTTAATATATATTTGAAAACAAATATTTTTTACAACTCCAAAAAATAGGTTTTTTTTTGGTGAAAATTCGAAAATTTCTTAAGTTTGATGGAGTATAAAAAAAAAAATTATATAAAATTAAATAATTTTTTATTTCCGTTTTTGTAAGTCTATAATATTATCTAACATATTATTAAAAAAAAAGTGCCGGTTTTTCACAAAAAATCAAAATATTGGCTTTTGTAAAAATGGCTTAATTTGTAATTTTTACCGCATTTGTTTGACTTATTTTTATGGCTTAATTATTTTTTACCGCATTTGTTTGAAAAAATGTATTATCTTTGATTGAGTATAAAAAAAAAATATATAAAATTAAATAATTTTTTATTTCGGTTTTTGTAAGTCTATAATATTATCTAACATATTATTAAAAAAAAGGGCCGGTTTTTCACAAAAAATCAAAATATTGGCTTTTGTAAAAATGGCTAAATTTGTAATTTTTACCGCATTTGTTTGAAAAAATGTATTATCTTTGATTGACTATAATAAAAAATTATATAAAATTAAATAATTTTTTATTTCGGTTTTTGTAAGTCTATAATATTATCTATCATATTATTAAAAAAAAAGTGCCGGTTTTTCACAAAAAATCAAAAAATTGTTTATTTTATGTGATAATATGTAACCAGTTAAACTGTTAATTTTAGTTCAATGCGAATATCTTTTTTAATTTTAGTTGTTAATATCTCAAGGCCTATTAAGTGCAACTTGATTTCTACATACCTTATATTTTGAAATAATGTTAAATAAATAAAAAAAAATGTTGATCAAAAATATGAAATTTTTTAATTTATTTTAATTTTTAAATAGAAAATGGTCTATACTATTTTTTTTACAAAAATCAGCATAGGTAACCGCAATTATTGGTCGAATAACATGTTTTTAAAGCAAAGAATAGTTTTGACATTTTTTCACACAATCGGAACTTGCAAACATTTTAAAAAAATGTATCAATTCGGACAATGCTTCATGTAGAGTGCATTTCCAAAAAATTATAAAATTGCATTGAAAACGATTGCTATCGTTCTTAAACAAATTTAACATTATTTTGAAGTTATTTTACAAAATTTGAAGGAATAAGTGTAGCCCTTTTTAAAATTATCAATTTTTGACATATTTTCTCTATACATATGTATATACATAATGAAGCCATTTTGTAAAATTTATTTTATAATTGTAAAGTTATATTTTTCGATAATGGTAAATTGTATTTAAAATTGTGTATAGTTGCTTTTTGGATATCTGTGTAAAAAAAATAAAATCCCAGAAGTATATATCTGTATTAATAAATGGCAAAATTGGGAAAAACTTAGTTTTTGAGCAAAAGGACATGTGGGAGAAAGTCAAGTACTTGTACCGAATAAAAAAAAAATCTCCAGAGATCTAAAAAGTATCTTTTTAAAACTTATTATCCGTTTTTAGTGCATTCTGATCATTAATGTAGCTAAAATTCAGTTTTTGAGGAAAATAATATATGGGAGGTAGTAATGTCCTTGCTCGGTGAAACGAAAATTGTCACAGAGCAAAAAAGTATAATTTCATAAACTATTCCGAATTCTTACTGTATTCTTATCATTAATGTAGCCAAAATGTAGATTTTAAGAAAAAGGATATATGGGAGGTTGTTATGTCGTTGCTCCGAATGAAACAAAATTAAGCACTTAGCTAAATGACATAATTTAACAGAGATTTACCAATTTTTGATTCATTCTGCTCATAATAGTAGCTGGAATTAAACTTTTAAATTTAAGAATGTATCGGAAGTAGGCGTGTCCTTGGGCCGATTTTTTCAAAACTTCAAATTTTTCTTAATTTAGATATTCTGAGCCAGCATACCAAATTTCTGCGACAACTCCTCTAATTTTGCCGATTCACTATATGGGGACAAAGCACTGTGCGCTGGTATGTTAAAAATTTTCGACAAGCAGGTAATCACACTCCCATTCTTCGTAAGTCATTTCGTTCAGTGTAATGTACGTGCTATCCGTCGACACTACCTTACTGCACGAAATCTCAACTGAGACTGATTTATTATTTTCATTTTCATGCTATCTGTGTTAGTATGTTTTAAATAAAACACAGATATTTAAAAAAAAAATCGTCAAACTTTATTATACCGTAAAGTAGACAGAATGAGGTTATGTATGGAACAATATATCGTGCAGATGGCCGCCGCGGCTTTGCTGGCATGCACGCGATCTTTTAATGAAATTTTCAATGACCGTTTTGCATGAATGCTGTGGTATTTCATTAATGCAGCGTCCAATTTCCTCTTTTAAGGCTTGAGTCGTCGTCGGATTATTCGCGTAAACCATCGACTTCAAAAAACCCCAAAGAAAAAAATCTAATGGTGTTAAATCGCACGATCTAGGCGGCCAATTCTGATCTCCAAAACGCGAAATAACACGACCGAGAAATGACTGATGCAGCAATTGAATTGTTTCTCTGGCTGTATGACATGTGGCGCCGTCTTGTTGGAACCACATGCCCTCCACATTCATTTCTTCAATTCTAGGTAAGAAAAAACTGGTTATCATTTCACGATACCGAACACCATTGACTGTTTGCGCTTGACCTGCCTCATTTTCATAAAAAAAGGTCCAATGATTCCTCCAGCCCAAAAACCACACCACACAGTGACACGTTGAGGATGCATTTGCTTCTCGTGAATCACTCGAGGATTTTCCTCACCCCAAATGCGACAATTCTGCCTATTGACGAAGCCATCAAGATGAAAATGGGCCTCGTCACTGAAGATGATTTTATCGGCAAAATCAGCATTTTCATGTTGTCTCTCCAATACCCAATTAACGAACTCCCTTCGCTGTCCATGGTCAGCTGGCTTCAGTTCCTGAGTCAATTGAACTTTGTATGCATTAAGATGCAAATCTTTCGTAAAAATTCGCTGCAAAGTGAATTTAGAGACACCAATTTGCTGAGCTCGGTGTCGAATTGAGGTGGATGGAGTTTGAGCGACATCATCACGTACAGCTGTGACATTTTCGGTCGATTGACCTGGTCGATGGCGCGTTGTTGTCTTTACATCACTAACAGACCCAGTTTTGGCAAATTTATCCATTAATCTCTTTACAGTTGACTCTTTTGGAGCATTATTGTGACCCCAAATTGATCGCAATTTGCGAACTGTATCCGCAAAACTTTCACCATTTTGGTAAAACAATTCCACAATGAGAATGCGTTGTTCATTCGTGTAGCGCTCCATTTTTACTAACCTCGTACCTTCTACTAGCAAACAATAACAATTGTTCAAATGTCAAACAATGACACTTCGAATGTTGCCAGATTTAAAAATTACGTTCTTCTTGGGACACCCTTTATAAGTGAGTCGCCCATGGGCCCATGAATAAATGAACTTACAAATTATTTTGTAGTTTGTAAGTTAAAGTATATAAAAATCTTTAATATTTCTCTATTTATTTTTTATTTATTTCTTTCTTTTTTTCTTTAATTATTTGTTTATTGATCTATTTATATATATTTATTTATGTATTTTAAATTCATATTTAAATAGGGAAGGGTTTGACTTTCCGAAGCTGTAACTGAGAAACTTCTTGGATCTTAAAAGATTTTAATTATAAATTTTCGTTTTTTTGTTGTTTTTTATTTGCTTTTGTTATATTTTTTTGTTATGCTTTTTTTTGTTCTCATCCTTTGTTTTTTTATGTTTGTTTATATGCACATAGTTTTAAGAAAATTACAAACACATTTCTTTCAGTGCATTAAGAGAGGGAGAGCGTAACTCACCTATACAATGGCAACAATATGGTTGTATTAGTTTGCCGATCACTGATGTAGACATAATCGGCATAAGAGAAGATTTTTTCGATGGAGACATGGCTGTAGTTGTAATAGCGGAGTATGAAGTAGTACTTGTTGTTGTTGTGGGAGCGAATGAACTGACGGATGTGTATGTATGTGAGAGATTATTAATTTGAGTTGTTATAGTTGAGGATGTAGTTGCAGGTTGAAATTAATAGATATTATTTGCCGTTGAATTTAGATTAGGAGTAGCACACTGTGAACTCCATGAGAGCGGAGTCAACTGCGCATGCGCCATGAGAGAATTTGTGTTATTATTTTTGGCGGGAGAAAGACTTGATCTTGATTCTATATCTTGTTCGTTTATACTTGCACTACTTATCTTATTTACTGTTTTAGGACAACTAGAGTTTAGTTTTTGCGTATGGTTTTGCGGGAGTGTATTCTCCTGAGGGGGGGAGTGCCCAACAGGCATTATTTTTATATTGTTGTTATGTATGTTTTTTTATTTTGTTTATGAATTTCAAATGAAAACAAAAAGAAAACGGTCGCCCGTGAACATTTGTTTATTGTTAATTGTTTTAAGCGTCTTTTCGCAATTTATTTATTTTTCGTATGCCCTTTGATATATTAAAAAGGCCGGTAATTACGGAGCAAATATAAACACGTCCGCACATAGGATTCTTTTAAAAATTTGTATACTGACCAACTTAACCATAGAAGTTGAAGTACTAGTGAAAATTGTTATTTAAACTTTTTTTTTTAATACTAGGAACTATTTTAATAGTTTAAATAGCCAAAGAAAAAGGTAACTGAATAGCTTAATTTAATTTTGCGATTGATTTTTTTTAAATCTAGCTTATTAGTTAAAACAACCAATGTAAATAGTAACTGATCTACTAACAAAATTGTTGTTGGAAATTTTAACTAAAAACAACCATATTTGAATAGCCAAACAACTTTACATCTATTAGTACAAGTTTTTGTTGTTGTCAGCCAATTATATATATGTATGTAGGTACACAAGCATAATTCAAGTTCGGGGATTCCCATTTTTTGAAACGAACTCGTGGTTTTATTATGTAGTGCATTCGTACTTACTCAAGATTCTTATGTTTAGTAGAATTTTTGACGTTGTTGTGTAAACTTGTTAAAAAAAACGAAGGAACATTAAAAGTTTTTAAAATTTAAAAAGTGTAATAAAAACAAGAAAAATAAAAAAATTATTAATAACTAATTAGTGTGTGTTAAAATAAAGTGGTAAAATGCAGTGTGATAATAAGAATGAGAGCTTGCTTTCGTCAACCTGCTTTCTTTACAGCCAAGAAAGGGAATTGCCAAATTTATCGCAGGAGTGGAATTTCGGATATATGATTGAAAAATTACAGTGTACGTAATTTTTTACTTTAGTAAAGTTTTTATGTGTCCATTGTTCGTTTAGAAACACCAAAAGGCTTAAACGTATGTATGTCACCCGTAATTATGTAGCTGAAGCCATTACTGTAAAAAGACTTCAATATTTATTAGAATCTGACTTAGACTTCTTATTTAAAAGTAGAAAAATTAGTGAAAAGGCTAAATTTCGTTAATGTTCAATTGAGTGGAAAAAAAAACAAAAGGTGACATAATTTGCAGTATAATATAAAATATAATTACATAATGTTTATGATCATCGGTCAGACAGTCAAAAAGGATAGACGTGTTATTTATTCGGTCCGTGAATTTATTAAAATATCGGCTTATTAGTGTTTAAAAAAATATATAAAAAAACAACAGCGCTTGGACGCTTAAAAAATAATATATTTATTACAAAAAACAAATAAACCGTGTTCAATTTTAAATTTAAATAAAAAAAAAAACATTTATAAAAAACCCTTAACAAACAGGGATTTGTCTTGTTTGTTTTGTTTATTTTTTTTTCTTTTCTTATAAAGAAAAGAGCATATGAGCTCTATAATTCAGAAGGAGAGAAGGCTCAGTGCAAATGGCAGAAATGCCTACGTTTTTCTAAAGGGAGATAACATCAATGTTAATAAAAACATTAGTGATCCCAATTACAACAAAAATTATTTAACCGCAAAAACAATTGAGAGATCCCGTTCATGTTCTCCTTTACTCTCATGTGAAAAAATTAAAACCAATAACACAAAGGAACATGAAAATATAAAAGTACCAACAAATACAGTGCCTAGCAGGGATGATATATGAGAAAATTGATTACGTACCAACGACCTTCCAAAATAGTACTTTTTCGACCCCAATAGTACTAAAAATTTTTTTTTTTTTAATATTTATATTATTTTTTATATTTACAAAAACAAAAGGTACTTAAAATTCATTTGTACATATAAAGTAAATAACAAAAACAACTTATAAAATAAATAAACATTTATATGTAAAATAAGGTACATAAAAAGTCAATGAGATCAAATTCATACATTTTTTGACAACAAATCAGTTGTTATTTTAAAATTATAGCAACAGGAATTATTTGTCTTTAATAAGTCTTTTGTTTGGATTAAACTAGAAACCGTTGGCACATACAGCCTATTTCGTTCCTTCGTTTTTATAATATTTTGGTACGAAAATATTCTTTCCACATTCGCTGATGAATGTGTAATGGATAATATTCCTCTTATAACTCTGGATAGCTCTGGAAACATTAATTCATTTAATTCATTTTTCATTGTTGACACTTTGTCCCAAAAAATAGAAATACTTTCATTTCTAAACATTTTTAATGTATCTATATCAGCCAGAGCTCTGAACTGGTTATCGATAGTGTCATGATTTTTACTTTCATTTGGGAACATTTTTAATAAAAGAGGAACTATACTGCTGGTTCTTCCAGAAATAACATTTTCTGGAGTAAATTTTGTAAGCCAGTTTAAAATTGTATCATCAAAGTTAACTTTATTTCTTAAAGTTTCGCAAAAGGTTATGTAGAATTGTTTAGCAGTATTTTTAAAGTCCATGACTACTCCGCTTTCAATGTTATTTGTAGAAATATAAATATCTACTTCTGTTCCACAGTATACATCGTTAAGAGGAAGATATTTTGATTGAGGTTTAACTTTGATAATTCACATTTGCCTAAGGATTCCTTTTTCAAAAAATTGCGTGCCATTTGACGAAACAAAAATGTTAAACGCTCTAGAAATACATGCATACGAGCGTCTTCTGCCTGCATTTCCAAATTTATTGCATTTACAATTTTTAATATATACTGTAGAAAGAGGAATGACATTTTATAAAGCGGATTAGAAAATCCAGATATAATAAAATTTAATTTTGCACTTATAAAATCAGCTTCAAAATCATGCAGTGTGAAATAATAACAGAGTGGTTCCCACTGTTCCAAAATTCTGTTGATGACTTCCTGACGTGATAACCACCTTGTAGCTGAATATTTTAAAATATTATGAGTATCGGTTCCAAAATACTCTTGAAATGAGAGAAAGTCGTCTCTTCTACTGGAACTATTGCAAAAGTGGTTACCTATTTCTTTTAAAAATTTGTCGATGTCATCGGAAAATCCACACTTGGACGCTGCCGCTGATACTAAATTCAAAATGTGGCATATACAACCATTTTTGAATATATGTGGTACCAATGCCTGAAATTTGGACTGAACTCCATTCACTTTGCCCGTCATTACGGGACAATTGTCAGTTGTTATGCCAACAATGTTACTAAGGGGTATATTATTTTCATTCAATATTTTTGTTGTTGCTTCAAATATACCATTTGCGGTGCAGTCCTCTATATGCACCATTCCTAAAAAGCGATCGCGACATTTACCATCAAAAGTTCTAATAATTACAGCCAAATTTTTTGAAATACTGCGATCAGTACTTTCATCAAGTGTTAATGAATAGTAACTATCTTTACAAAAATTACTTATGCTGGTGATATTTTCCGGGCCAGTTACATTTGTGATTATTTTTTGACCCTTTTGTCTATTTATTGCAAACTTTTTGACGATTTGGGAGTCGGTTATTCCTTCCTTTATGACACTGTTTAGGTGATCTAACACTGAGAAGGGTAAGTTATGTTCTGCAACAAACAAACTCAACATAATTTCGAGTTTTTTTGCCGACTCTACTATAGGGCACACAGTATTTTGCAAAAAATTATCTATTTTCGGAGTTTTTTTTGCTGCAGTTATTTTTTTGATATGGCTATCGGTGGACGCATGACGTTTTATGTGTACAATGCCACCCGCTATACCCGTATTGCATAATTTGCATCTTTTTTGCTTACCCTCCTTAACCAGCCATGGAAACAGCTTAGCCCACTCTTCTCTAAAAGGTACATTATATGGCTTGTCCTGTTTACTTGTTCTACAAAATGTAAAAATTCATTATGCAAATAATTTAAATTGTTTAAATAAACATACCCAGCTTCACTATATTCCATTACTTATGTAAATAATCAAAGTTTTTTAATAGTAAAATATTTTGTAAACTAATTGAGTTTTTTATTTTGGCTTTTTCATTCAACACGACGCTTTTAGATTCAAAACAAAATAACATTGAAGTGTAGTTAACAAAAAATAAAAAGGGAATTCACATCCAACAAGGAGGTCGCAACTCTTAACAGAACGATTTTGCCGCTTTTCTACTTGTCAAACTTCATATATAAAAAATGTGTTGCTTTTTTTGTATATATTTCATATATGAATAACAAGCAAACCACAAAGCAAACCATGCAACATTATCAGCTGTTATGTATTCGCCTTGAACAAGTACAAAAATTCATTCACAATATATGACAATAAAATTGAGTTGCCATATTATATCTATTAAAAGCAATAAATTGGGAAATTTTGTAAATAGTACCAAATGAGTGACGGGAGTACCATCGTACTTTTTAGGTTCGAATAGTACCAAAAATGGTACAATTGTACCAATTTTATCATCCCTGGTGCCTAGTTTAACAACACACGAAACGCTGTCTGCTTTGACTTCACCAAAACCTACAGCTACAATATCAACAAATAGTGAGACTATTAAAACACCAACAACATCTTCTGCTACGTTAAACAGTGATATCAATATTATGGCTCAACCTAATAACTTAAAACAGCCCCAAAGTATGCTTCACTTTCCGTCAGTAAGTAGTTTTAATTAACCCCTCAACTGGCGCAACACCCAATGTTGACCTGCCAGTCATCATTACCGCCAAACCATTGGTACAGACTGGATTAGACAGGTATGTTAAAATAGTTAAGAGGAAAAGAAGCCCAAAATCGGCTAAAACGGCTCCCTATCCTAAGCTTAGTAGAGGTGAAATAAATGTCACTCAATCCCAAAACCGTTTTGCCATACTGGAAAGCGAAGATAATGATGCCCCGGGGATACCTAAACCACAAAGACCTCCCCCTATCTATCTAAGAGAGCAAAATTCAAATGAATTTGTTAAAACCCTAGTCAGCCTTATTGGGGAAAACTCTTTTTATATCGTGCCAATAAAAAATTTCAAAATTGTTGAAACTAAGATTAAAGTCAATGTGAATCCAATTTCAGAAAATTAATATCATTTCTTGAATCCAGAAAGAAAAATGTTTATACTTACCAGTTGAAGAGCAGCAAAGGTCTTCAGATAGTGATTAAGGGTATTGAATCATACAATGACCCACTTGAAGTAAAGAAGGCACTCGAAATCAACGGCTTTAAAGTTAAGTCCGTTGTTAATATTAGAAACCGGGATAAGCTCCCCCAACCCCTTTTCCGAGTTGAATTAGAGCCTGGCGATATCAAGTTGAAGAAAAATGAAACACACCCTATTTATCAACTTAGGTACTTGCTACACTATAGAGTTACAGTTGAAGCACCACATAAGCGACGAGGACCTGCTCAGTGTACGAACTGCCAGGAGTATGGTCACACTAGGTCTTATTGTAGACTACATGCAGTTTGCGTAGTTTGCGGTGAGCTGCATAGCACAGCTGACTGCACCAAACCAAAGACAGTAAATACTGAAAAGAAATGTAGCAATTGCGGTAACCCCCATACTGCTAATTACAGAGGTTGTGAGGTATATTTAAAATTAAAAAACTCAAATTTGAACAGAACCCGAAACCCCCGAATGAAATCACAGTTAGAACCCACAAATTATCACCAACAGTGCTTCATACTCTTAAGTTCTAAGAGGACAACCACAGCCCCCAAAAACTCCACAAGCCGCACAAGTCAATCCAAATGCTCCACTTTCTCAATCTGAACCCCAGATACAAAATTTCAGCAGACTTAAATCATCCATTGAATCCCTGGTTCAAACTGTTACTAACTTTACAAACTCAATGAGTAATATGATGCAAGAGATGATGAGAAATCAGTCTATTTTGATGCAAGCTTTGTTAACTAAACCATGGACAGTTTGAAAATATGTTACTGGAATGCTAACGGCATATGCCAACATAAAGAAGAGCTCGAGTATTTTCTCAGAAATCAGCAAATTGACGTAATGCTTATTTCTGAGACCCATTTAACCCTGAGAAGTTCATTTTCAATTCGCGGGTACACAATGTATGATACTAAGGACCCAAGAGGCAGGTCATGTGGAGGATCAGCTATTCTCATTAAATCTAGATTAAAACATTTTCTTATGTGTGATCTTTGCGAAAATTATCTTCAGGCCACTACTATATGTTTTGAAGAATTCGATAAGAACTTAGTGATTTCGTCAATTTATTCTCCCCCCAGATTCTCCATAACGGAGGATCAGTACACAGTCTTTTTCGAATCATTAGGACCGCGTTTTCTGGCAGCTGGAGACTATAATGCCAAGCATACATTCTGGGGGTCACGGCTTGTTACCCCTAAGGGCTGTGTTTTGTTTAATACAATTTCTAAGCTGGGTATGGATGTGATCTCTAGTGGAGAACCCACGTACTGGCCAACGGATCGTCGAAAAATACCCGATCTGATAGACTTTGGAATAACAATGTCTATTGCGAGAGAATTGGTCCATGTAGAACCATTATTGGATCTCTCATCTGATCACACACCTACAGTTGTTACTATTTTAAACCCCCGAGGAATTGTACCCCCCTCTGGTGACTTAGCACTGACAGGCAAAACAACAGATTGGTTGAAGTATAAAAAATTTATCAGTACACATTGCTCGGAAAACATACCGCTAAGAACACCGGAAGATATCGACCTCTCGATTCAAAATTTTGAACTAAATCTCAAACTTGCTGCTCAACTTGCTACCAAACCCCCTCGACACAACAGACAAAATATTATTTTGTCTGCCGATGTCGAACGACTCTTAAATGAAAAAAGTAGAGCTCGAAGAGAGTGGCAACAGCACAGATCTCCTCAACTTAAGGAACGGTTGAAAGAATGCACTAAAAAATTAAGAAAGCTATTTGAACATAAGAGAACTGCTTCATTAAACAGATATCTTGAAAATTTAGATCCAACATCAAGAACTGATTACTCATTATGGCGTGCAACGAAAAATTTAAAAAGACCTGTCTTATGTAAGCCTCCTTTGAGAAAATCAGACGGAGGCTGGGCTAGAAACGATACTGAAAAAGGAGATCTGTTTGTAGAACATTTAAGAAATGTATTCACGCCAAATATAACAAGTTCTGTAACAGAGTTGCCACCGATTTTACCCCAGCACCGAGCAGCTACCCGATTAACGTTTGAGATGAGAGAGGTCGAAAAGGCTATTTTTGAACTAAACCCCAAAAAAGCTCCCGGTATCGATGGAATCGGTAACAGGATGCTCTTGGAGTTACCCCGTATAGCATTAAAGATAATTCTCTTTTTATTTTTAATGCTTTTATACGCCTTGAATACTATCCCCCAGAATGGAAAGTTTCACTCGTTAAAATGATACCCAAGCCAGGCAAAGATCACACAAAAGTGGAATCGTATAGGCCTATAAGCCTGTTATCCAATTTGACAAGCTGTTCGAGAAAATCCTAATGGAAAAGATAACTGTTTATGTGGAACAAAACAACTGTATTCCATCACACCAATTTGGCTTCAGGAGAAAACACAGCACCATTGAGCAAGCCCACAGGCTAGTTACTGTTGTCAGAAAAACGTTCGAGGAGAAAAAGTACTGCTCTGCCCTTTTTATCGATGTTTCACAGGCTTTCGATAAGGTTTGGCATGAAGGTCTACTGTTTAAAATAAAACTTTTGTTACCAACAAATACTCACAAGCTACTCAAAAGCTATATAACAAATCGAAAATTCACTCTTGCTGAAAAAAGTTTTGTCAGCTCTCCTCAAGATATACAAGCCGGAGTTCCACAAGGTAGCATTTTGGGTCCTCTGTTATATATCATTTATACTTCAGACATGCCAATAGATATTAATACCCACACATCGACTTTCGCTGACGATACTCCAATCTTAAGCGTCCACGATGACTCAAAAATAGCGTCTAGAATGTTACAGACTCACATTTCACAATTGGAAGCTTGGTTGGATAAGTGGAGAATTAAGGTGAATGAACATGAAATGTATCCACATTACTTTCACACTGAGAAAAGAGACGTGTCCACCCATTAAAATTAATAATCTGAATATACCCCAACACACATGTGTGAAATATCTCGGTATTCACCTTGACCGTCGACTCACGTGGAAAAATCATATAGATGCGAAAATAACTCAGATGAGGCTAAAAACTGCTCAATTCGCTTGGCTTACTGGCAAAAACTCTAAACTAGGCCTGGACTGCAAATTACTCATTTACAATTCGATCATGAAACCCATATGGTGCTACGGAATTCAGCTCTGGGGTACTGCCTCTGCGTCCAATATAGGGAAAATTCAGAGAATGCAAAATAAATTCTTGAGGACGATCACAAACGCACCCTGGTATGTTAGGAATTACAACATACATAAAGACCTGAATGTACCCCTGGTCAAAGATGAAATTATAAGACACTGTCAACGCTATTTAACAAAACTGGAAACACACCCCAACATACTAGCCCGTAACTTAACTGATAATCACGGCCACCAGCTTCTTAGGAGGAGGGACACTGCGGATCTGGTCCGCTAATAATAAGGGGAAATAATGGTCCCAGTTGAACCACATAACATTAGTCTGGCACTGGCTGGACTCAACAATTAATATTTAGTTTTAAGATTTGGATAATTATTGTTAGTTCACAGTTTTTAAAAGTGAAGATTAAATAAATAATATAAAATAAAATATGGAAAAAAAAACATAATGTTTTACATTTACAAATATATCCAGGGCAATGCCAATGTACATGTGTATAATTCGGCTTCCCTAAGCACAAATACAACGGTTTTGTTAAAAAATTTACATTTAGAACAGCCTGAATGCGTTGTTCCTTCCAGTCCATTTGTAAACATTAAGTTATTTATTTAAGTCCTTAAATATTTATTACATTGCTATTTAAAGAATTTAGGAAATATTCTTAAGGAACACCCCACCGACGAGTATGTAAACCGAATATTTTCTGAGAATAAAATGCTTGACGATGTTGCAAGAAAAATGTTAGTTGATGCTATAATAACTTGGGCTATCAAAACAAAAGCTAAATTGACAAAAAACAGCTTTGAAAGTATTTCTTTTCAAATGGAAAAATACTTTAGAGAAAACAAGGTACCTAATAGAATTGCAACCTCATACATACATATTTGTTAAAACAACTTTTTATATTTTATATATTTACATGTAAAAGAAATATATTTTCGAAAAGTATGTTACGAATCTGCTGGAAGACTTTTCGATAAATATTAAAATACAATAAAGCGTTTAAAGAAACCGGAGAGCGCGCCAGAGCAAATTACAGTGTTTCCGCTAATTTACTCGAGAACGAAAACCTTTTGAAAGAAAACAGTAACGGAACAGGTAGAAATGTTTAGAAAATGTTTAACAACCTATATTAATTACATTCTTAATACTTTTTGGATGTCAGAAAAGAACATGAGTGGTTAAAGGTGTACCTGTTGGCGTACCTGTTTTTGTAAAAGACGAGATAACATCTTCAGGCAATTGAAGAAAACAATGTGTTAGAAAAATGAAACTTTTTTCGCATTCATTCGGATAAACCTTATTTATATAATTTTTAATAAAAAATAATTCAGTTGTTTTAAAAAAACTATTTCTACTTTTGCAGACAACACAGCAAAAAAAAAAAAACACTTTCAATTATGACCAGTTATTTTACCACTGAAATTAGTGGTTTTATAAAAAAAAAAAATAGTCTTGCAAGTTTAATGGTAACATCACTAAAAAAATTTATTTTACTGACGATATACAATTTTAATCGTAATATTACTATTATAATTGTTATTTAACAAATATAACTGTAAAGTTACCATTAAAATTGTGTTCTTACAAAAATATTTGTTATTTAACAATTATAATAGTATAATAACCCTACGGAAAATGAAGTGTCGATTGATCCAAGGTGATAAAGCTGTGATAGATAAATTAGGGACATGTCACAAAACTGGTGAAATATATAATTCAGTGCCTGAAAAAGTGGTAATTGCTGTAAAATTACCAGTGTCCCAAATATTGAAATGGTGACAGAACATTGACCGGTTCTTTCTGGATATATCATGTAACTAAATAGTAATGAACATAACACCAATGTGGACTAAAGAAGAAGACTAATCGATGGCGAAAACCCCAATCCCGCGACTGTTGCAAAGCTAACATAATACTGAACTGATTTAAACAGAACCGACTTTGTGACTGCAGAAATAAAGTGATTACGCAACTGTTTAGATAGTGAAATATAACTGCAATAATTCAAAATGAATCAAATGTGTATAATGAAGTGTCAATAACAGGCAAATCAAGCTCTCCGCTACTGACTAATAGGTATTACAACACTAAAAAGTTTATTAAGAAACACTTAGGGGGGATGTTATCTCTAAAAATACAAAATTTGTTATTGAAAATTCCGATCGACAATTCTTTTTCTCTTAACATTGTTAAAATTTTATTAAAAAATTCATCAATTAAAATATATAAACATTATTTTTCACTTAACTCTATTATGGATACCGTTTCATTTAAACGGCTATATAATTGAAAATGGCTAATCTGTTTGAAAATTTCTTAAGTAAAATTTAAGTAAAAAATCCTAATAAGTTGTTACTATAATACTGGCTCTTAGACTATATTAGTTTAATTTATATTAATCCATTTTCCGAATTATTTACAAACATTTTTCACAAGTCTGTGATTAATTTATAATATTTTTTAAGAAATTGTTTGGTTAAACTATCATTTTCTGACGAGAATCCTCAATACGCCTCGAATGCATTTATGGAATAATATTCGAGTCAAATTTAATTCATTTAAAAAAGTGAATTACAAAACTAATTCTTTATCCACCTTATTAGTTATAAAAATTTATCAGGCACTTATGTTTTTAGTCGTAGAAAACTTGATACTGACTTGAAAATCTTTTGAGGTTAAATATTTTTCTGAATCATTGAATTTTCTGCGAGAGAAGAACAACTAAAATTTGAGAACTTCTATTGGACAATTTGTTTGAAATCTATAAATAAATATTTTTGAACATAAACCAAAAACGATCGAATTTAATAACATCGTGAACTTAAAAAAAAAAATATTTTTGAATTTGCACTAATTCCAGAAGATCAACGCTTTTGATTCGAGAAATATTTATTTTTTAAAGTACTCATTTTTATTAAAACATTAATTTATTAGGAGTTAATTTAATTTGCAATTTTTCTTAAATCAATGTATTAAATAATTTATTTAATAATTGTTGGAAATTGAACTACTTGATTCTGATTACTTATTCTCTCTTGGATATTTTCCAAAAATTCTCTTTTTGGAAAAATATTTTTTTGGCGATAAAACATTGGCAGCCAAAGTGCAAAACTTCGTCCTAGAGCCTTAGCGTGAATATGACTGTCTGGGGCAGACTAGCCTCCACAGACCTTCTTTTAACCCCAGCCATAATTGGAAAATTTTGAATTCATTTTTTGTTTAATTAAATAGCAAACAATTTTTTTTTCTTCAAATTTGTTAAAATTTTAAAAATATTCATATTTTTGAGGAAATAGTTTAAAATTGCAAAATAGAAAATATTATAAAAACTTTTGTAGACATTGCAGGTAAATTCAGTGACTGGACCTTATGGAATAATTCATTGTGATTGATACGTAACTAGTTTTTTAACAATTACTTGTCCTCAGCCCTGTGGTATGTACATTTGAACCAGTCACGTAACGTTTCATGTTGCACTAGTTCTGATACACATCACGTAGTGTCTAACATGAGACTACCCTACAAGAATACGACCGGTTATATGACCGGTCATTTGACTGGTAGTGTTGACGGAAATACCCGTCAATGCGTAGAACAAAGTTTCTATCAAGTTCTTAAAGAAAATATGAAAAACTTGACCGAAACTTTATTTTTTTTAACAACAAAAAATGCAATTTATATTAGTTGTTTCACTCTTGCATATATGCAAGAGTGAAATGACAGATATTTTATTTTGTTTATGTGTTAGTTTCAGTCATCAATTTCTTGTAGGGTAGTTATGTGTAATATAATTCTAACCTGTTCTGTTGCGCAATCACTTACACCAATGCAGTGATATGGTACCCTACACAAGGTCAGAGATATGTCGCAAATAGCTTAAAAGGTAGAAATTGCCACCTCCTATGACAATCCTATGTTAAAGTTACCGGTTACTTTCATATAAGAGAACCAACTCGAGGACCGGTTTCTGTCACAAAGTTTCGGTCACGTGACTAACTCTGTGACTCCTCCATTTCCCGTAGGGAACAAATTGTTATTGTTATTTAACAATTATAATTGTTAAGTAAACTTACCAAAACTGGTGGTATATTTAACCGTTTTATTTGTAACTTTACCATCAAAATTGTACAGCTTCCTATTTTTTCGGTTAAACTTTTTTAACCATCACACATTGGTAGTTTTGACTGCATTTTGTGGGTAAGTGCAATTCTAACCCATAAAATTGGTTAGAGTTACCCACAAATTATTGTGGGTGTACAGAAACCGCGATTTTCCTTACGCGATTCTCCTTACGCCGAAGATGATATATGATTCTGCAAGGACATTCCCGGTTTGTTCGAGGAGCTTAAAAAGCCTTACAATGCAATTGCATTGCGACTATTTGTTGATAGTAAAGAAAGTTTCAAAGCAGTTCTTTTACATAACAGAAACAAGAAACCATCTATGCTCATCTCATCGCACATGTTGTAAACACTAAAGAATCGTACGAAACAATGGTTTAATTGCTAAAATATATTAACTATGAAGATCACATTTAGAAAGTTTGTTCCGATTTTAAAGTGGTGGGCATGCTATGTGGAATGCAACGTAAAAGAAGGTACAACAACTATTTTTAATACTAAAATACAAATAAATGTAAAGAAAATCAATAAACAATATTAATAAATAAAAAGTTAATTTTATTTTTTAATACCGTTGATCTTAACTATACAATATTATTGGGCATGCTTTCATAATAATATAAAACAAAAAAAAAATGGAGAAAATCTCGAATTAGGTACTTTTACATAAATGGTCATAACTTTGGTATTTACCCATAGATGTTCTTTGAAAATGACTTATTTTTTACATAGAAGTAATACAGGATCCTTTCAGGATTAATACCATTTTTATTTTTTTTAAATTTTCATATATCAGTTTTTGCCGAAGAAAAAGGAATTTTCGGTTTAATATTGAACCATAGGTCTAAAACTACTGAAACAATTTAAAACACGTACTCAAGAAAAATGTTGACCATTAAAGGATAATTCTTTTGTAATTTGATTGATCAAAATATCTTGGTCCTAGTTTGAGATATAGTAAAAATAGTAAAATTACTCAAAAATTAAAATATAAAAACAAAAAATTAAAAATTTTTAAAAAACTACTCCAGAAACAAAATTTTTAAATGAGATTTTCGGATTCAGGAGACCAAAATCAATAACAAAAAATAGTCGCACGCTAGTCGCACAAAATTTTTTAAAATTTGTTGACTCGTGTATTTTTTATTTTTAACAAAAATTATGCGTCTTTTTCTTTAATTTTTTTTGACAGCTGAATAAATGACAGATGAAAGATGTTGCCAATGTAAATTTATGTTTCACGTTTTCAACATTTTCCATGCGTTTCACAAAGATATTCAGTGTAAAAAGCCTATAAGGCGCATGAGTGTTATTTGTTTTAGGCCCATTATTATAACTTGCCGATAGCTAAAGTAAGGATGTTAACGGACAGATTATTAGTTTTTCGTTATTATAAGTATACTTTAACCTAAAAGTGACCGATAAGCTAAAGGTAAGTTCATCTTACCTTTAACTTTTAACGCATGGTTTAAGCATTTGAAGTTGCCTCATTTTATGATCTGCAGTGTAGTTGCCGTGTAGTTTTTTAACCGTATCTTTGCTGTTTGGTTTATTTCTGTGTTCGACGTCGATAATGTAAATTTTTTACAACAAATATTTTTATTTTTTACACAATTCGAAGAAATTTTGTTTTTCGTTTGTATTTTTTGTTTGTTGTAAGTAAATAAATAAATAAAAGTACGTCGTTGCCCCTACGTATTCTTAAGAACCATTTTAATTTGTCAAAAGTAATTGGTTTTTGTTCCGGTAATGCCATATTTTCAAATAACTTAATTTTATTTTACAAGGAAGTTGTAATAACCAAAAAAAGTTAAAGGTCACTTTATTCCTTACTTTAGCTAAAGTTACCTTTAACTAACACGCACCTTCAAGGCAAGTTGTAATAATGGGCCTTAATGTATTAACATATATCACTGATACGCTAAGATAGGTCTTTATCGAGAGTTACCTACGAGTATTCCAAAGATAAGAGTACTTCTCTTTTGACATAAAATTATCTACACGCAAAAACCTTTATACCTCTATGACAAACTTCGTTTTGCTCAGTCTAATAGGGGCAAAAAAATTATTTTACCAAGACATAATTGTCTAGTATCTGAGTGGAAATTCTATATAAATGCAATTCGTCTCTGAAATATGCTTCCACAAAACCAACAACTTAACAGCAACGTTACTCATTTTAAAAAATTTGTTTTTCTAAATTATTCTTGATATTTTCTTACTTTCCCTGTTTTTATTTTAACTATAATTTTTTTATTATTATTATTTTTATTTTTTTTAATCTTGTGTAATATTAATTTTAGCTTTAAAATATTTTACCTAATTGCAACCTATTTCTAAATATGTTTTAACAATTGTCATTATTATTTTTGCTTGGTAATTCCTGTACTGTAATTAATAAATAAAATTTAGTTACTTTTACTATTCGCGAGAAAAAATTAACGCACATTAAGTTCAAGTACTTTGTCATTTTAAGTTAGACACATTTTTAAAACTAAATGGGGGTAAAATATTTTTTTTTTTTTTTTGAACTAAAGTTAGTTTTATTATATTTAGTATGCAAATTTCTTAAAACTAAAATATTTTTCTTAAAAATTGTTAAATTTTTATTTAATATACTTGTTTTTTTCTTCCAAAAACCAAGAAATATTATTTAGGAAAGATATGAACTATTTCTGATTATATAAACTATTCCGTTTTTACCCAAACATACGAATTTTTATTCATTTTAAATATTTTTTTAAGTTTTAATAAATTTTGACAAAAATTGAGAAAATGTTTTAAACTATTTAAAAAAAAGAATTGTATTTATTTTTAGTTCATGTCTTTTTTTGAGTGGAGGTTGATGAGGATAAGTGACGAACATATTCAAAAATTGTATACAAATTAAAGATATTTTATGTAAAAACTCCTTCCCGGACAACATTATAAGAAATATTATTAAAATTAAGAAGAAGCAGAAGAAAATTTCACCAAGAGAAACTCCGACAATATATAAATCGATGAGATATGTAGCAAAAATATCGAAAAAGGTTGAAAAGTCGGGATTATATGTCCGAGAAAATTATAAAAGATCGTTTTTTCACTAGAATTACTGTGAAACAACTGTTCTTAAACACAAATGGTAAAATTGATTGAATTAAGTGTATAAGATTAAATGTACTGGCGAAAATTATCATATATGCTATCAAGAATGTATATATCGAAACAACCAAAAACAAATTAAGAACGAGCATAGATATAAAACTTAACAAGTAAAAAATGCTTAAATTTGGCTTGCCGAATCTATGAAAACCCCCCACCAATGTCTTAAAAAATGTTCTCAATATTTTTGATACAAATAATGTAAAAAACTTTGGAAGTGAAATTATGAAAAAATCTTTTGAAATTATGAAAAAAATTATTTGATGGGAAAACAAATTTTGTGGTTGGCAAAAAAATGTTGAGGTGAAATAATTTTTTGAGTTGCAAAAACTTGTTTGTGGTTAAAAAAATTTTAGGGGTGAAAAATATTTTTAAGGTGAAAAATATTTGAGCTAAATAAAAAATGTGAAAAACAAGAAAAACTATTTTACTTGCCAGTCGCTACTATGAAATTGTACTAAAATACATCCCATTTGTATGGTAAATTAAGAGGTACCTTCACATTTTAACTCATAACTTTTTAGCCGGTTGTTGTTAATTTTTAATACCAAACTTCTCGGGGAGATGTCCATTAACCGCGTCGTGATCGCCATTTCAACAGACAGACAGACGGACATCGCTAAATCGGCTTAGAAATTTCATAAGAATAAGGAATATATATATTTTATGGGGCCTAAAACCTATAATACGACATATTACAAACGGAATGACAAACTGATATATACTCTCACCATATATGGTGGATGGTATGACAAACTGCACTTGCGGCCGGGCCCACTGAGCATAGAGATATCATTTTCCTGACTCAAAAATTTTAAAATATTAGTAACAGAGGAAAAATACAACAAAAGACTTTACTCTAGAAATGCTTCATATAGTAAACATCTCACAACAGCAACGAATGAACTTTAAAAGTGACGTCACAAATTGTGCCCAAAGCTATTGGCATTACACACAGAAAAATAAAAATGCCAACCGAATTTAAAAATGTAGTTTAGGTGCGACAACAAATTAATTCAGTTAGCACAACCAAATGCAAATCTGATTACTGAATATATTGGGTTTTGAAACAAAAATTCAGTTGCACTAACTGAAATTTGTTGGGTAAGCCAATATTCTGTTGCATCAACCGTTTTTTTGTCGTAGGTGCCAAATTTCAGTTGGAAACTGAAAAAAATTTTTCTCTGTGTGTAATAAATAAAAACAAGTAGGATCAACTAGTGCAATAGTAATTGTCAATGCGTTAAGTCATCAAATTGCTGCTTGTATGTTGTTGTTGTTTATGTATTACGGTTATGTGTACAGTGATTATTGTTATTAAATACAGTGATTAATATTTTTATTTCATTATGTTTTCCAGAAGATGTCATCCAATAGATGACGAAATATTGAAAAATAAATAAAATAAAAATTTTATTGAAACGCAGTGACCTCGAGCTTGAGAATTTATTTATTAAAACTTTTTTTGCGATTTATCGCACAAAATTGCACATAATTTCTAAAAATTTTGTACTCATTTTTAATGCAAATTTACTCATTTTGCGTACATTTAACTTACGTATAATGCGTGTAATTAATTTATTAAACACTCTTTTACACAAATTATATTTTCCTACTAATAAATCAGGTTAATTTAATTATTTACAGTGTATATTAGAAATTATTGCAGTAGCAATAACATCAAAAGTTGTTGTCTTAAGTTTTGCCACTCATAGAATAACAGAATATAAATTGTTTTCTTGATATGATGAAATAATAACAAAAAAACACCTGTGAGCAAATAAGAGTATTAAAATAACTTAAAGCAACAAACAAAAATCTAATTACTATTAATTAAAAATACCCAAAAATTCTTAAAATAAAAACAAACAAGGTGTAATCCAATTTAATAAAAAAAAATCTAAAATTTCAAAGGGTCCTTTCAAAAAGCTTAAACATTTTTTTCATCAAAACGATGAAATTCGTCTTATTGTTAAAGATTTCCCTCATTGAAATCCACTCAGATTCTGTGTTGTTTGTAATGTAACATATTGATTTTTGTTAATTTTGTTTTCAATGGGATGTGATATAGACCAGAAAACATTCAATTTATTTTATTTATTGTTTTTTTTTTGTTGTTGCTTTGTTTTGTATTTCTATTTGGAATAATATGCTTTTAATACAGTTGGCAACAACTTAAATTTTGTACAAAAGCGGCATAAATAGGCATTCTGTTAGTTGTTCAACAAGGTCGACACACACATGACTTAAATGTTTATTCCCAGGAAAAACATGGTAATGACAGGTCATTACTGTGTAGATTATCATGTAATGAGAGGTCGTTACCTTTTGCATTACTTTAAAATATAAAATAATGAGCTACTGATAATGGATGGTAGAATTGAATGAATTACTGGTAGTTACTGTAATAAGTACCGTATTCGTATTTATGTTTTTTTAAATATATATATTGATTTATTTGTTTTGAAAAACTATACAACAAAATAGAAAATTATCTGCTGTAAAAAGTGATTTTGCAAAAATTTTAAGACTTTAAAGGGTTTCTAATGTGAAATAGCATTGTACCTCTATAAACTAAAATTTTTTAATGCAAAAAGTACATATTTCAAATATTTTTTTTATAATTTCAAATACAAATTATTTTTATCGATTTCTTTAACACTGTAACAGGCAAGAGCATAATTTTATTGACAACAGCTTGTTAATTTTTTTTTTTAAATAATATTTGCCAAATTGATAATATTTGAATTGAAAATCTGTTTTATTTTAGAAAGGCTGCCTCAGGGCATCCTTGCCTGTTTACGGTAAAAATTATAAGCAGGTAGAGTTTTATTAATAAAATGAGTTTTATTCAAAAAAAGATTTTTTTTTTGAAAAAAGCAAAAACTTATACTAGTTTTGATATGTAAAAAAACAGTTTTTAGTATTTGAGCAACATAAATGTATATCACACTTTTTGCATTTACATTGGGTTTGGGGCTTTTTATAGAGTACGGAAGCGAAAAGTTTCCTAGAAAAGCTACTTCGTTGACGTGAATGCGCATCGATGTGTTTCGCCATATAATATTTTAAAATTCCGTTGACTTCTTTCGTATTTCATCTAAACGAATAGTGTATTCAAAATACCGAATATTCGGTATTCGGTTCAAAACAAATACCGAGTATTCGGCCGAATAAAAAAAAACAAATTCCGAATAAAAAGTGCAATTTTCTTAATAAAATGATTACACACACTTAGGCCTAGTTTTTGGGATGTAATTTAAACTTGGTTTAGTTAAACCAAAAACGACTTTTGTCTGCCATTTCCATATTTATTAACATAAATTGTTCGGAACAACTTTTCCTTACATAAAATTTTGGTCTTCATTGAAATAAAATAAATTAAAACAAATTTCAAAATCAGTATTCAAGTTACAAGCTGCGATAAACTGAGTTTAAATATAACCTACATCCTAAAAACTCGGAATTAGGCAACAAATAAACGTTTTCGACTGTAACTATTCATTTTCGCTTATTTAATTTGATTTTGCGTATTATTTAAATGGTTCCATCCCTGATAATATTTGTCGCAGTCTTTGTTTTGTTTTATAATATTGACATATTATTTCCGTTATTAAAATTTATTTAGTTAGGGATGAGAACCTGACATAGTTTTTATTTAATAAAAAGTTTTAAAAATTTAATCACGGATTTCTAACATGTGGGTAAACGACATATTCGTAACAGATCTATCGATAATTTCGGCATTTTAAAGGTAATTAAAAATAAATTTATTCAACTTTTTTGATAAAAATTAACTTCAATGACGTGTAATGTAACTGTATTTTAAGGGTAATGCCATTTAAAATAATTACAATAAACCTATTGTTTGTCAAACCTATTTTTAAAAAATTTGTTTTATAATTGTGGGTGAACTTAAAATTTCCTAAGTACATTGAACGTAAATGTTTAAACTTCACACGGGTCTAACTCTATTGTTAATATAAACAAAATATCAAATAAAAACACTATATTTAAAATTTTTAAATTGTTTGTGATGGCTTCTATGTTAAAAAATTCAGATTTAATTAATTGTTGGCTTTCTGCACCTTCAGATAATAAAGAAGCAAACATTTACAAATTTGTAACACAAAAGATAGGAGATTCATATTCCGACAAGGACACCTTAATACAAAGTGTTCATTTTTTTAAGGTTAAATTGAAAAAGTACTGGAATACAGGTTGGTTGAAAAGTTCCTGCGCTCACCAAGAGATGGCACTGCTAGCTCCAAACTTTTTTTCTCAAGTTGGTATAACTGTCCTGAGAACACATGCAAAGTTGCAAGTCATTCTGTCAATTCTTTCTTTGTTTACAAGCCATTTGAAGTTGACGTGTCATTGATTTTTTTAATATGGAAAAAATTGAATATCGTGCAGTCATTAGATTCTTTGTTTTGAAGGGTTTAAAAGCAAAGGAAATTTATGAACAATTGTTAGAAGTGTATAAGGAGTCCTCACCTTCAAAACGCACCGTTGAATTCTGGGCTGGTGAATTTAAACGTAGTCGTACCAGCCTTGAAGACGATCTACGCGAAGGACGACCAAAAACTGCAACCACAGCAGAAATCATTGAGCAGGTACATAATATGGTTAGTGAAGATCCAAGTTTGACTAAGCGTGAAATTGCTAATGCCATAAGCATCTTAGACGAACGAGTACTCCATATTTTACATGAAGAATTACGTATGAAAAAACTGTTTGGAAAGTTAGTTCCGCACACATTAACAATTCAACAAAAACTGGATGGAAAACAAATTTCTCAGCGTAATTTGGGCGCTTTAAGCCAAATAAAAACGTCTTCTTTTGTCGTTTATAACTATGAATGAGACTTGGATCTACCGCCATGATCCTAAATTGAAACAAGAACGTTTATAGTGGACTGAAGCTGGTTGTTCAGCTCCAAAGCAGGTGAAGTTACAACGATCAGCAAAGAAGGTTATGGCATCAGTTTTTTGGGATGCAAAAGGAATTTTGTTGATTGATTATCTTCAGAAAGATAAATCAATCAACTCTGAATATTATTGCAGCCTTTTGGATCAGCTGGATGAAAAAATTCGTGAGAAAAGACCTGGTTTAAAGAAGACAAAAATTATTTTTCATCAAGACAATGCACCTACTCACAAAAGTGTTTTGACGATGGCTATATACAAAGAATTAAAGTACGAATTGCTTGAACATCCACCGTATTCACCAGATTTGGCTCCCAGTGACTACTATCTCTTCAGAAATCTCAAACAATTCCTTCGTGGAAAGCGTTTTTCGTCGAATAAAGATGCCATAGCAGCCGTAGACGGTTATTTTGCAGAGCTTCCGGAAAACCATTATAAGGATGGGATAAAATTATTGGAAGATCATTGGAACAAGTGTATTGAGCTTCTAGGAGATAATATTGAATAAAAAAATATATTTCGTAAAAAAAACAGTATTCTTTCATTTCGAGCGCAGGAACTTTTCAACCTACCTGTATAAGCAAATATAATAGAAGTATTTTTGAAAATAAATATTACACATGGCTTCGTTGAGCGAAGACTCAACTACCAATGAAAGTTGGTTGGGAGTGTAGTTTTTTATCGTTTTAAGTTTTTTATTTTCAAAATTTCCCAAGTTGTGAATATACAAAAGATATTTTGAAATTCAAGTTCGATTTTTATAAAATACAGATTTCAATAAAAACTTATTTTCTTAAATATAGTATTTAGTTATTTGCACGGTTGGCAGGCAATACCCCTAAAATACCGTTATTGAATCAATACCCTTTTAACACACTATCGTTACTCCTAAAATACCGTTACGGAAATAACTGAAAAAATCGTTATCCTTAAAATACCGCTACCGAAATAACTGAAAAAATCGTTATCCTTAAAATAACGTTACCGAAATAATAGAAAATAGCGTTACCCTTAAAATAACGTTACCGAAATAGAAGAAAATAGCGTTACCCTTACCGACAACCGCATTTGTTTCGGTTACCATCCATGGTTTTTTGTTATTACGTTAAAAATATTTTATTTTTTTGTAAGAAATTTTTTTTATATTTTTTAAAAACATTTTTAGGGATTATAAAGACTTAAAAAAAATTATATACAAAATGACTTTTTAGTTACAAAACCGAATTCAACGAAATTTTAGTATACATGTTTTTTATGTTTGTTTAAATTAATTTGATAAGTTTGAATGTAATCGGTTAACTTTTACAGATTTTATGTAATATTTTTAAAAAAGGATATATGACAGGTAAGCGAGTCCTTCCTTCGATTGAAAAGAAAATTGGCAAACATGTCAATAACTTTGTTCTAATAACAATTATCAATTTTCGTTCGGTTCTGACCAAATTTGAAGATTATATTACATTTGTATGGGAGGTAGTCGTGTCCTTGCACAGATTTCCCAAAATTTTTGTTTGTTTTCTAATTAACTCAAACTAAAATCGCGTACCAAATTTCTGTAAGCTACGATAACTCCTTCTAGTTTTGTCCACTCGTTATATGGGAACAAAGCACTGTGGACCGGCTCCTAAAGTACTTACCACGTGACCGGTAAAAAAGTCATGACATGTTCGTTTAGACCAATTCTGTTACATGTCACAAAGGCCATTGACCCCCTCCTAGGACAAGCCCATGTTAAAGTGACCGGTCCCGTGACCTATCCCTATCGCCATGAACCGGTCACACGTGACGTGTCCCGGGATAGGTCCTTTTCCCGCAGGGTAGTGAAACCCTTGTGTGCTATTTACTCCCTCAATTACTTGGTAATGTCTGCTTTTGCTGGGTTTATTCAAACGATTTTAGAGCTTAAATATGCTCATTTACAATAAGACTTCAAATTAAATATTCTTTGATGATTTAAAATATTAAAATAATTGTAAATTATGTAGTGTGAACGTAAGTCGTAAATGATGAACTAAATTATTTTGTGTTCTTTTAAAAATTAGAAAAATTTCTGCGCCTAAATTTCTGAAAAAAGTGTTATGTCAGCCTTAGTATATTGATTCAAACTACTACCTATCGTAGAAAACTATCGTAAAAACGTGTTTTAATAACGAAATCGATTAAATCAATAATTATTTTTTTTTTATTGATTTTGCCCCTTGAGAGTTTATATTTCTTAAAATTTTATGTTCAATTAAAAAGAATCAAAATAAATTTGTTATTATATCAATTAATACACAAAAAATTTTAATAATTTGTTTTTGTTGAAAAAACGTATTTAATAAAAGTTTTTATATTTCTAAAAAAAAATCCTCGGAATAAAAGTTTTATGGAATAACAAAGTCATACGAGTATTCAAATAATTTTGTAATTGAATCAATTATAAAAAGTGATAAGTGATGAGTATTACTTGTAAAAGTTTTTTGGTGACACAATTTAAGAAAAATAAATATGGGGAATATATAAAAATCAATTAAAATATTAATTGATTAAATTAAATATAAGTTTAACAAAAAATTTTTAAAAAATCTTTAGATATTTTAGGTTAATATTTTGTTCTGTGTAGTAGGCAACATATTTAACTTTTTGTAATACGTTTGTAGACCCATTTACACTTAAGTGCATAGATTAATATTTGTCGACCGTGTCAACCTCCAGCCAGTACTTTCAGTTTTGGGGGATTTATTCAAAATAGGGGATTTTATATAGTGAATGGGGATAATAATTTCCGTTTGGGGATCCGGAGATTTGTTGAGGATGAACAAAATTTAAGGGGATTTTTGGGGATAAAATATTAACAATATTTTCTTCATTTATTTTTTTTTTGCAACCCTGTTAATATTTTATAATTTATGGTTAAAATATAGAGTTGTAAAAAGTACATAACTCGATACTACAGAATACATTTTGTATGTCTGTCCCAAAGGACAGTGTTGGTTGAGTATTTTACAGATACTCACCCAGCAAAAACACACCTTACAAAATAATGAGTCTAGTAATCTAAACTCCAAATAATAAAATAAATAACATATTATAGGTAATACGTTATTTTTATTTTCAAAATAATTCTGAATGTAAGGAGTACTTATTACAAAGTAACGTATAAAGTAATTATATGTAATTACCATGATTTTGCTGGGCATATACCAGGACTGGTCTACACAATACTTTTGACATTCATACTAAAACAGCGTTGTATTTTCAAATTGTTTCGAAGACCAAATTACACTTACATACAGAAAAATACAACTCTGGAAGTATTTAGTTGGTACTTTTAATTATTAAGTAGATACTCAATACACAAATGCTTAATACTATTGCAACTCTATAGCAGTGAATAGTTTTAAGCTATACTACGTTCATATTATTTTATAAAGTTTTCGGTTTTCAAATTTCATACAAATTTTAAATCACAAACTTAAAAAAAATTGAAATACGTATTTGGGGTCCAGTATACACAAATTATTAGACAACTTTCTAAGTTCAACTATCTGAGTAAAAATTTAAATAAATTTCAAAATCTCTTTCCATCTACTGAAATGGTGAAACTTTTTAAAACAAACACCACATACAACAAAACTTCATCAGAATCATATGATTTTGATTTTAAAACTATTTTAATTATAAACTTTCTTACAGTTTTTGAGGTAATGTATATTAACCAATTCCCGGCCAGTGATACCGTATGGCATCAAAAAAATTCCTTGAAATTTGTAGTTCCTTGGAATGCTATAAACACACGCGAACATATTTGGATTCAATTGTATTTTTAAAATTTTCCGCGATTTGGATTCGGGACTTCCCATCAACCTTCTACACAAAATAACTTTTATTTTAGTTTAATTTATAATATTAGTTTTTGTAAATTTTAGTGATTTTTGGGGACTTTAAAATAATAATTTGGGGATTTTTGAGGCTGAAAAATCAATAATTAGGGATAAGGCCATGAAAAAAACTGGCAACACTGCCTCCTGCCTAAATTATTACCGGTTTACACTACTACTCCACACAAATAAACTTTTTTTGTAAAGACTTCCACTAAAACTTTTTAACCCATTTCAGGCCAGTGATGTCCTGTATGATCACGCAGATTCCGTGAAATTTTTGAGTTCGGCCACAAACAAATTTTAACCAGCCCAACCCATTTCCTCCCCCTCGAGCACAAATAATGTTCGCCCTAACCAAAAAATCTTTTCGAATCCAAATATTTTTAGTTGGAAAAAAAATCGGTTATCACGGGAAATCTGTATCTACTTTTTTTTGTTCGCCTACGTGGTAAGTATCTAAGCACTGGTAGGTATCTATTGTTTGAAATTACGGGCATAAGGGTCATATCGATGGCTTAATATAAAAAGGCCCTAACTCGATTTTTTGTTACTTGATAGGAGAAGGAAAAACTTAATAAAATCCGTAAAATTTTAGATAAAAAATTTTATTAAAAATTGCATTAAATTTGTTTGTATCTTATGCCCGTAATTTGTATCTTATGCCCGTAATTTCAAACAATAGATACCTACCAGTGCTTAGATACTTACCACGTAGGCGAACAAAAAAAAGTAGATACAGATTTCCCGTGATAACCGATTTTTTTCCAACTAAAAATATTTGGTGAATGCAACCGATTTTTGGCTGGAACATTATATATCAATTTCCATTCAGGAGACAAACAATTCAGTGAGTCTGTTTTCTCTGTATACAATTTCGTCCTGTTCTAAAGGGTGTTTAAATTTTAAGGGCCGATGTTGATTTTGAATAATACACAAATTATTTAGGAAATTATTGTCATTTCTTTTTATTATGATATTATGGTATGGTTCAACTATGTATGGAACAAAATATCGGCCAAATGGCTGCCGCGACCTCGGCGGCACACCTCCATCCGATAGTCCAAATTTTCGATGACGCTGAGGCATAATTGAGGTTCAATGCTGTTAAGGTGTCAAATCACTTGATCTTGGCGGCCAATTGACATCGCCACCACGTGAGATAACACGGCCATTGAATTTGTTGCGTAAAAGAGCTATTGTATCTATATTGTCCAGGGTCATATCCTCAACTTCTGGCTACAATAATTTCGTTATCATCTCGCGATAGCGAACACCATTCACGGTAAATGCTTGGCCGACCTCGTGACATACTATCGCAAACAACAGCAGTGTTTTCCGCAGAACGAACTGGGCGAGCATGCACAGGTGTTTTCACAGACCCGGTTTGCTGAAATTTGCCCACAATTCTCCCGATTGTGAACACATTTGTTCGATTATGCTGACCAAAAAAAAAATCACGAGTGCACAAAATGCATTTTGATTTGAACGCCCATTTTCATAATAAGCCTTTTTAACGCGTTGCTCGATTGTGTATCTTTCCATGGTTCAAATTGAGTTAGTCTGAAATTGAGATATATCCATTGCAGAAAAAAACTTGAGATTTAGGTGTGGTTCACATTCAACATTGGCCCTTAAAATTTAACTACCCTTTACTTACAAATTCACCAAAAAGTATAAAATTGTCATGCCAATAAATATACATTATCTAATTCATATTCAATTCAAACTAAACATTTCATAATTAACTAGACTAATTCCAAGACCAATTAAGTTTTGATAACAATATTTGTTTGTTTATAAACAAAAAATCCAATTTATCTTTTAATCGAAATATGTATATGTATATATATATATATATATATATATATATATATATATATATATATATATATATATATATATATATATATATATATATATATATGCATTGCCCATACTTTGAAGACATCTGTATATACAGCCAGAAAAGTCCCTATAAAATGCGCTGTGTCCAGTAAAATGTCTTCAGAGTAAACACTAGAATAACGAAAAGTTTAAGGACAGTCCCCAAAGTAACAAAATGTCTTCATAGTAACTTGTGGAACGAAAACCTGTCCCCGCAACATGTGCTGTGCACATATATATACATATATGTGCACAGCAGATGTTGCGGGGACGGTTTTTCGTTCCACAAGTTACTATGAAGACATTTTGTTACTTTGGGGACTGTCCTTAAACTTTCCGTTATTCTAGTGTTTACTCTCAAGACATTTTACTGGACACAGCGCATTTTATAGGGACTTTTTTGGCTGTATATACAGATGTCTTCAAAGTATGGGCAATGAATATATATATATATATATATATATATATATATATATATATATATATATATATGCATGTGCACATATATATATATATATATATATATATATATATATATATATATTCATTGTGCATACTTTGAAGACACCTGTATATACAGCCAAAAAAGTCCCTATAATATGCGCTGTATCCAGTAAAATGTCTTCAGTGTATATAGTAGATTAATGTAAAGTTTGAGGTCAGTCTCCAAAGAATCAAAATGTCTTCATAGTAACCTGTGAAACGAAAAACCGTCCCCGCAACATGCGCTGTGCACATATATATATATATATATATATATATATATGCATTGCCCATACTTTGAAGACATCTGTATATACAGCCAAAAAAGTCCCTATAAAATGCGCTGTGTCCAGTAAAATGTCTTCAGAGTAAACACTAGAATAATGAAAAGTTTAAGGACAGTCCCCAAAGTAACAAAATGTCTTCATAGTAACTTGTGGAACGAAAACCCGTCCCCGCATTATGTGCTGTGCACATATATATATATATATATATATATATATATATATATATATATATATATATATATATATATATATATATATTCATTTTGCATACTTTGAAGACATCTGTATATACAGCCAAAAAAGTCCCTATAATATGCGCTGTATCCAGTAAAATGTCTTCAGTGTATATAGTAGATTAATGTAAAGTTTGAGGTCAGTCTCCAAAGAATCATATATATATATATATATATATATATATGTGCACAGCGCATGTTGCGGGGACGGTTTTTCGTTTCACAGGTTATTATGAAGACATTTTGATTCTTTGGAGACTGTCCTTAAACTTTACATTAATCTACTATATACACTGAAGACATTTTACTGGATACAGCGCATTTTATAGGGACTTTTTTGGCTGTATATACAGATGTCTTCAAAGTATGTGAAATGCATATATATATATATATATATATATATATATATATGTGCACAGCGCATGTTGCGGGGACGTTTTTCGTTTCACAGGTTACTATGAAGACATTTTGATTCTTTGGAGACTGACCTCAAACTTTACATTAATCTACTATATAGACTGAAGACATTTTACTGGATACAGCGCATATTATAGGGACTTTTTGGCTGTATATACAGATGTCTTCAAAGTATGCATAATGAATATATATATATATATATATATATATATTCATTATGCATACTTTGAAGACATCTGTATATACAGCCAAAAAAGTCCCTATAATATGCGCTGTGTCCAGTAAAATGTCTTCAGAGTAAACACTAGAATAATGAAAAGTTTAAGGACAGTCCCCAAAGTAACAAAATGTCTTCATAGTAACTTGTGGAACGAAAACCCGTCCCCGCAATATGTGCTGTGCACATATATATATATATATATATATATATATATATATATATATATATATTCATTGCACATACTTTGAAGACATCTGTATATACAGCCAAAAAAGTCCTTATAAAATGCGCTGTGTCCAGTAAAATGTCTTCAGTGTAAACAGTAGAATAACGAAAAGTTTAAGGACAGGCTCCAAAGTAACAAAATGTCTTCATAGTAACTTGTGGAACGAAAACCCGTCCCCGCAACATGTGCTGTGCATATATATATATATATATATATATATATATATATATATATATGCACAGCACATGTTGCGGGGACGGGTTTTCGTTCCACAAGTTACTATGAAGACATATATATATGCACAGCACATGTTGCGGGGACGGGTTTTCGTTCCACAAGTTACTATGAAGACATTTTGTTACTTTGGGGACTGTCCTTAAACTTTTCATTATTCTAGTATTTACTCTGAAGACATTAAGTAAAATGTCTTCAGAGTAAACACTAGAACAACGAAAAGTTTAAGGACAGTCCCCAAAGTAACAAAATGTCTTCATAGTAACTTGTGGAACGAAAACCTGTCCCCGCAACATGTGCTGTGCATATATATATATATATATGTGCATATATATATATATATTCAGAGTAAATACTAGAATAATGAAAAGTTTAAGGACAGTCCCCAAAGTAACAAAATGTCTTCATAGGAACTTCTGGAACGAAAACCAGTCCCCGCAATATGTGCTGTGCACATATATATATATATATATGTGCACATGCATATATATATATATATATATATATATATATATATATATATATATATATATATATATATATATATATATATATATATTCATTGCGCATACTTTGAAGACATCTGTATATACAGCCAAAAAAGTCCCTATAATATGCCTTGAATCCAGTAAAATGTCTTCAGTGTAAACAGTTGAATAACGAAAAGTTTAAGGACAGTCTTCAAAGTAACAAAATGTCTTCATAGTAACTTGTGGAACGAAAAACCGTCCCGCAACATGCTCCGTGCACATATATTTATATATATATATATATATTAAATCAAAATTATAATAAGAATAAAACATAAAACACGTAAAAATCTCGATTCAAATATAAAAATTGTTACCCCTAATACCAAAAGAATATAAGCAAGAACATCATTATAAAAATTTTTTAATCATTATTAGCATCCTCTCCAGTCCAACATCATACAACTCGAAGAGGCCTCATCGACAGTCATGATTAAGTTGGTAAGTTTTAACCAAACCTTAAATTTATTTTGATATTCTTGCATTATAAAAAAAAAAGAAAACGCAAAAAAAGGAGAACAGCAAAAATTAAAAAAAAAATTGTTGTAGATGTTGTAAAACTAAAACTCTAATAAGAGCACGCTGAATTAAGAGAGTTTTCCTATCTCAGTTGGTACATTCAAATTTTTACTTAGTTGGTTGCTTGCTCTTATTCTAGTTTATGTTTTGTTTTTACATTTGAAAATAATTACTGCTTCTTCTTTTTGCTAGGTTTTGCATATTTGATTCAGAACCTAATATTTGCACACTTAAAAACATTTTGTAAATACAAAATTGATAAAATTTTGATGAATTAAACCGCGCTTAGAGGCGTTTATTTTTAAAATCTTAATTTGCGATGAAAGTTTGATTTGAACTAAAGGGTTCATATTTTTTCCTTTTACTAACTAATTTCAGATCTTTATTAAAGTAAAATATTAATTTTACCAAGATTCATTTAAAAAACAAAGAAAAATGTTGATAAAAATTTTATACAAAATCTAAGTTATATGTATGTTAAATTCCAATTTACCTAAAACATAATTTTTTTTTATTTTCTTATTTGTTAAACTGAATACTAAATAAGACAGACGATATTCAATTTGTAAATTTATTTTGCTATTAAATCGCAAATTGCAAAGGTTATCGAAATAAAAGAATTTGTCTTTAAAACTGTTATATAATAATACAGAAAGTTTTTTTTTTCTAAAAGTAAAAATATAAAAGTTTTAACGACAAATCAAATTTTTTAGTTTATTTTCTGAAAGTTAAGATCTAAAAGTTTTAAATACAATCAAGTTTTTCTCAAAGTTTAAAAACAAATCAAATTTTTCTAAATTTGTTTCTCTAAAAATTTTAAATATATATTATATTTTTATAAATTTGTCTAAATTTTTCTAAAAATTAACCTCTAAATGTTTTGAAAACATATTATATTTTTTCTAAGTTTCTATAAAAGTTAAAAGCTAAAATTTTTGAAAACAAATCTTATTTTTTTTTGAATTTTTTTTGTTAAAATCTAAATGTTTAAGATTACCAATCATATTCTAGAATGGGGTAGATTGAAATTATTATTATAGTTATACGATGCTTGTTAAAATCGTAAAGGGTTGAAATAAATTTTATTTTTGATTTCATAATGAATTGCTAAACTAAACCAAAGCTGTTTTCAATCATGTGATGAGAAGTTGGGGTAATATCTAGCTGTAGGATCCTGAGCATACTTTTATGCCACTAGGATCATGGAAGGGCGGGTTATGAGGCCGATGTTCCCAACAACATCTGGGATACCTCACCCTTTTTAGGCTATATGATTGATACCATTAATGTAAGTATATTCTCACTTTTGTCCATAGAAGGGGTTGTTTTTTTTTTTTTGTTTTCTATGGCAATATTAGACCACTGTAAAGTAACTAAATTATAATTTTTTAGGGAGTCTTTAATAAAAGACGATATTCAAATCTAATGAGATTAGAATGGAAAGAGGACAAGAACTCCCCCATCCGACTGATCGCTAGCGATATAATGGCTCCCATCGTCCTACTTTTCACTATTTATTTTCTAGAATATTTCTTTTTTTTTTTTAAAAAGGTTTACATTTCTAAAGATTCTTTGCAACGTTTTGTTGTATGTAGACTCTTGTATATTACAATTTTTATCAAATTTGGTTTTATAAAGTGTTACCTCACGGGCTATTTTGCTCAATAATTGCTTCTAATTTGTAAATAAAAATCAATTTATTTCGTTTGTTTTATTCAAACTTCTTCAGGAGCATACATTTAATTTTAATCTGGCGACAGTTACAAAGTTAAACTGTTGATTTTAATGCGATTTTGAGAATTTGATTAATTGCAATTAAAATTTTGTAAAATTATTTACAAAAATGTCCAAAAATAGTATAGTTATTCTCATAAAAAAAGTCTATCTAGATTAAAAAAAGGGCAAAAAATAGGATACATTAAACTTTTAAAAATTTCCACTAAGTTTACGATGGTACACATTATTTGTACTTACCTGCCAAATAATTAATTGATTGAAATACGTGTGTGTAATTTATTGCAAATAGAACGAGTTGTCATCATACTCTAATTAAGTCAAAGCATATTAATGATATGAATTAATTTTTTCAAATATTGTAGATCAAGGAATTCCGTTTCCAACACTATCTAATTTAGAAATCTTATTACTAAAATTGATTCCATGGAACGGTACTAAAATTTAAGGTATAATGGGCCGAGAGTTTAGTAATTTGTTTAAAAAGTTATACGTACATTTGTTTCTAAATCATTAATGCCTGTTAACTTATCTCAAAATAACCAGAGCTTAGTGCTAAACAAAAGATATTAATGTCAAATTTGTATGCAGTTAACAATGGTTATTGCCTCGTTAAAATACTAAGTAATACAGGGTTTTTCAAAAGGGACGCTACATAAGTCGAGCGACAGGGACAGCAAACGACGCCATATTTCTTGCCGCTCTTTTGACATTTATCTGCAGTAAGGTTTGCCATTTCATAATGGAAAGATATACGAGCCAACAACGAGTCGAAATTACTAAAATTTATTACCGAAATTCGGAGTCAGTGGCCTTAACGTTAAGTACGCTACGTCCAATTTATGGTCGTCATAATCGTCCTAGCAGATCAACAATTGACCGTCTAATGGAAAAATTTGAATCCACAGGCACAGTACAAAATGTTCCCGTGCCAGTGAGACAAAGAAGTGCTCGTAGTGTCGGGAATATTGCTGCCGCTGAGGCTTCAGTTGAAGAAAGCCCAAATGTGTCTCCCACACGTCGTTCTCAAGCGTTGGGCATTTCTGTGACGTCGTTGTGGCAAATTTTGGGAAAAGATCTTGGCCTACATCCTTACAAGATCAAATTGACGCAAGAACTGAAGCCGCTTGACCACCAGAAGCGTCGTATGTTCGTGAATTGGGCTGAGCAACAACTTGAAAATGATTCGGATTTTCATCGAAACATCATCTTCAGCGATGAGGCTCATTTCTGGCTGAATGACTTCGTCAATAAACAAAATATGTGTTATTGGTCAGACAGCAATCCACAAGTACTCCATTAATCATCATTACATCCCGAAAAAATTACTGTTTGGTGCGGCTTATGGACCGGCGACGTCATTGGGCCGTACTTCTTCCGTGATGATCAAGACCGGCACGTTACTGTGAATGGGAATCGCTACTGTTCAATGATAACCGAATATTTTTGGCCCCAATTGGATGATATGGACTTGAAGGACATATGGTTCCAACAGGACGGCGCCACAAGCCACACAGCGAATGTCACAATCAATTTATTGGAAGCCAAGTTTGAAGAACGTGTTATCTCACGAAATGGTCCAGTCGATTGGCCGCCTCGGTCGTGCGATTTGACGCCGTTAGTCTATTTCCTGTGGGGCTACGTCAAGTCTGTTGTCTATGCCAACAAGCCAGCGACGATTGATGAACTTCGTACGAATATCGAACTTGAAATTGCAGCAGTATCGGCCGATTTATGCTTGAAAACCGTCGAAAAATGGGTTCAGCGTCTGGACTTCTGCAAGCGTGCCCGTGGTGGCCATGAAAAAGAAATCGAGTTCCATACATAATGGCATCGAACGTACTTTTACAGGAATAAAGAATTTCATTGATATCCAAAACCGTTTTTGTTTTATTTAAAAAAAACTTTTGTAGCGCTCTTATTGAAAAACCCTTTATATTTTCAACCCTTTTTTACATTTATTTAAAACATAATAAATACGGATTTTCTGTTACAGTTAATATTTTTATTTACTGATTTATTAATATTTTTTTATTTTTTTAGTTATTTATCTGATACGTAGTTAAAATAAATAAAATAAATGAAAAGTTGTTTATTTTTACAGATTTTGCAGTCAATTTTTATGACATTTAAAAAATAAAATATTCGAAATACCATTTTGTTGTTATTTTAATGACAGTAAAAAAATAAATAAAGTAAAAATCATTACTTTTTATAGTTTTTGTAGTTGATTAGTAGACAGTTAAAAGAAATAATTAAAGGAAATATCATTTGTTTTAACGGATTTGTAGTAGTTTGTTAACAGTTAAAATAAATGAAAATCTTTTATTTTTTCGAATATTTTAAGTAAATTTATTAACATTTAAAAATAACTGAAAATTTGTTTTGTTTTAAATGCAAAGCTAGTTTTAAAATACATTCTTAGTTAATTTATTAATAACAAGAACTGGTTAAAGTTTGAAGTAAAAAATCCCATTGCCTTTGGCATAATTGAAAACAAATTTCATGGGTGATAGAACCAATATTAGTCTGAAGTTAAAATAAGGTTCTACTACAGGATCTTTGGAAGATATTTTTTTTACTGATGTTTGAAATATTTTGTGAAACTTTTAAGTTAAATTGATTTATTAATTTTAAAAACATAATTCTTGCAGTGTTTAAGTGCTAACCAAACAATAAAACACATTTACTGTATGTGGAGTTACTAAATTTATTAGTTTTGAGGTAAGTAAAATTTAGTTTTTTATTTTTAACATTAGTAAAATATTGTTTTAAAAGTTACAATACAATATGGATTAAACAATTTCTAAAATACAATTCCTTTTACATATTTTTAGGTATCTGAATGAAATACAACAAATATAATACTTAAATACTAACACATACATACTTAGATATATATATACAGTTTTTCTTAAAGTAAAAGTTTTGTATAATTTATTGGAATTCTGTTAAAATTTCATATTAAAACAAAAATGAAAAAATTTGTGTTTTTGGAAAAACGTGTCGTTTCATTAAGAAAAATATATGGGAAAAATATGTGAAACATGACGTTTTGCCTTAAAAAGGTTAAGGAAAGGTATCATGCATATTATAATTCAGAAAAAGTAAACAAGTTGACGTATACAAATATAGGAAATATTTTTAGATTTTAGTTATGTATTAACTCTGGGTGGATAAAAGAAAACAAAATATTCATACATTGGATGGTATATGAGCACACATGAACATATATGGTCGTATATGGTTATATATGATCATACATGAGCATTCGTCAATCGTATATTTATATAAGATGGTGCCGTGTAATAAAGCCATAAGCAATAAAGCTATATGACCTTATTTCACACAGCATTGAGATATAATGCCATATGGCTTTATTTCCAACGTAGAAGTGAAATACAGCCATTATGGCATTATTGCATCTTTAATTATTCTTTGTGCAATATTTTTGTAGTGTATTTGATTTTTTTTAATTACAAAAATATAAACAAAAATACAATACAAGGTCAGTTAACAAATGGAAATGTGAATCCATTTTTAAAAAATTGGTCAATATGTTGAAGAGCAGCAATAAAAATGCATTACGGCGCGTAATTGCAGCCGGCCCTGCTTCCAACGCCTGTACGCCATACCTTTTCAACGCTTGACAATAACAACTCATTCTTTTGGCAATACATATGTAACTATTACAATTAATTGCATTTTACACTGGTATGGCATTATTTCCACTTCAACTGACAAACGCATATGACTCTATTTCAATCCTTCTGTGAAAATATGGCCATATGGTATTATTTCACAATGCTGTATGAAATAAGTTCATATGGCTTTATTGCCTATGGCTTTATTACACGGCACCTTATAAGATCATATATGAACATATATGAAAATATACGGTGGGCAAAAAACAAAGTCGTAGTTCACGAGATCACAACCCTAAAAATATGCCATTATGGAAAAAATTTGATCGCGACTCAACAAATCTAATATTTTTTTGGGTGTACATTACGAATATGAAATCAAAATTAAATTCAGTATCACGAATTTCGAGAAAATTTTATACAAAAAAATTTTCGACTTTGATTGATCAAAAATTTTCTTATATTTACCTATGGGCAAAATAATAATTTATCCTATCTAAATTTAAAAACAATGTCATGTCTAATTTAAAATATGACACAAGTTGGATTTTCCGATGATAATGTGTTTAGATAGTTTCGAAAATACTACAAAAAAATTGAAATTAAAAGTTTAATTTAAAATAATTTTATTTTTTCATTTACTCATAGATATTCAAATATAATATATGAAATATTTATGTCATAACCTGGTACCAAGAAAATCATAACAAATTATCGTGTGAATCCGAGTAAAGCGGATCTCATTCTTTTAACTAGGAATAGTATCGCACTTTCAGAGAGTGCCAAGTATTTGGGTATTACTTTGAACCTGAACACTCAGATCTGAGTTTCAAAGACCGCTGCTAAAAAGGGCCATTGGTGTGAATCAATCTCCGTAACGGCAACTGGCTTTTGAATGCGCTTATTAGACCTATACACTCAGAATATTTTGTAGTTTACTATTTGTTGTTCAACAAAAAGTTTTCAGTTTAAAATAAAGGAACATATATATATTTTAACTGTTTTACACATTTGTTTAAAATAATTTACTGCCATTTACCGTTTTTCTTCATTTAATAAATATTTACCCACAAAACGCAAATTTGTAGTTTATTTGTTTTCGTTATATTAATTAATAAAATTTAAATTTTAATTTAAATTTGGTTTTTGTTTCAAAAAAAAAAATATATATGTATATTTAAGATATTTAAAATATTTTTGTTTTGTTAAAAAAATTAGGAAATTACAATATTGATTTTTAATTAAATTCTTTGTTTACATACAAAATTATTTCAATTGGAATACGGATTTACAAGAACTTCAAAACCACATACACACATAATCAAATTCACACAAAATGTGTTTATAGACTGTGTGAGTATATATTTTGCTGATTAAAAAACCAAACAAAAAGCACAAAAATGCACAAAACCTTACCAATTTCAAATAAATTAATAATCATTTATTTTTGGGAAACTGGAAGGTAAAATTTTAACATTTTTTTTAACTGAAGTATCATTTGTTTTTACTGATGTATCAGTTGCTTAAACAACATTTTTAAAAAAATAACAAAAACTATTTTATTTAAATGTACAGTAAGTGGAACGTATTTTGAATGAAATATAATTTCTTTTAAATAGTATTTTTTGTTATTTTAACTTACAAACTATGTTAAGTGTACTATTGGGATATCCATTTGTAGTGAGCGCTGAGATTCGAGAAAATCTTACGGTCAACAAATGTCGTTATTGATTAACGAACACTCTTTTGAGCATTCTGCATTGGTCAACAAATCAAAAATTTTTACGTAAGTATTTACGACCTAAGAGAACGACATAAAGAACCTTCGTAATAAATTTCATGAAAGATTCATTAACTCAGGTGATTTTGAATGTAGAGCTAAATTTTTTCATTACCAACGTGAATTCAATTTTTAAAATAAATTTCTCTACAAAAAATATCTCATTGAAAAGGAGCAGAAAATTTAGAGCAATCCAAAAGCTTTTTGCTCATTAATAAAATCCAGAAAACAAACTTCAGATATTCCAGCAACAGTTAAATTTGGAAATAACATTTCACAATCATGTGATTATCTTTCTTTAAATCTAATTTTGAGTCTCTAACAGTTAATAATTTTTCCTCTTCAACACCATACACTAATATGAATATTGGTTTTTTGGTTATTTCTGAAGAAGATGTATCTAATGCAATTTCTAAAATTAAGAACAGCTTTAAATCAAATGTCGATGGTCTCTGTGCTTATCTGTTGAAAAAATGTGCTTCTTCCCTAACATTTGCTTTAGCTTATATTTTTAATTTATCGCTAAAAGAAGGTGTTTTAATTGATCGATGGAAATCGGCAACAACACTGTCCAACAGCATTTTTGGAACAGAATAGCGACCCTATAATTCTGAAAGGGTATGTTGAGTAGATCATTTTTTTAGAACAAACTTATGGTCCAGCACGTCTGAGTATTTTTTTACAGTGGGTCAAAGTTTTAATTTTTCGGTCGAAGGGAGCATTATACTATATAAAAAAAATGACTTACTCTGAGAGAATTCTTATGGTCAGAGTTGTATTGTGGAATTATATGAGGATTATTTTCGTGGAAGATCTTAATCCTCTAACTGGTCCCTTTATGGGTCAATTTGACCCTTTTTTCGAGAAAATCAAAAAATATCCTTTAAAAGAGGACATTTAAGGATTAAAATATTCTACGAAAATGTTTGCCGGAAAATTTCAGTGGGGGTCACCAAAGACACCAATGTTGTAAATAAATCAAAGGGTCAAATTGACCCATAAAGAGACCAGTTAGAGGGTTAAGATCTTCCACAAAAATAATCCTCATACAATTCCACAATACAACTCTGACCATAAGAATTCTCTCAGACATTAACTTACAGATTTTTTTCATATAGTATAATGCTCCCTTCGACCAAAAAATGAAAACTTTGACCTTCTGCAAAAAAAAACTCAGACGTGCTGGACAAAAATGATCTACTCAACATACCCTTTCAGAATTATGGGGTCGCTATTCTGTTCCATTCAAAAAGTCTTAATTTGTTGGACAGTGCAATTATACCAGTTTTTAAGGATGGGAAGAGGGATGACGTGATGTGTTACAGATCTCTTTCCAAGTTATCCTGCGTTTCAAAAATTTTTGAACATGTCGTATATGAAAGTTGTTTTTCTTTACAAAATCTTGGATATCTCCAAGCCAACATGGATTTTTTTTGGTAGATCTACGATAACGAACTTAACAGTTTTTAGTAAATATTGTATAACTGCCCAGCAAAATAAGAGCTGAGGAAGAAGTAGTTTAACACTACATCTACTGAACACGAAGTTGTGAAAATTTCGGTGAATCATTAATGATTTTAACATTGGCGTGTCATTGGGAGGAAGTAGTTTGTGTCGGTGCTATGAAAAATCGATTAGCAGATGGACATTTTCATTAGTTTACGGAAGTTGTTAAATATAGGGACTACAAAATAAATATAGGGAATGGCTTAGTTTTAAAGTTATAAATCTGATTTTGAACACGCCAAGAATTATTATTCCGACCAGGACAAAGTGAATATCACTAGTATGCAAAATATGTTTTCAATAAGGCATTTAATGACTGCAGGAAATAACAAATTATGGACCAACTAAATAATTGTTTTTTTTTACTAGTAGGGGTTAATATCAACATTTTGGAAGTTGTTTAAAATGACTTCTTACAAATCGAAAAATTTGCACTATTAACTTCTTTGGATGTTCTGAAAAAGAGATTCGTAAAGAATAACATCCATTTTATTTTGCTGGGTGCTCTTGAACATGGCATCCAAGTTGAAGTAATTTATACCGATTTTTCTAAAGCATTTGACAAATTGTCACATTCCATTCTGTTTTCGAAATTACTGCAATTTGGCTTTCATTCAAACTTTTTATGCTGGATTAAGTCATATTTATCTAATCCCAGCAAAAATGAAGCTGCCAAAGAAGCAATAAAAGCATCACTACTATGGCAAAGGCATCACTTCTTTTCTAATGGTTTCATCGATGAATTTAACATTAGCGTGTCATAGGATGGAAGTATTCAAATGTAGCTACTAGCACTACTCATACTTTTAGGAAGCAATAATAATACAATGATTAGGTATTCTGATGCATGAGTGGAAAATGTTCACATACTTTGTAGTATTTAAGCTTTGATGAAAATTTAATTCATAAGAATGCAGAAAAATAAGTTTAAAGAAGCGAAATTTATGCATTGATATACAAATTCTCTTTATTAAACCAAATAAATAATTCTGCATTAGTGAAAAATCATTTTTGAAACATTTTTCAAATATTTTAATAAATTTTTAGACAAATTTTAAAATATTTATGGATAATTTAAAAACTGGTTGTACAATTTGGAAACATCTTTAGACAATTTTGAAATATTTTTGAACAATTTTAAATAATTTTTGTACAATTTAAAAACATTTTTAGGCAATTTGAAATAATTTTTACACAATTTTAAAATTATTTTGATAAATTCTGAACTAAAACTGGAAATGGTGTAGTGTTAAATAATAATAATGCAAAAATGCACAGATTGTGTCGTCATAAATATTTAAAGCTGAAAAAATGCAAATGACAGACCAGCTAGTTTCAATTAAAGGTCAAAAAAAATCTGGTTTTCTTGATTTTTTTAAATTTTTATAAAAATTGCAAAACTGCATAAATTCTAATCCTCATGAAATTTTAAACTAAAATATGAAAAATGATTTAATAAATAAAATAAAAAAGTTCATCAGAACTATTTTTTCAATTTGAATAAATGCTTTAGATTCAAAAAATATACCATATACCATAACTTATGCTTTAGAAGTAATGAAGAGTGATTTTTTAAGATATGCTTCGGGTTTATATCCAGATCACTGCATTTGAAATATGAACACATGAATTCTTTTGGAAGTGCCTTAGAATAACACCAAGAAATCATAAAAGAATGTCAACTGAAGATTAGGAAGCAATGAGAGAAGTTATAATCACAGAATGACTACCACTTTTTTCTACTGGGATAGGATATGTACAGTTGTAATTGAAGGCTTTGAATTCATACCCTATATGCAAACTTCGGGTGTACCTCAGGGTAGCGTTTTGGGCCCGTTGTTTTTTTTTAATTTATAAGTATTTGTTATACTTATTTTAAATAACTATATATTATATTAACTTTAATCATAGTCTGTAAGGAGTTTTGTGTCCATAGACTGAAATAAATAAATAAAATTAAATTTTAGTAAACGGGTTAATGATGTATAAAAACTTCATATTTTTTATCTTAGTTTCTATGGGCAAATGAAAAACACAAATGATAAATTTAATTAAATTTATAATTTAAACCGTTCGTATAGAGTCATTCGACTTGTCTCAAATTTTCAACACCTACTTTTTACAAAGCGCATTTTAAATACATCAGCTGAATGGTATGCCTTTTCCTTCGAGACCTACCGAAAGTTTATGTAACCGCATATTTGTTTGTTGTTAAGTGTAGAATAAAGTTAACCCATTATCTTTGCGAATTGGCAAATTTATACGAAATTTTGTTATTAATGCATATTTTTATATAAATGCATATTCTGTGGTATATTTTTCTATAAATGTCTATTTTTTTTTTATTAAAAATGTATATTATATATATTGTGTGCTCTTTTACAAAAACTGTACAATTTCGATAATATATTTTATATTATAAATCATTTTAATTTTATAAATATTATTTTTTATATATTTTTTATCACGTAAACATAATATATCAGAAACAATATGAATTAAAAAAAAAAACTAAAATTTTATAAATAATATTTAAGACGTTAAGAAAAATCAATATATTACCAATAAATAAATACTTTTAAAAATTTAATTACATATTTTTAAATTTTTGATATATATATATATTTATTTTAAAATATATATTTATGTACATAAAACATGTTTATAAATGCATGAACTTCCTAGCCCTGAAGACACATTTACAAGCGAGAGAAACCTTCTAAATACCTTTATTGTGAATGATTTGGGAGTGTTTTTGCAGTTATCTCTAGCGTGGAAGAGTGCCTTATTGATGATAAATTATTCACGTACTATATTTAAGTTATTATAGGTTTAAATTTTAATAAAAATAATTTTCGATGTGGATTTTTTTTTCATAATAAAAAACTTATTTATAAATACAAATTATATATAATTTCGATTAAATTTAATTTACTTAATTTTGTTTGCTTACTGTACGTATGACATAACGGTGAGAAAATTATAAAGTCGAAATTTTTTAAATTTTAAAAGGGTCTACTTTTTTATGAGAGATAGATAATGTTTGTCTGGTTCAATATCTTGATCTGTAATCAGCTGAATGGTATGTGTTTTCTGGTCAGCTACAACCTTTATTAGCATTCTTCGTGTCTTACTCACAACTTTTTTTTAGAAGAAACTAATGAAAGAAAGCTAAGCCCACGTTGAATTATTGAGTTAAGCATAGTAAAAAAATTTCGCTTGAACTTGAAAGGCCTAAAATTGAATTTTAAATTTTAAAACTTAAAAAAAAAACTCAATCATAATAAACCCAAAATGTAAATTTTTCACTAAAAAAATAATAAATTTTGTTTAAAAAAAATTGTATTAACTTTTCACGTGAAATTCATTATCGTGAAAATATATATATTTTTTGTATATGAAGTACAAAAGTTTTTTTCACGTAAACAAATCAACTGTCAGCAGATATTGAAATACATTTTTGATTATTAAATACATAATGTTGGTCCAAACTCTAACACACAAAAAATATCAAAGTTAAATCAATAATTAATCATATATTTAAATTAACATCTTATTTTTTTACAAACATGAATTTTATAAAAGTAAATATAATTCTAGTTAAATTAAATTTTTTCGTATTTAATTAATATTCCAACATTTATGAGTTTGTTTTTGCATTTTAAAAAGAAGTAGAAAAATATCGTATGTAAATTAAAAAGATAGCAAACTTAGTTTCACTTCAAAACTGTTTTTTTTTTTAAATTTAATGTTGTCTCTGTTATAACTTAAAATTACTGCTCTGAGTGAGTAAGATGTCGGAATGCGAGAGATTGGGCGTAGAATTGGTCGGAGTTTGTGTGTGGTACAAAATTTTTTGAAGTGTCCAGAGGAATATGGATCCACAAAAATGTAAGGAGGCAAAAGAAAGTTGAGTGTGTCTACAGAAAACCTGTTGAGAAGAAAGGCTAGTAACACTTCTTTGTCACTAAAAGAACTGCAAACTGTAGCAAACAATAAAGTTTCGCGTTCAACGATCTGGAGGACGCTGAATCGATCTGTAAACATTTGTTTTAAGAAGAAGAAGATGGTGCAAAAACTGAGTGACAAACACAAGAAGGCACGAATTGAGTTTGCATTGAATAATGTTGACAGAAACTGGAATCAGGTATGATAAATTAAAAAAATTAATTTTTTGTTATTGTTGTTTAAAAACTATTGTTAGGTAATTTTTTCTGGTGAAAAAAATGGAACCTTGATGGACCAGATGGGTATCGTGGATACTGGCACGACAAGCGAAAAGATTCTGTAACATTTACAAAGCGAAATTTTGGTGGAGGCAATGTGATGACTTGGGCAGCGTTCTGCAGCGAGGGAACATTAGACATACAGTTTGGTTCATCCCGCATGAAGAGTGTTGCAACCATTTTGAACAGAACATAACAGCATTCCATGGACATTATTTCAACAAGATAATGCCAGGATTCATGGCAGCCGTGAAACAATTCGATGGTTTTTTTCTAAAAATACCAGTGTTATGAAATGGCCAGCGTGTTCTCAAGACTTAAACCCGATTGAGAACTTGTGGGGGGTCCTGTCACAGAGAATTTACAAAAATAATAAGCAATTTGAAACAGTGACGAAACTTATTTCTGCCATAAAAAACGAATGGTCGAAAATAGAGCCAGGTTTGCTGACAAATTTGATTTGCATGAACCGAAGAATAAATGAAGTGCTGGAAAAGAGAGGAGATGTGATATAAACAGAAAAATATATTTTTTTTATTAATAATTTGTTAATTACTTTATAAATTTCTCAAATAAATGAATTTGACCTTATAAATATGTTTTTGAAGAGTTAACGGTTTTACCGTTACTCAAAACAATAGTTTTTGTTGTTGTTTTTATTATTTGCAGTGAGTACAATAAAGTTTTAAAACATCATAACATTATAATATTATAAGTTTAGAAAATATTTAAAATAATTTACTGACCTTATAAACCTGAAACGCACCTTACATATTAAAACATGGTAAAGTTGGCACTAAAATGTGAAAAAATGACAAGTGCCTGGGACTATAAGCATGAAATTTGTCGGCATAGGTATCTATCAAGATAAGATTTAAGGATATTTTAAAGGAAAGGTATCTCCTACCTTTCGAAATTTTCAATAAAAATGCAAAATATTGTTCTGTGTGATCCTCATTAAGCATTGATATTCTATAAGAATACATTTTTGAACATTTTTATAAGGCGAGAAGTCACCCCTTTCTGACCAGTTCAAAACTCTCAGGGCTAAAAATCTGAGGTGGGGGCTAATTCCTAAATGAAGCTTTAATAACACCGTAACCGAAAACCCTGAGAAACGTGAACCTAATTTTGGGTCGTGGAATCCAGTGGTGGAAAGTTAGCTCGTTTTAAAAAGATATTTAGATTTTAAGTTTGTATTGACTCAAGCTATTTTTTGATTATATATTAATGAAGAGACTTCGAAGACTCTTTTACAATGACTTTATTTCTTTTTTACTATTTACTATTTATAAGAGTCATCAAAATCCAGTGATGCCAACTTTTTAAAAGCACAAAGCATCGGCCGAGCTGTTAAAAAGGGCTAAAAAGGGCTTGATTTAAAAATTTGCCAATTTTTGTGTTTTTCAATTCATTTTATTTGAAAATTTGTACTTTTAAGATATCGATCTTACGTCTTAATGTATAAAATATATTTAAAAAAAAAAATATATTATTAAAATTTTAAAATTTAAAATGTAGAATTTAAAAGAAATCGCTAAAATGTTGGTTTTCCAACAAAATTGAATTTTCTTCATCTTCGGACCATAAAATTGTCTTTATATAAACTTGCACTTTTCGTAAGTTTGGTTTGAATTAATATTTGCAACGAGTATTGCTTCTTTTTAAGCCTTTTTTATATTGATTAAACAATTTGATGTATTTAATGCAAGCCTTACACGTTACAATTATTGGCACAACTCGCTTGGTAATCGAGTGAGCGTTTTGCACACAAACGACATAATTTTGTGTGCAACCTCAATGCCTCGTCGGATTAGTTCCACAAGCTTTTCTATATTTTTGGTTGTAACGATCCATTTTTAATAAAACATAAATTTAAGAAGGATTTCTAAAAATAGTGTTATAGAAGTTGCTATGAAAAACATGTATTAGAAACATTAGAAATTTATGAAAAAAAAACAAAATCAAACGATTGGCAAAAACATTATGTAAAGTACCAAAAAGAATTATGGGCAAAACTAACAAATGACTCAAAAAGAGCTAAAAGGGTTAAAAAAGATGACAAAAAGAGCTATGTAAGCCCTTAAAAAAATAAAAGTGCTAACTTGGCATCGCTGTTAAAATCTGTTACACTTATCTGTAAATTACCCGAGAGTCGTATGAGTAATTTTTGTTATAAATTCAAATATTACGTATACGTATTGGTGTACATATCCCAATGTAGAAAAAACATTGGGGTATCATAATATTTTAAAAATAATATTAACTAATAGTAAATAAGTAAAAAAAAAATATAATAAATAAAGTCATTTTAAAAGAGTTTTCAATCTTTTCATTAAAATATAATCAAAAAATCACTTGAGTCAATTTTAAAAACGCCCTAACTTTCCAAAAAGGGGCACAACACTAAATTTTAAGACCCAAAATTAAGTTCACGTGTCCCTGGTTTTTCGTGTGTCATTTTGACATATTAATAACTGTATAATTTGTGGAAGAGAAATTTATTAAATAGAAAAAAGTATTAAATTCTTCTTCTAAATATATAGCGATATCAACTGATACTATTGATGACATATAGTACTTATGAAACGCAAAAAATTGTTCATCATAAGTGTGAAATTTTTATAATATTTATGAATTTTAGTTTTATTATATTAAATTTTAAGACCCAAAATTAAGTTCACGTGTCCCTGGTTTTTCGTGTGTCATTTTGACATATTAATAACTGTATAATTTGTGGAAGAGAAATTTATTAAATAGAAAAAAGTATTAAATTCTTCTTCTAAATATATAGCGATATCAACTGATACTATTGATGACATATAGTACTTATGAAACGCAAAAAATTGTTCATCATAAGTGTGAAATTTTTATAATATTTATGAATTTTAGTTTTATTATATTAATGGTTTAATAACAACACTACTCCCTCTTTCCTCCCTCTTTCCTTCCTCTCATAACATATTTTACTAATTCTAACACAATGCACTGCATTAGTAGGGGACATCCCTGAGTGTTAGTCTAACGTAAAAAAAAAAAAAAAGTGAGAATTTTATGAGAAGTTCATATAGAATGACAGTCCTAGTGATGGTTTTTGGTCGTTATTATACGTGTTATTTATGAAATGTTTCATTAATATTTATTGTTACATTGAAAAAGCTTTTCTCTGGGTGTATCGATAACGGACTTTTAAGCTAAACTCATAGAAACAAATGTTTATTAAATTGCTGAAACAGTTAAAAATTAAATAAAATTAACCAAACTTAATTTCTTTTAGTACACAGAGAAAACATATTCATTGTGACAACCGAATTTCGTGCCACCGATATATTTGTTTGTGGCGATCGAAATCCGGTTATTATAATTGAATTTCGGTTGAAACTATATATTACAATTGTATCAGGAAAAAATTTGGTTAGACAACAAATAATTCGGTATGCCGTTGGTTACAAATCAACGTATTCCGTTGGTTACAAATTCGGTTGACACGATCAATCTGTTTTCTATGTGTATATTAATATTCCCTTTATTTATGGAACACGTAGCTGCCGCGGCTTACTTGGCAGCTTATCCTTTCAGTCCAATTTTCCTAGACTTTGTTGATGATTTCTGGTTCTATCTCACGAATATAAAGGTTTTTAACGGCACAAGAGAAGGTCTAAAGAGGTCAAATCAGAGCTCAATTGATATGGCCAAAATGGCTGATAAGACGATTACCGAACTTAGTGCACAAAATACCAGCGCGTTTGATGAGCTGCGCGCCATCCTGCTGAAACCAAAGATTATCTAAGTTCATATCTTCCATTTCTGCCCGTCAAAGCTGTAAAAATATGCAGTCAATTTGCATTGATATCAAATTGATTTCAACCAAACTGATTTCATTTATTGATTTTAAAATGAGATCAGTTTTAAAAATGAAATCTTGTCAAAATTGCAATATTTTGTAATTGGAATCATTTTGAAATAATTTTTTTTTTGTATTATTATAGGCAATTAATTTAATTGCAATCAATTCGATGGCAATCGAATTTTCGTTGAAATCATTCGATTTCAATCAATTCACTTTAAATCACAACTATAGTGAAAGTCTAGCGTAATAATATACACTTGTAATGTAACGGTTTCCACTAGAATATGTTGGAAACTTCCAAATTTGTGCTTCATTTTGGCCAAAACTTCTTTTCAACAAACGCACAGTTTGGGTAACACAGCACTTGTCTGAAAATAAGTTTGCTGTATTTCCCAACGTTATTCAAGCGTCAGGATACTCATTTTGGTCCGCGGAGTTATGATGCCACATTATAACGAAGAGAACAAATCAATCAGTTTCAAAATAACATATGATTTGAAAAGATATCTTTATTTGGACCACTTCGGATAACTTTGGATAACTTTTTTCTAAGTGCAATTCCGCACTAGGTTATGTTATGTTGAACTGGCTGGTCAAAGACATCGCATAAACCAATTTGGTCCCTAGCGTTACCAGATAGAAATGATAACACAGTTCAACACAAAAAAAAATTACGGGGTTCTCATGATTGATTGTTGTTAAGGAGACCAAAAAAAAAAAAAAAAAAAAATACACGTGTTTCGGCGTTTTGATAGTTTACATCGGAATTTCATTTTAGAGGCGGTCAAATTTTTCCCAGCTCTGGCCTGTTCTTGCAGCATATCGGTTTATAAAACCGATATGTTTAGCAACTATGTAGATATGTTTAGCAACTTTGTAGATATGGTATGGCAAATATTTTTTATTAACCCTCTCACTCCCCCTCATAATGACATTTTTTGTCTTTATTTTAACAAATTGTAAAAAACGCCCCGAAAAAGGGAAAGGGCGGGGATAAAATTTTCTACAAAAATTTTGGTCAACTATATATGTCAGAACCAGTGATGTCAGATGAAATTTATGAAAATCCCCACGTTTTGAAAAAAAAATCCCTTTTTTCCCCTACAACCAGCTTTTTTTCTCCCTACATTTTTCCCTACGTTTTATTTTGAATAAAAATTAAAACATATTTTTTTATAGTAAATTTTATTTACTTTATTTCTGATAATAAAAAATTCAGGTATATCAGGTATAAGTTAAAACAAAGAATAACGTAAAATTGAATGATAAAATAAATAATAAAATTAAATAACAAAAAAGTTAATTGTACAGATTTTGGGAATTCATTTTTTTAAAATGGCTTTCTGTACATTTGAAATTTGTACAATTTAATATATTTGATTGTAAATGAGATCGAATAATACATATTGAATTTAAAAGATCATGACTTAATTTATTTCTTTTCTTTGTGCGTACGTCTGTAACAATAGAAAATATTCTTTCAGCGTCGGCATTCGCATGAGGTAAACTTAAAATAATTTTTGTTAATTTTGAGATGTTTTTAAATACTAATTTATAATTAAAATTTTTTGATTTAGATATAAGTGACCAAAATTCTTCAAAATCTAGCATAGAAAGCGACTTTCTTTCATGTTCTGAAAAATTAAATTCAATGGTCAACCATTCTTGTGTAAGCAGATTAATATCGATTTTATATTTCTGGCATAACAATTTAAATTGAAAAACATTCTTATTATTAGCACTCATAGCTAATTTAGGACAAAGAAATTCCATTTCTTTGAAGATTGATTCGTTTTTTAAAGGAAGTCTCTTTTGTGTTTCTTCTAGTGCGGTAATATAAAATTTCAAGCAGTCAGTCTTTATTTGGTAGGCACTTGATTTTGGAAATGTTTTTAGCAGCTCTTCGCATTCATGCCCAACGTAAATATCTTCTATTTGTAATGTAATATGTGGTGATTTAATATTGCAATTAATTGTCAACTCTTCTTTTTTAATAAAATTTTCACCAATTTTTAAAAATATTTTTTTGAATTCAAAATGTAAAACATGTACTAATGGTTGTTTTGATTGAAATAATGCATTTAGGGCGTTAAAGTAGTTCAAAACGTATTTTAAAAAAAGCAAATAGGCCTTATTGCATTAATTTGTTAACTCACTTAATATTAAGTCTGCTTGCTTTAATTTATCTTGTGTTGCTGCATGTTTAAAAAATTCTATAAGAACAGTCCAATTCTCTAATATTCTTTCTATACACTTCTGATGAGATAACCATCTGGTGACTGATGTTCTTAAAATTTTTCTTTTCTCTACGCTGAGTAGTTCTTGAAATTCTTCTAACTCAGAACACCTTTTAGAGCTTCCAGAGATGTATGATCCAATTTGTCTCAATAAATCTTCGGGCGCTCTTGGCAGCATTAAACAAGCTTTATTTGCTATTATTGCAGCTGAGTGGCATATACATTTAATAGTTATAACTTCTGGGTTGTCCGCTAGCAGTCTCGATGCAAATGAATTATGTTGTCCAACCATAACATTTGCACCATCACAGCAAAGTCCAATGATATTTTCATAGGGAATTACGTATTCTAAAATGCATTTTTTGAATTGACGATAAAGTGCATCAGCTGTACAATCGGTTCCAACCTGCAGCAAATCCAAAAGCTCTACTACTGTTTTCTCTCTTTTCTCATCAAAGTAGCGAACAAGAATGCACATTGTCTTTTTCGAACAAATGTCAGTACTTTCATCTATAAGAATAGAAAACTTATTAATTTTAAGTTTCTCTATTAGTTTTGATTTTTCTTCGTTGGCTAAAACATTGTGTATTATTTGGGTGCATTTAGTACGTGCCAGTTGACATTCCTTTATTATAGTTGAGTCTGGTATAATATCCTTCAACAAGGGAATTAAATGTTCTATTACTTGAAGAGCAACATTATGTTCGACAAAAAAAAAAGACTTATACGCATTTCAAAATTGGCTACATCTTTTCTGATGTTATTTGGCTTTTCTTTTTGAAAAAACAAATTAATAGTTTGAGAATTCTTTATTGCTAAAACCTTTGTTGTGTGTGTTTTTGTTGCGGCGTGCTTTATTAAATCAGATTTTCCACAACTTAATAATTTTTCACAAGCTATACATCTGCCTTTGAAAGGATCATTTTTAACTTCTTCAAGCCACCCTTTAAAACAATCTTCTTTTAACCAACTCTTGCAAAATCGTTGTTTTCTATATCTTTTTATGTAGCTATTTTCTGAAGAGGAATCAGAATCTGCAGACATTTCACTAGAATATTAAAATATTACTAAAAAGTTTTTTTACCATAAAATAAAAACTTACGAGTATGGCATACTATAATCAAATAACAAAAATACCAGAAGAATAAACTTAAATACCAGAAGAATAAAGTATTAAGCACCATTTACAAATAATACATTTTATTATTTTGTCTTTTTTCCCTACACTCCATTTTTCGAAAAAAATCCCTACAAAAAGGGAATTTTCCCTACATCTGACATCACTGGTCAGAACACACCAAAACCCAAAACTTAACACAAACACCAAAAACCAATCAAATTTAAGATTGCTCATCAGATTTCAAATATTGGGATGACCAACATATTAAAAGTCAGAATTTGGGATCCCCTACATAATATTTAGGTCATCCCAAAATGTCACTAGAAATTTGATGGGCAATCTTGAATTTGTCTGGTCTTTGGTGTTTGTGTTCAGTCTTAGGTTTTGGTGTGTTCTGACATATGTAGTAGAATTTTATGGGAAACTTTGACCGCTTTTAAAATGCAAATCCGACGTAAACTATCAAAATGCCGAAACACGTATATTTTTTTTGGTCTCCTTAACTAGAATCAATCGTCGGAACCCCGTAATTTTGGAAAAAGTTTGAAATTGTTTTACACAAAAGATCAGTCAGGTGTGACGCCATCCACTGTGTCCCACACGCTCTTAGAAAATGCCAGGAGTCTCACAGTTCCGATTTTGGAGGCTTCTCCCATAATAATCGCCCAAACAACTTGACCTGGAGCGCTCAAGAGCTGGAGAGTGGCACATTATGTGCTCCACCGTCTCTCTGTCCCCCGGTACCTTACAAAACCTACAATTATCACTAGCCAGCTTGCCCGCTCTTTTGGCAAGAACCGCAGTCCAGCAGAGATCCGTCAGTAATCCCGTCGCTAGATTACGACATAATCCTCGACACCATGCACGTTCCACCCAACCGCCTCAGATCTGTCGAGTACTACCACAACCTAGTAGTGGTGTCTACGTCCCGTTTGAAGAAATAAAGTGGAGATTGTCCCTTGTTCTTTAGTCGTGCAACTGTATTCTGCCCTTCATAAGCTCGTCCGCAATCTCGTTACCCTCAATGCCCCGGTGATATTTAAAATGTCCTTGCATCCTTGGACAATCGATGAATATGTCAAATCGGCAAAGATCGCCCTAATAGCCACTTGACTATCAATATAGTTATAAATTAAATGAAAAATACTGCAGTAATCGAGAAGTTTACAAGACTCCTCGAAACCCAGCTTCCCTATAGTGACGCGTAGTTCCTCCTTGAAGCTCAACCTAGGAATAAAGTCCCTGCTACAATTTACATTCCCAATGACCTTTCCATGACCATAAGACGTATACACAAACTTCCCCAAGCGTTTAGTCCGACACCAGATTAATAGGTTGAAGATTCAAAAATTCCGAAATAGATCATATAAGTTATATTTTTCATTATATTTATGAAGTGTTACATTGGACGCAAGACTATGAAGTTTTTCATAAACATTCTAAAGTTTTCTCTCTCATTGTAATTTTAATATATGTATTTTCTATTGTATTTCAAAAAAAACTTTTTATGTTCTCGAGCTAATAATGACTTTTTTTTTTTTTAATAATGATGTCATGTTCGGCCAACCATCATATTAAACGGATACCAGATACACATGATTATCAATATTATGTTTGTGGTCCTTTTGTTACAGCATATTTTTGTTATAACAATTAATTTATCTGTTTGTGATACATGCATCAACTCATGTACAGAATAGTTTATAATCACACCACCTGGTCTCATTTTTTTGATTAAAATTAAAAGGAGAAAAAATAAATATAAACACAAAATGTTCAACGGTTTATGCACACAGTCAAAAGCCATAGAATCTGTATAATATACAATCTGCTCATATACAATTTTATGCTTCAATTATATTCAAACTTTTGTATTTTCTCGTGCGTTTGTGTGCGATTGTGTGTGTGTTTTTTAATTATTGTGATGTTTCTTCTGTTACAGTTACAGTCGTGGTGTTATTGGCCTGGCTCAGTTCCTCCTCATGCTACACTTGTGTTACTTGTGTGGTTTGAAACCATTGTTCGATAAATGCGCTCTTACTGCGATTATCAGTTGCTAAAAGACCATTTACAGCTGTGTAATTATCTTCCTGCAAAGGCATTTGTTGATTATGATTATTTTGCTGATGTTGATGATGACGATAATGTCTATATGCGTCATGTTTTCGGCGATGTGATAAAAGACATCTGCTGAAGGGACGAGGACAAAATAGCAGTACAAACGTTTGACGAAACTGTCGACTCATGGAACAGTAAAGTATAAAATTTATACTAGAATTTATTAAAGCCAACACATCCATAAGGTCACCTGAAAAGATTTAATGATTTTTTACACATTAAGATACGAGTAATTTAACTTGTACAAAAAAAAATATTAAAAAGTAAAATCTAATTTAACATTAGTTTTAAAAATATGATTCAGCAAATAGCTTAGAAAATAGTACAAAGCACAAAATTTACTAGAAAAAGAGTAACAACAAAGAAAAAATATTCAGAAATGATACAATTGAAGGAAATAATATGAAAAACTTAAGTTTAATAAATTGTTTTAAGGGGAAGCTTTTCAAAATTTTACAAGGAAATAATAAATAAATTACAAATATTTATATATCCCATCTAAAATTCGAAATATATATGAGCATACATGATCATACATGGGCCTGTATATGATCCTACTTGGGCATACATGGTCATATACGTCCATACATTGTTCAATATATGACCATACATGATCTCATATATGATCATATATCTTCGGATCCGAAATTTGAGGGTATATGGACGTATATGATCATATACGAGTATACATGAATAATATATGAGCATGTATGATAATATATGCACATATATCACCATATACCCTCAAATTTCGGATCCGAAGATATATGATCATATATGAGATCTTGTATGGACGTATATGACCATGTATGCCCATGTATGATCATATACAAGCCCATGTATGATCATGTATGTTCATATATATTTCGATTTTTACATGGATAGTGTAAAATGGAATAAATTGTGAAATGGAATAATGTGGAAAATATTAACATTTTGTTTTGAGAAAAATTAACAACACGAAAGCTTATTATTGTTTTGACCCTAAAGCTAAAAAAGTCATTAGCGAGAAAAACGATATCTAAAGTTTATACATTTTCAAATTTTGGAGATTGTTAAAATTCTATACTGGATATGGTAACAAATCACTGAAGCAAAAAAGGGCACACGATGAAATTTCTATGTCCCTACGTTCAGAAGAGAACAGTAGAATCAACCATATTTAGTGAATGTCCACTCAAAATATTTTTACTGTAACTGACTGCAGTTTATTTAAAAAGTTATCAGTAATTTTGATTTAAAATGATTAAATTGTTAAAATAAAAAGAAATATATTTTCAACTCTTTTTTTATATTTATTTAAAGAATTAATTACTTACAAATATTGAGTGTTTCTTACTGATAATATTTTCATTTAAAATGATTTGTTAAAAAACAGTTTTTTTTCTTTTATAGTTAATTATCTGATAGTTAAAATATTGTTAATTAAAAAAATTTAAAAGTCGTTTATTTTTACACACTTTTTAGTTAAATTTTATGACAATTGAAAAAGCAAAACAAAAGAAAAATGAATAAAATTAATAGTGTTTAAAATTTTTAGAGAAAAACATGTATCATTCACATAACCTCAACACCCCTGTCAAAAAATTGTTAATGCATATTTATAACATTAACATATAAAACCGAATAATAAACTTAATAATAAACTTAATAAAAAAATATAATTGAAATCTACCCAGTGGAAAACGCCTCAATATACGCAAGCTGCCCTTCTCCTTCAACGTACCGAAAATACGTCAGTCTGGTAACATGCAAAAAAGGAGATACGAGGGGATTAGAAGACAAACAAACAATCTAAGACTAGAAAGTTTGTGTGTCTGTGTTGGTCACTTTTGAATAAAAAGAACAACAACAACAACAAAAGAAGCTGAATAGAAACAAACTATGAATTGGTTAGTTAGTAGGTGAGATGGTTAGGCAGACGTCTTACCTCAGCATAGTTACGTTTGTAATGTAGGACAAGGAGTTCGATTCCTGCAGGCGACGGGTTGTTGAAAAAAATTATAACCTGACAACAATTATAACACAAAACTAATACAATTTAATGGAAAATTACTGATGACGCCTGTCCAAAAAAAGAGGCAGAATAAAAATTAAAAGTGTTTGCAATTTTTAGAGAAAAACGTTTATTCTTTTTCTTAATTTCAAAACCCTAGAAATATCGTTTATTTTTACGGATTTTATAGTTAAAAAAGGAACTATCAATTGTTTTTACGGATTTGTGTTTCTTAAGAGTTAAAATAAATAAAAAATAGTTTATTATTTACGGATATTTGAAGTTAATTTATTAGCATTTAAAAATAAATGAAAACTTACTTTGATTTAAATGACCGGATTTTAAATGGTTTTTCATTTATTTTAACTTACATTTTCAGTTAATTTAAACTACAACACCCATAAAACAGTATCAGTTGTGGCCAATCGAATTCTATCAACTATCTGCATATTAATTTATCTAATTTAATATTTGGGGGAAAACATTTCTTATTATTGGGTAGTAGTTATGACACAAAATTACAGTGGGATCGGTTATGAACTCTCCGAGTTTGACATTTTCATTACACAGTTTTTTAAATAAATATAAATGTTTTTATAGCCTGTTCCTCTTTTTCGAAAGAACACGTTCGTTCGCTTTCTAGTCGAAAGAAAACTGATTTGGGTTTCAGTAACTCTATTTCTATGCGAACGATGACTCGAACGACAAGTCGAATGAAAACGTGACTGTTTTTATACAAAATTTGGTTTCTCTATTTCGAACAGTTCGAACGAAAATGTCAAAATCATATATTTGATATTTTTAAAAGCAAATGAAGTAAAAAAAAGCAATGGATAACAAAAGGTAATCACAAAATAATACAATTATTTATAGTTTAAGAATTTTAAAAAAATCAACAATGGACTAGCCGAAGACGCATGATTTTATATGGATGAAAGGCCTGATTTTGGCAGAGGGACTCTGGTGTTTGGAGCAAACAAACTTTCTACAAAGGAGGAAAATTTTACCAGAAAACTAAAATCCGTTTCACCCCCTATTACGCTGTTGCTGAGTGGTAAAAGGTGTGTATTGTTTCTGACTTACGTTTGCCCCAAGCAGCTCATATTTACATTTTTTATTTTACATCTTTTATTTTACAAGAGCAGTGACCGCACCGCACAGACAACAGCAACAGGCAACAGAAAAGCTTTCCGATTAACAATCTCACCCACAACCAATCGATAACAAAAATTTTTACAAATAAACACATTCTTAAATAAAAATTGATTTCTTTATTGTTATTTTTTTATTTCATTTGTCATATGCAGCTGATCACTGTTAAACAGGGTTGTTGTTGTCTTTAAGCAGTTTAGTAGTATTTTTGGTACTTTTAAAGAAAATTTTAACAAATACTCAAAATATATGATCTGGCATCTCTGTAATTTGCAAATGCGTAAGAAACAAAAATTGACACACGTAAGTCAAGTCGATCGAAGGCTTTCGAAATAGAGAAACCCAAATTGATTCGAATTTGAGTGATTTGCTTTCGTTCGACTAGTTTTTCGTTCGAAATCGAGGAACATGCTATTAAATACATATAACTACCAAGAAAAAAGAGCTTGCCAAATGATGGGTTTTAGAACGAGCAGTAGCTGGTTGAAGTTTGCCTGAAAAGCTCATTATTTTAACATAGGGATGTTATTGGAGGTAGCCTGGGGGAAAAGGACCTAACCCAGGACATGTCACGTGATCGGTTCATTGTGATAGGTACCGGTCACGCGACCCGTTTTTTATATGAAAAGGACCGGTCACTTTAACATGGGATTGTCCTAGGAGGGGGTCAATTGCCCTCAGTGACATGTCACAGGACAGGTCTAAAGAGCACTTCACACAACTAATCCCAAAGAACATATCGCAGAACTCGTACTTTCAAACTCATCACGTAATAGAGGCTTTTAAACCGAGCATGTGGTGAGTTTTATGACCTATCTCGGGATTAGTTCTTTCAGACCCAATACGTGATATAGACTTTTAAGCCGTTTACGTGGCAGGTACTTTAGGAACCAGTCCTCTTTTCAACTATCTTGTGATATGTATTTTCGGAACCGGTCATATTTTCTACTGTCTCGGGACAGCTTCTAATTACCAACCGACCCATATTTTCCCTACAGGTTAGATAGTGACCTGCAGGCTTAGGAGTAGGGAGTAAAATGACTAGTTTATGGTAAGGTTAAAATAACTAGTTATTGGTAATGCAAAAAAAAAACTTGTTGCAATTCATATAATAAAAACTGGTGGCTTGCAGGTAGTTAAAAACTTGTTGCTTATAAATAATAATACGTTATATAAGGGGGCTAAATAACGCGTTATCAATAGGTACAGAAAGAGTGGCTACATATAAGGAGTTTATAAGTCGCTACAAAACTGATAACAATGAAGGAGCTGAATAACTGCTACTATTTTCAAAAACTATTTTATTTCAGATATTAAGAATTTTATTTGAGAAACTAATATAATAATAACTGAAACTAAATCTGCAATGAAATTAATAACTTCGGAAATTAACTGATGAATCTGAAATAAAATTGAAAATTTTTAAATTAAATTGATATTTTCTAAAAAATTTATTGAAAATTTCTGCAAATAATTGTTAATTTCTGATATTAAATTGGAAATGGCGTAATGGTGTATCAAAAAATTATATATTATATATTACTTTTATAATTTTTTTTTTTAATTTTATAATGATAAAAAAACTTAAAAACAACATATGAATATTTAATTTAATTTACAAAAAAACATGGCACTTCAAAAATATACTTGCATTAAGGTTGTCCCAAAAAAAAGTTCAAACTCACTAGCTCCACAAACCCTACAAATATGCCATTATGGAAAAAAATATGATCTGCTAAAAAAGGTTTGATTTGTTTAGAGGTAGGACATTACCATTGGAGTTTCAATTTTGTACACATAGAAAATAAATTGGCTGTAATTCAATCACAATTATCAAAATTGTACCGTTATTGGAAATTTTTAGTTGCAACTATATACTTGAAGTTTTCCATCAGATAGTTAAATTTAATTACAAACGGAAAATATATCAAATTAACCGAAACAATGTCACGTCATCTAAAATATTGGTTTTTCTAATCAATATTGTCGAAATATTATCTTCCACATTACCTTTAATACCCACAACCAAAAATTTATCGAAGATTTTGTCATTTGAACAGAATATTTTTTAGCAAAAATCTAATTTTAGTTTTGTTTCAATAAATAATATTGCTTTATCTAAAATATTAGTTTTTTCAATCAATTTTAGTATAATGTGAAATTGTTTATCAATATTAGTGCAATCAACCATTACTGTTCACAATTTTGGTAATTATAATAAAATATTAAGTTGTGAAATGTATCGTATTATATTTTTTCATATACATACTTATATTAAAAATTAAACACTAACTATATGTGAATGTCTGTGGTGCAGTGGGTAGAGACACAGCCTGCTAGTCTTAGGGTTCTGAGTTCAAGCACTTAGGAATTATTAATTTTTTTTAAATATTTTTATTAAAATACACAATTTATTTTCTGTTGTGGCTGCTATGTTAATTAAAAAAAAATATTTAGACTAAAAAAAATTTAATACAGTTTAGCCTAAAGGAAAAGCAATGACCTGACAAACTGTCGGTTGTAGCCGATGAAACGCGTTTCTATTAGTAGAATATCAACTGTTACAATTATTTAGTAGTCTTTTTTAACCATATATGGCCTAATGGGCTCGGTTATAAATTTATTGAAATAAAAAAAAAAAATGCGGAATTTGTAAATAAAATGCGGTAATTACAACAGTATTAAAAATTTATAAAAGGGACTGGGTGCAACTATAAATTTGCTTTCTCCGTCTACTTATTCTATAATTTTAAATTAATTAAAAGTTGAGAAAAATTAAATATAATTATAACGATCGCGACTCATCATATCTTATATATTTTTGGGTGTACATTACGTGTATAAAATCAAAATTAAATTCGGTGTTCCATTTTGATTAAGAAATTTTCTAATATTTGACTGTGCGCAAAATTCTTTTTTAAATGATTATATGTCCACGGAATGTCTCCTATGTGAGACAAGATCTATCTTAACAAATTAGTCTTAATGCGCTTAATAAAAGCGATAAATTAATAAAAGACGAATTTTTAGTTCAGGATTACTATTTCAAAAATTTAAAACAATGCCATGTCTAATGAAAGCCTTTGGTGAGTAGATTGACAAGGTACAACAAATTGGATTTTTCCATGACAACATTCACTCAAAAAACAAAAATAGAAATGAATTAGAATTTAGAAAAATTAACTTATTTCGAGGGAAAATTTAAATGAAAATGGTGCCAGAAATTAAGAAACAAATTTAACTAAAAATTTGGTCAAAATTTCTAAGTTATAAAAAAATTTGTCTACTGAGAACCAAATTTTTATTAGCAAACAGTAAAATTTTCTCTTAATAAGTTTATACATTATCTGAAATTTTACTGTTACCCAGCAAAGCTTTGGTAATGGGTGTGATATTCTCATGCGTTACCTTGTAATGATAGCCCGATACCTTTTTCATTATTTGCAATCATAAAGTAATAAGTTACTCATTATTGATTACGTAATATATGATTTATAAATGTAAAGTAATAATTGAAATATTTTTGAAAATCTATTTTTAAATTACTTTGTGTTTTTTTGTAAGCGAAAGGGTAATGTTTGTTTTGATAACACTAGCGAAAAAACGAAGCACAACAATTCATTTAAGCTTAAAGCAATCAAATACTACAGGGTGGCGCAAAAATAACCTTCCGATGTTTTTTGGCTGTAATTAAAAAAAAAAATGAAAAACTTTGATTCTTCTTGTGGATTGTTTTTATTTGGTATTTTAATTTTTTTTTACATCAAGTCGAGAATATGATGTCATGTAAATGGCCGCCGCCACAGTTGATTGTCATTTGAGCCCTTTTTATGGCATTTTCCATCACTTTGGCCAAAACTTCCGGCGATAGGTCCTCACATTCTTGACGGATATTGTCTTTAAGAGCTGCAAGAGTCTAAGGCTTGTTGACATAAACCCGCTACTTCAAAAAGCCCCACAAAAAGAAGTCTGGAGCGGTCAAATCAGGCGATCTTGCTGGCCAGTGCAAATCGCCAAAACGGGAGATTAGGCGCCCGGGAAATGCTTCCTTCAGCATATCGGTTGTGGCACGTGCAGTGTGTGGCGTTGCACCATCCTGTTGGAACCACATATTTTCCAATCCCAATTCATTAAGTTGCGGCAAAAATAACTCGTTAATCATTGCTCTGTAGCGCTCACCATTCACAGTAACCGTTTGGCCCGCGACGTCTTCGAAGAAAAAAGGTCCGATGACTCCTCCAGCGAAAACAGCACACCATACAGTGACTTTGAGCGGGTGTAATGGCTCTTCGTGGGTTACACGCGGATTTTCAATGCCCCAGAAGCGTAAATTTTGCTTATTTACGTACCCGCTAAGATGGAAATGGGCCTCATCACTCATGATTATTTTTGATGAAAAATCATCTTCATTATTGCTCAAATAAATAGTCACCAATATTCCGCGTTCTGGAGCAGTGTAGCGTAACATTGTTTATTAACGTGTTGTTGACGAGGATTTTAAAAGTAGAACTTAATTTATTTAAGTTGTTAAATAAATACAAGTTTTCTTATATTTTAATCCCTAATAATTTGTATATAAATGCCACCCTATTTTGTCTTTAAATTTCTTATTTTTCAATATTGTATGTTTAAGCAAAATTTAACCGTTAGATCACACCATACATACTGCAATCTGTTTTTTTTTTGTTATGTATTTCTTCTATTCATTGTAACACTCTCTTGAGTGACATTCCTTTGTTAATGTAACTATTATTATGTACCAATTGTTTTGAGACGTACATTTGTTTTAACAACTTCTTAATAAATCAGTGTGACATTGACCACAAACAGATTAACTGCTTAATCTTTTATTTCGCGTACATTTTTTGGTGACCCCGACGTGATATAAATCGCTTACCTACTTATACAAATATAGTTGTGTACGGTGGTAGAGTTTAATTTGTCGTTTGTGAAGTACGTGCCTATAGCCGCAAAAAAAAATTAAGTTGTTTTTTGTTTGACTTTGCTTCAAAGCAAAAAAAAAGGAACATTTAAACTATTAAAAAAAAAAAAACTTTTGTGAAAATTAGATCTGACTGCTTCAAAAATAAATAAAATATGAGTAGCGTGGAAATTTTAAAAAACAAACGGGCGCATATAAAGCGTACTACGACTCGTATGGAAAACTTCATCAGTCAAGTTAACGATCAAACCTCGCTGTTTGATCTACGTGCCCGACTGGAAAAATTAGAGGGTCTTTATGAACAATTCCAGGCTTTGGACATCCAGATGTCGGCTCAAAGCGACCAGTTTCCCGATTGTGAAGCTGAATGTGAAGAATTTGAGACCAAATATTTTCGAATCAAAAGTCAATATTGTGAACTAATTGACGCCAGGCTGCGTTTAAATAATATAGACCCACTAAATTCCACCACAATGCAGCAAGATGCCATGAACAAGTTTTTTGAAACTCAGACTGCACTGTTAGAGAAATTATCTTGCATCCAATCATCAGCACCACAGGCCACGCTGTCGCAGACAATGAATGCTTCTGCTAATGTGGCTGATGTTCGTTTGCCAAAGTTGAACGTGCCTCTATTTAATGGCAAGTATGCAGAATTTAAGTCGTTCTTTGATCTTTTTAATAGCTCCATCCATAACAATCACTATTTGTCTGCTGCCCAAAAATTCCAATATTTGAAGGGACTATTAACGGATGATCCAGCAAATCTTATTCGCCATTTGCCAGTGTCAGATCAGAACTATGACGAGGCACTGAAAAAATTACAAGAACGATATGACAAACCCTCGCTGGTTGTGGATTCACTGATTGAAACTTTTCTTCAAATCCCCAAAGCTGGTGATTCACAGGAATTACGTAAATTATCCAACGTAGCTGATGAGGTTATTCGTGGCCTTCGTGCTCAAGGTCCGGACGCAGATAAAAGAGATCCATGGCTGATACACTTGCTATGCAAGAAATTAGATAGAAGTACCCTACAAGCTTGGGCTGAGTATAGTGGTAAGATATCGTTTCCTTCACTGGACACCTTTTTTACTTTCATCAACGAACGCTGTGACGCATTGGAGCGTTTACCATCATCGTGTGAGAAATCAACTAAGAATATTTCAAAAGGTCTACGCCAGGCACGTGCCTACACTAGTACTATGAAAAAAGCATGTGCTGCATGTGAACAAAACCATCATCTAGCGTATTGTCCCATATTCAACAAGTTAGATGTTCCTAAACGCGTCGAATTTTTAAAGCAAAAGTATCATTGCTTTAATTGTATGAAGCCAAACCATGGTGTACAGAATTGCCCTTCTAAACACGTTTGCGAAACCTGTAAAGGCAAACATCATTCGCTGATTCATATTGACCGAAAGCCGTCAACATCTGTAAATAAGATGCCTACATCGTCTAAACCAAGCCAACCGGTTGCTCGCTCAACTTCTTCCCCAGCTCTTAATGAAACATTTTTGGTGGCTACCGATACGAAGGTAAATGTAGCAGATTCTTCAGAGGTAAATTATTTTAATATGCTATTACCAACCGCCAGGGTATTAGTGAAAGATAATATGGGATATTATCAAACCTGTCACATTCTTTTAGACTCTGGTTGTCAAAACACTCTCATTTCAGAAAAATGTGTACAAAGGCTAGGGGTGCCACGAAAGCCGACAAAAATCTTTGTTAGTGGACTGGGCAACAATAAAGCTGGCGCAACCCGTGGGAGTGTCCAATTGGAAATAAAATCTATTTACGGAAATGAAGCGATAATCCATATACTTGCTCATATATTTACAAAATTAACATCAAAATTACCCTGTGTAAATTTAAATATTAATTGCTGGGACGAGATTAAAGACCTCCCCCTAGCGGATAATAAATTTTTTATTCCCAAAGATATTGATATTTTAATTGGGTTTGACTATTTCTTTTCATTAATTAGAGAAGGTAGGATTTTAAAGGACGGCAACTTACTAGCACAGAACACTGCCTTTGGTTGGGTTATCTGCAGTGGTTGTACTATGGATGAATCAGTTATGGTATGCAACATAACGAGTCAAATTAGTGATGAAGAAGACCTTAATAAAACCTTACGACTATTTTGGGAAATCGAGACTCTTAACAATATAAAAAAGCCATCTTTAACTATGGAAGATCAAAAGGAAGAAAATTTATATTGTTCTACAACAACCCGATCGGAAAGATATGCCGTAAGATTGCCCTTTAAGCAAATCCCTGAGCTGGGTAAGTCCTATACTGGAGCCCTGAGAAGACTGAATGCTATGGAACGTAAGTTTAAATTTAATACTAATTTAAAAAATGCATATTCTGAATTTATGAATGAATACATTTCGTTGGGCCATATGGAACTCGTGCCTAAAAATGAAATTCATCGCCCCGCTGCTAACGTGTACTATTTACCACACCACGCTGTGGTAAAAGATACAAGTCTTACCACAAAACTACGTGTTGTATTTGATGGCTCGAGCAATTCATCAAACGGACGATCTTTGAACGATTACCTGTTAAAAGGTCCGGTGTTACAGCAAGATTTAGTAGCTGTTATATTACGATATAGGTGTAAGAAATACTGCTTTTCTGCAGATATAAAGCAAATGTTCCGTATGATTGAGATACAGGAATGTGATCGTGATTTTCAGAGAATTTTATGGAGAGAAAATCCTAGTGATGAAATAAGGCACTATAGACTCACTACAGTGACTTACGGCACCACCTCTGCCCCCTACCTAGCAATACGTACACTTTTACAACTGAGTGAAGATGAGAGTGAGCGCTTTCCACTAGCATGTGAGACACTAAAAACCTGTTTTTACGTTGATGATTGTTTGGCTGGCTCCAACACTATAAGAGAAGCTCAACAATTAGCAGAAGACTTAAACCAGCTGCTCACGGCTGGCGGCTTTCGGTTAAGAAAATGGGCAACTAATGACAGTAAAATTTTATCTAAAATACCTGAAGGCGATAAAATTGAAAGTATTGTACACATACCTACAGACGTTACTATATGCCTACTTGGAGTCATATGGAACCCTACTGAAGACTGTTTTTCTTATAAAGTAAAGGAAAAGGATCACAACATTGATACCAAAAGAAAGCTTCTATCAGAAATCTCTAAAATCTTTGACCCCCTAGGGTGGATTTCACCAGCAATAATCGCCGTTAAAATACTTATGCAAAAACTATGGTTAATCAGTGTAGATTGGGACGATCAGCTTCCTGGCGAAATTAAAACTAGAGCCGAAGAGTTATTTTCTGAATTTTATTTATTGAATAGTATTAATATTCCTAGAATTATTTTCTCTACAGAAACCAATGTTACTTATCACGGATTTTGTGATGCGTCCAGTGCAGCTTATGCAGCAGTGGTGTATTGTTGCAAATCATCAACAGGTGGCCAGGTATCCACCAACATAGTGATGGCTAAAACAAAGGTGGCGCCGATAACCATGGTGTCAATTCCCCGGCTGGAACTGTGTGCTGCGTATCTTTTAGCGCAACTTTTGGAGTACTTGACGCCCTTGCTGCATATAGAAAAGAAAAACATTGTATGCTGGTCAGATAGCAAAACTGTTTTGGCGTGGCTATCAGCACATCCCACTAAATGGAAAGTGTTTGTCGGACATCGAACTGGGTATATTCTTGACACCCTTCCTGATGTACAGTGGAGGTATGTTCCAACTAAATTAAATCCAGCTGATTGTGCTAGTAGAGGTGTTAAATCCAGCAATCTAGTTAATAATCCAATGTGGTTTCAAGGGCCCCCCTTTTTACCAAAGGACCCCACTGAGTGGCCAAATCCTATTAAAGAATTTAAAACTAATGAAGAGTTACGTTTAGAGGAACAAGTTGTTTTAACCACAACAACTTCTATCAACATTATTGAAAGATTGAATAATCGGATGTCGCGTTTTCCTCGTATGGTCCGTGCACTTGCCTACTACTATAGAGCATACAACAATTTTCGATTTAAATCTAAAAATAAATTGCCACTTCAGGTGAATGAAATAAGACATGCAGAAAATGAATTCCTCAAATATTATCAAGACTCTGATTTCGCTGATGTCAAATCATCAATTCTGAAAAAAGCCCCTATAACGAGTAAAAAACTAAAACGTTTATCCCCCTTTATAGATGACCATGGGATTTTACGAGTGGGTGGTAGACTTAATAAAGCTGATTTGCCGTATGATAGTCAGCACCAAATTATACTGCACAAAGATTGCCCTATTGCTCATAAAATCATTCACGACTGTCATCTTAAAAATTTACATGCCGGAATTACTTTACTCATCGCAACACTGCGGCAAAGGTATTGGATTGTGGGTGCACGCGAACTGGCTAAACGAGTTTGTGATAAATGCCCTGTTTGTCATCGCTACAACGCCAAGACCAACGATCAACTTATGGGCGATCTTCCCAAATTTAGGGTCAATGCTGCCTACCCATTTTATGAAGTCGGTTGTGACTACGCAGGGCCAATATTATATAAACAGCATAATGGCCGGAAATCTCCGATTGCGAAAGCATACATCGCTGTGTTCATTTGCCTGGTCACGAAAGCCGTGCATCTAGAACTTGTCACGGACTTAAGTTCTGATGCCTTTCTAGCTGCTCTAGACAGATTCGTATCCCGAAGAGGACTTTGTGGTCACATACACAGTGACAATGGTACCAACTTTCAAGGCGCTGCCAAGAAACTTGGAGAAATCCACAAAGCGGTAACAAATTTTGAATTTAATAATAATATTTCAAATTTTCTATCCAATAAAGGCATTCAATGGCACTTCATCCCACCTGCGGCACCACACTTTGGAGGTGTATGGGAATCCGCAGTGAAAAGTATAAAATATCACCTACGGAGAACTGTTGGCCAAGCTACCCTTAAACATGAAGAACTAACTACACTGTTAACAAGAATTGAAGCTATTCTGAACTCACGACCATTGGTCCAAGCTGACTCAGATGACCTGCCATATATTAGCCCAGGCCATTTTCTAATCGGCAGACCCCTAAATGCTCTGCCTGAGGTTGATGTGACCCATTTAAAGACGTCTGCTATTTCCAAGTGGAGACTTATTCAACAGTTGTCACAATACTTTTGGTCCCGGTGGTCAAATGATTATCTTCTGTCTCTTCAACCTACGGCGAAATGGTTAAATGCAAACCCAAATCTACAAAAAGATGACGTAGTCCTTCTCCGAGAAGATAAAGTACCTCCCACTTACTGGAAACTGGGTCGTGTGATAGAAACCCATGCTGGTTCAGATGATCTAGTTAGAGTGGCTACTATAAAAACATCAACATCAACGTTCCGAAGACCCGTGACTAAATTGTATCCCTTGCCGAAAGATGATTGAACTTCATAAATGCCGTTCCAGGCTGGCGGAATGTTGACGAGGATTTTAAAAGTAGAACTTAATTTATTTAAGTTGTTAAATAAATACAAGTTTTCTTATATTTTAATCCCTAATAATTTGTATATAAATGCCACCCTATTTTGTCTTTAAATTTCTTATTTTTCAATATTGTATGTTTAAGCAAAATTTAACCGTTAGATCACACCATACATACTGCAATCTGTTTTTTTTTTTGTTATGTATTTCTTCTATTCATTGTAACACTCTCTTGAGTGACATTCCTTTGTTAATGTAACTATTATTATGTACCAATTGTTTTGAGACGTACATTTGTTTTAACAACTTCTTAATAAATCAGTGTGACATTGACCACAAACAGATTAACTGCTTAATCTTTTATTTCGCGTACACGTGTATTTCGCATGTGCTTACTACACAAATGTCAAAACAGAACTGACATTAGGGGCCAATCGCAAAATTTATAGTATTTTCTGATAGGAGGATTACTTTTGCGCCACCTTGTATATGCGTCGAAAGCTCAGTGGGTAGAGTTCTGGGCTGGCAACCAGATTTCCCTGGTTCGATTCCCATCTTGACCACATTATTTTTATTTACAAATAATTTAAATAAAATATTTGTAATATTTTTATACCCTCCACCATATATGGTGAGGGTATATATCAGTTTGTCATTCCGTTTGTAACATGTCGAAATATAGGTTTAAGACCCCATAAAGTATATATATTCGTGATCCTTATGCAATTTTAAGTCGATTTAGCGATGTCCGTCTGTCTGTCTGTCCGTCTGTCTGTTGAAATGGCGATCACGACGCGAAGACGCAAGCGGGGTTGCCTATTTTTGCCCAGATTATTAAACATCCTCCCGAGCAGTTTGGTATTTAAAATGAGCAAAATCGGTCAAGCGGTTCAAAAGTTATGAGTGAAAATGTGAAGATACCTCTAAATTTTCCATACAAATTGGTACAATTTTTCTGTATCTATTTTTATACCCTTCACCATAGGTGGAAGGGTATATATAAGTTTGTCATTCCGTTTGTAATTTCTACAATATTGATCTTAGACCTTATAAAGTATATATATTCTGGGTCCATATGAAGAGCGAAGTTGATTTAACGATGTCCGTCTGTCCGTCTGTCCGTCTGTCCGTCTGTGTGTTGAAATGGGTTTTCCGAAGAACCCAGACATGATGAGGACTTGATTCTTTTTTATTTCTGTTACATGTGATCCATTTCTGTTTGCTATTAAAAATCAGACAGATCGGTTAATAAATGGCTGAGATATTAGCAAAAAACCAGGACTACCTCTAATTTTTCCAGTAAAATCCCTTTGTTTAATAAGAGTGTGAAGATAAATACGTAGGTTAAATACGTTTCACAACTATTGTGAATGATATAAATAAAAAATAAATAGTAGTGTCGCCAACTTTTTTTTGCCTAGAAAATGCCAAATTTGACAAGAAAAGCGCTGAAACATATGGAAAAATATAAATTTGAGATTTTACATGACATATTATTTTGGATTAAAATTTTTGGACATTTAAGAAAAAATAAATGGGGATACCGCTTGTTTGTGGAGAGCTATGAGGTAGTAGATTCCAACGATGTATTCATCTCCTTCAGAATACCATGGTGAAGGGTATATAAGATTCGGCATAGCCGAATTTAGCCGCTCTTACTTGTTTTTCTGTTAAGTAAGTTAAAATGTTAAAGTCGCTAACAGAGCAGACCTCTGTAAATAACATTACTAAAACTAAATAACAAAAGTTCTGTTACATAAATCAAAGACATTAATTTGTTAAAGAAAGAACATTAGTTGAAACTATTTCCCAATAGGTGGCGCATCTGAAAAAAAATTCTCCGTATTAGGCATATTCTGCTACAATATACAACAGGGTATTATTGATTTTCTATTTCGTTCATAACATAAAAGAATGTTTGCCAAAAGCTATGCAAAATATATGTTTTATGTGTATATTATACTTAAATTTTCTAAATCAATATTCATTTAGATGTTTAAGAGCACAGTATTGCAATTTTTGGTAGGTGTATTTATTTTTTTGAAAGAAAGAATTAACATAAATATGGATTTTCCAATGCCTCAATACTTCAAAATTATACAAATTTAACGAAAAAATACCATTTTGATCGATGAAAATTTGTTTTTTTTACAGAAAATGTAAAACAAATGCTTTCATCACGTCGAACATTTCAAAAATTGACTTTAGTATTTTGAAATAAGTCTGCTAGTGATATTGGTGGAGGGTATTCAAAGATTCGGCACAGCCGAATTTAGCCCTTTTTTACTTGTTTTTTAATAAAAATTCCTCTTTTTTAAAAATCTATTTTTAGACACATTACTTTTCCATTCTAGTAACCATATAAGTAACCCCTTACATTATCACCTCTAAAGTAATGGGTATATACATTACTTTGAGGCTCATCGCCTATAAAATTCATCAATGAAATAAGGTGTAAAGTATGGCTATTCAATTCTTTTCCCATTATTTGGTAATGTGTGGTTTTGCTGGGTAGTTAGGAAATGTTTTCTTGGTTTTAAGAATAATTTTATTTTATTTAAGTTCATTAGATAATTTGTTATTTTGTTATACATTTTTGTCTTTAAATTAAATTGAATTGCACTCACTCTAGCGCTGGTCCTTACAATTAAATATAAAAAAAAAATAGTTTTTACTCTTCGTTAGTAACATTAAAAATTATAATCTCGAGCCTGATTAAATTAAAAATATATAATTAAAACAAATATTCAAAATTTACAGTAAATTGAATTATATTTAACTCATGTATTTAAATATAAATTAAATTTCATTTTAAAAAAGGTAATAAATTGTAACAAAGTCAGATCCTTTTCGTAGTTAATCAACGGTTCTGCTTGAGAGAACTACAAAAAGGGACGCCCTAAGAGACGCACAGAATCTATGGCTAAGGAACACTGGGGATCTTTTGTCTTCTTAAATTAACTAATTTAAAAATAAATAACATTTTCTGCTACTCCTACACATATAAATATTTAGTGCCAACGAATTGTGAAGCACATATTAAATGCTGAAAATGAATTCTGTTAGTACAACCATATTCGTATGTGATTCCTTATAATTCTCGGTGTTACAACTAAAAGTCAGTTGTATTAACCAAATTTTGTTGAGAATATTAATATTCAGTTGAAGTAACCGAATGCAAAAAATTTACCCTAAGTTTATACAAAAAAAACAATATTCGATACAAATATTTATTTTGATTTTTCTAAATATGATACGACCCCTTATGATTTATGGCAAACCTCAAACCATTGGTATATTTGAGCAGGACAATCTTATTTGTAGTTTCCACTTTTGAATAATATTTTTTTAAATTAATTTGATAGATGGTACTAATTTTCAGTGCATAAATTTAATAAATGGTTGATTCTACTTTACACAATTACTAAACAAACTTTATTTTTAAGGTTGGATAATAGGTTTGGTTTTAAGTTCCTTTTCTCTCTTTTTAATTCTATTATTCTTTCAAATAAATATTTATGGTTTTGATTAAATTGAAATCAATCTTTTCTCTCGGAGTAGTTTATCGGCAAGTCTATTAGCTTGTCTAGCAGCTAGATGACGGCTGGTCTAGCTGCTAGTATTTTAACTAGCCTGGCGGCTGCTCTAGTGACTAGCCCGGTGGTTTGTCCAGCGATTAATTTCGCGTCTAAGCTATCAGCTTATCTATCAGCTAAACTAGCGATTAACCTTGATTCCTGATAAAAGTAACAATGAAAGAAGATGGATTTCGTTGATTTCCTTTCCTCTTCTGCATATTTAATTATTCAGCGAAATTTGATTTTTACTTGAGAAATTTTTTTACTTGTTAGTGTATTTTTATGTGGAGTAAATTTAACTCCACTTTACTTTATAATTAATTAAACTCGTGTAGTTTAATTAAAAATAAAAATTAAATATTTTTCCTAACTATAACTTTAGCCACAGACTACACAGATAGGTTACCCATGACATATATCAAAGAAGTTTTGGTTTTTGTTTACATTGTAGTAATTTAGAGAATGAAAATAAACACCATATAAATTGTATAGTACATATTTTTTTGTATAAGAATCCATTTTTGTGTATCCTCAGGTGAAAATGTTCATACATGGTAATATATGGCCATATATATGGGTTCATATATGGTCCATATATGGTCGGATCCGTAATTTAAGGGTATATGGCCGTATATGCTCATATATGAACATATATGAATGTTCATATTTGGTCATATATAAGTACTTTCCCTATATGCCCGTAAATTTTTTGTTTTATTTTCCATCAAAATATTTTTTTTTATTTAAATTATGTGTAAATATTATACATTTTGAGGAGTTTTAACATATTTGAAGGTATTTCCTTATATAACGAACTACTTTTCTCTTAAATCTACGATTTAATATATGAAGGTTTATTTAAAAAAGTCTTTCCAAGAGTATGAGCAGTTTTTTGGAAAAAATTGTGTCTCGTCAACATTTAAAGTTTTTATTTTCAAAATTCTTCCTTGAATCTGAATCTGAAATGAAAATTCCTTAGAATCGAATGTTTTTGCGTAGCCTCAAACTTGTTGCTTTAGAAAACCGTATGACTTTTTATTAAAACCTTAAGATTCTACATCACTTTCTATGGGCAATTTATTGCTCTTCTTTAGAATCTGGGGGCTTACATATATTAAGGGAAATAATCCAAAAAGTGTGGGGCTTTACAACAATTTTTAAAATTTCAGGAACGTCATCATTTGGCACCAGCAGGGAAATAACATTTATTTAATACCCATTTTTATGGAAATAAGGCTATCTTAAGTTTACAAAGAAAACTTCTGTAAATAATACAATTTATTATTCTTCAAGTACCATTGTTTATAAATTATACCTTTTTAATGTATTTTGAAATGTCCTCAAAAATGATAGTTACTCCCATCTAAATTTTTAGTTTTCTCTTTAATTTTTTTTTTTTTTAATTTTATATTTTTCTAGTTTTATTTTGACATTTTAGAAAATAATCGATTCCTTGGGTAAAATACTATTTTTATTGTTTCAATAACATCTAGTTTTTTACATGTGATCTACTTTTTATTAAATGATGTTAATATAATCAACCTTCTGATAGTGAAAATGATTGCATAATTAGTTATATTAAAATTTTAAATAAAAAAATATTTCTAAATTCAAAGTGATTATATTTATAATCAACAAATAGGTTCTGAAAAATGAAACACATTCTATAAATGGTTGAAACCATGCCGACTTAATAAACAATTTTTTATGTTTTAAATTTAGTTAAGAAAATGGACATTGTTATTTTATATTAAAGATGTTTAATGTGAAATAATTATATTTTGTAAGTATTTGTTATCGATGTTGAATCAAAGAAAATTACTCTTAATGCGATTCATTAAATTCCAATTAATATTACCCTGTGTGAAGTATTAAAAAAAATAAGTTCAATTAAGGTTTATAAAAAAAACACACTTTCAGTTAGCAATCGGGCATGGTCAAAGTTTTACTTTCGGTCACGTATTACTCCGATAGAGGCGTTGAATAGAAAAGATTGAAAATTACTAAAAGTCTTATGTTCACACCAATTTTCACTTAAGAATTCGAACTGGATGTTAATTCAGTAGAAAAAATAACTTTTGCCTTCATATATGGTCATATCTGATAGAAAAGAAAACATATTACCCATATATGGAATAATATATGTATTAATATGTGAACATATATGGCATATACGAATCAATATTTGAACCAATATATGTAATATATTATCATATATTGCCATATATGGAATCATATATTACCAGATATGAACTTTTTCTTTAAATGTATTTGCCCATATATGCTTATATCCCTGGCATATATGTTCATATATGCTCATACATGAAACCATATATGCCACCATATATGACGATATATGAACATATATGAACATTTTCACCTGGGTCAATTTTGACATTTACTTTTAGTCATTTTCTAGTCGCCATATTGATTAAATCAGTTGTATCCTGTGTAGTCTGTAATTTAAGTTTAAATTAAATAAATTGTTTTTTTTTTTCGTGCAAATTTTGTAGTATATAAAAATATTTTTTATAGCGAGAAAAAGTAGAATTTTTAGATAATGATAAAACAAAAGCAAGCGAAATAAAATTACGCAAACGAAAATAAATGTAAATTTGTTGTCAAAAATAAAACTATTTATCTACTTACTCAATTTAAGATAACACTGTATAAAAAATGCCTCGCCTAAAATTGTATTAAGCAGACCTAAAATACCCTGTGGAAATTCGGTGATAAGAAACAGTAATAAAACTGCCAACAACATTTGTGTTGTACGATCTGTTTGTTTCGCTTTATCGATTTTCTTGCGTATTAAAAATGATGTATTCATGGCTATTTGACTAGCTTCCGCCAAGGGTGAGGGCCCACCAATAGTGATGGGTGTAGGTTTCTCTTCGGCCTTTAACAATTGATTTCTTAACATGTGCCTGCGACGTTTAACCTCCAAAAGAGCAGATATTAAACGTAACGATAGCACAGTCAAGTCTATGCATGGTATTAATTTGATAAGTACCGAATAGATAAGTAAAGTACCCAAACGTAATGTGTTATGTTGCAATGCCATATCACTATGAAACAAACGATATACTGTAATGTTACGTTGTAACGTTATTGTTGCTGCTACACTATCATTCACACTGTTGCTTAAAGTGCTAAGTTTAGAGTAATTTGCATAATCATGCTTCGCTTGGTAATTTACAATATATTCACTTAATGGCCTTGACTCGAGTACTTTACCCTCACCATTTACCACTTCTTCGAATTGTGCTATTGAACTGACTAAATATAGCCAGGGTGTCACCACCACACCACACACTATGTAAGCTAATAGTATTGTAAACACTGTACTACGCATGCCACACCATTCACGTGACACTTGTGGATATGTTACAGCCAAATAACGCCAGACGGCCAACATTACCGTCAGCCATATTGAGATGGTGTGTAAGAGTTGGGCATAAATTGCATGAAATTTGATATAACATGCCCATGTGTAATTAAGTTGCTGTTCGCGTGGCCATCGTTCCATTAAGATGTAATCATGTGTAGCATATGGTATGTATTCCAACATAACTGCCAAATCAGCTACAGCTAAACCCGTAAGGATGGCATTCGTTGGTGTACGCATTTCACGACGTGTTAATACAATTATATTTAGAGTATTTGCTAATGTACCCAATAGGCAGACTGAGAGGGAGAGGTAGCCATGTATTAGTTTATAGCTGAAAAAATAAATAAATAAATTCCTTTTTTAAAACAGAATATAAATCAACAACAACAAATGCAAATGTAATACAAATTAATTAAAAGTGTTGCCTGTTATGTGGTAAAGAAAAGTTATACTGTGATTTATATGAATTTTTTTTGGTTTTTAAACTTTAGAGCAGGGTTATAACTTTTAAAATTATTATTATTCTAATAAGACATTTCTAAAATGAAATCATGTACTCTAAAACATTAGAATTGTGCGGTTTTTGTATCCTGTAAGTATTGGGATCTGGAATTAAAAAAAAGCATTTCACACAAGAGGCCGGCACTAGTGTACGCACCAATATCCCAGTTTCCAATGTCTTGCCGGTAAAACCTATTGTGAATGAGCGTCTTTGAAAGCTTGATTGAAAAGTAAACAGCAATACTAAATATTGCCTCGAACATATCGAATTTCGTAACAGATAAAGTGTTTTTTGCGGGGAGTTCTTCTTCATTACTTTAATATGAAGAAAAGTGTCATAAAATCTTGGTGGAAGTTTACGGCGAGCATGCTCTATCTGAACAATCATGTCAAAGGCGGTTTGGTCGCATTTAAAGTTATAAGGGGATTTTAGGGGATAAGTCGATAGTCAGCAAATGCATAAAATCCACGAGATTGATTCAAAACCAAAGAAACTGGGAGCCATAAAAGCGCGAGGCCGAAAGGCAATTTCTGCTTGTGAACAGCTTCTCGAACACCAAAAACGGAGGGGTTTTTTGCATCAAATTGTAACCCCAAGCGCAAAAAGCCGAATATTGATGGCATCAAGCTTATGCTCTGAATTTGGTAGCACTAGCGAGACGTGATCTACTACGAGCTCCTCAAACCGAATGAAACGATCACGGGGGAATGATGTCAGACTCAAGTCATGCGTTTGAGTCGCACACTGAAGAAAATATGGCCGGAATACGAAGAAAGGCAAAACAAAGTGATTTTGTAGAATGACAACGCTCGGCCATATGTTGCAAGAGCGGTGGACACTTACTTGGAAATGCTGAAATGGGAAGTCCTACCCCAACCGCCACATTGCTCCTTCCGACAACTACTTGTTCCGGTTGATGAGACATGGCCTGTCCCAGCAGAAGTTCACTTCTAAAAAATGACTCGATGATTTGATTGCCTCAAAAACGAGTCGTTCTTCCGGAAGATGGGAAAAAGTTGTGGCCAGCATTAATAATATATTTGATGCTAAAGTATGCTTAATTTATTCATATCTTTCAAAGTACAAGCATACATTTAAAAATACGTATCACATAATGAGAATATATGTCTAAATTCTTAAAATATATTAACAAAATTTATTTTCAATCTGTGTTCGTACGTTTTTTCGCACTTTTGCCCTTAAACCCCTCGTTAAGATTTGCACACCTCTTTTTCCGACTTTTTTTTACTGCTTTTATCCAAGAGGTAATACATTTTTTTCATTAACAACTGCTTTGTTTGTAGGGCGAAGCTCTGGGCAATTTGGTGGGTTTTACAGTTTTGGCATATATTTTACATTATTACAATCGAACCAGTCAATTGTTTGATTTGCATAATGTATTGTAGCCAAATTTGCCTAGAATAACGGTTGATTTCAGTGGTAGTAAACGTTTTTGTAGGCATACAAATTTGTGTTCAAAGAACCACGAAGCACGTATGGTTTGGTTTAAATGCCACCACTACATATGACCTGCCATACTAAAATTTATTTTTTTTTTAGCAAATTTGTCTACATTTTTATATTTGAATTTTTTCTTTACACCACATCTGACATGAACACCGGGGATTTGTTTGAAATCACTTTTTACGTAGGTCTCCTCAGCCATCAAAATGCATCCTTTAAAATTGTTTAGTTTTGACGTTAGCAACTTTCTCGCTCTCTTCTTGGCTCTTCTATCTACTTAATTATTTCCATTTGGAACTTTTATTACTTTAAATGATCTTGATTTCAATTTCTTTTTCACTTTATGCACGTATGCTGGTGGTACATTATATTTTTTGGTCAAATCCCGTTCAGATAGGCTAGGATCTTTTTGGAGGTCATAAATCCACTTCATAAACCCACTTTTTCAACCTGATCCTGATTTATAGATCTTGGTCTGTTGAAAGCGTTTGACTACATTTTGCGTGGTCGCCCGTGATGCTTCAACTTGTCTTCCTATTGCTGCAAAGAGGAAGCCGTTGGATTGTTAAAAAAAAGTGTCCAAAATTAGTTATCACTTTTCTTCTTTAATCGATGTCATTGCTATGAAAACTTGCGTTTGACTAAACACGTGTTTATTTTTAAATACAACTGATGATACAAACACATCTGACTTATCAAACCTGATGTGTATATCCATCACAGCTGACTAATCACATTTAATCACACCTGATATTCTATTTGTAGTTATTTTTGCATAATAAATCCGAAAATTTCGAAAAAACGCTCATTATTAATTTAAGATCCCAATATGAACTGGTGGTCAATAAATAGCCACAAGCTAACGTGAATATTGGCCAAAGTTTTGCAAGAAATTTAGGCATATTTATTGGTTTTTATTTGAAAACCAAATAAAAAAAGTTTTGTTCTTGATTGTTTCAAAAAGTCATGAGGAAACTTTTATAAAGTGTTTTGAAATAAAACTCAAGGAATTAACAGAAATTTGAGGAGCTGAAATAAAAATTGGAAAATCAAAATATTTTCAAAATTGTGTGTTTCTTGTGATGTTGAAGCAATAGTGAATTAATGAAGTTTAATTTGTGACTTTTTTAAATTATTACAGTTATTATGGGTCTCCGCTCTAGACATATAAGAAAGTTATTTCCGGGATCACTTTTTCATGCTCAAAAATTTATACGAACTAACTAGATATGATTGAATCTAATTAGGTCTTGTGGTAGATCTGATCATATATGATTAAATATACACTTTATGCACAGATCTGATCAGTTCTAGTGCCAGCTACTTTTCGATCTAAAGGGATCTCGCTAATTATAATTTGCTAATTATAGCAATGATTTAAATATCCTGTAAAAATTGTGTAATTTGTAAAATGTAAATACAAAAAAAATTTACTAAATAATAATTTTTTTATTAAAAATCAGTACAAAAACAGTAAAGTGGGATTGAAATCTGTTTACAAAATTTTTTACTAACTTTTTTTCTGAGTGTAGTAGATCTTGTACAATTTAAATTTTCTAAATCTAAATTTTTTATAAGGAAATATCGATTAAGGCCAGTGCTCCAGTATTTCCTTCTTTTAGTATTGGTTGAACAACAATTGCAAAGGAATAATTATAACGGTACACTTACCAAAAAAAGTCTTTAATTGCAACTGAAAATTTTGTTGTTATTACGGGAAATTCTGCTAAATAATTTTAGCCCAGCAATATTTTTTGCTAATCTTAGTCACAGATGTCTGCTGACGTGTAGTACAATGAAATTTGTAGAAAAATTTTGTAAAAAGTTTATTAAAATAAATAAGCTCTAATTAACAAAAATTTTTAAAAAATTGTAGAGAACTAAACTCAATGAATTGTAAAATATAGAAAAATTTGAATTTATGAAAAAAAATGTACAAATTAACTGATTTTTTTTAAATATACTTGTTGCTCTTTAAAACTGATAATTTTTATTGAAATTTCCTTAAGAAACAAAAATCACAATTTTTTTTTCTAAGCAAAAACATATATTATTTTATTTAATTTTTTCAAAAAATATTTTAGACAAAATTAAAAATAGTAAAACTATAAACAAATTTATCAGTTTATATTAATTTGCTAATTTTTTTTGTATTGAAAAATATTTTTAGAGTCATATTTTTGGATTTTACGGTCAAATTTTTAAGGGCTGATTTTTAGAACTTTTTATTGCTATTTTAAGTGAATGAACTATTTTCGGACATGAGCTGCTTACGATTCTTTTTTCAAGCTTTGTTAGATTTTAAGGCAACTTAAGTTTGTAAGTATGAGTTTTAATTATTAGAAATAAAATTTCCTTCAATATCAATAATATTTACTAATTTAAAAAGAGTTTTAAATTAGTAAATAATTTTAGCAAATCGGTTTTTAAAAATTTTAAAAATGATTTCTGAAATTATCATCAACAATTTGTAAGAATTCTTTAATTTGTAAACTGTAAATAGCAAAAAACATTACTAAATAATGTTTTTTTTTTTACTAAAATCAGTACAAAAATAGTAAACTGGAATTGAAAACTGTTTACAAATTTGTTTACAACTTTTTTTTTTTAATTGCAACATTACAAAATGGTCATATTTTGCAACCTCGAATTTAACACTCAAAAACAGGGTTCCGACAATGTATTGTGGTAGAGGGGACCAAAAACAATATACGTGTATCGGCGTTTTGAAAGTTTACCTCTGAATTTTATTTTAGGGGGGTTAAAGTTTGTCCCCTTTTGTACATTCTTATGGTGAATCAGCATAAGAAATCATGTGACCTTTTAGGTATAAAATGTGTGTAAAAAATGACAAGAAACATTTTTGTAGAACATTCTAACCTTCTAACTCCTTAATGTATTGGTCTTTTATGTCCCTTTTTTGAAAAAGAGGGAAAATACCCTTAAAACGTGGATATAAAAAAAAGTTCCGAAAAAATAGTTGCCATAATATTCTACTATAAGTCTCTGAATAGACCAATGGTCCAAATTCAACTCGAGCGCGTGAAATAAGTCGAAACTTAAAATGTGTTTAATGGTTAATTTCGTACTTATTCAGAGTATGCCCTAAAATGTTCCAAAAATGCGTTATTTTTTTAGTTTGTTTTATATTTTTTAATGGAATTTTTTTAGTAAACTAATACTGAAGTTTCCTTACAAATTTCCTAACTTTATTAAAATGCTTTGTAAAAGAATTCCCATTATATTAATGAAAAGTTTTAATAATATCAAATACACTCAGAAAAAAAGTTAAAGTTTTCAATCCCACTTTACTATTTTTGTACTGATTTTTTTGTAAAAAAAATATAATTTAACAAATTTTTTTGTTATTTACATTTTACAAATTACAGAATTTTTACAGAATATTAACAAATTTTCGTTGCTAATTTCAAAAATCATTTTACAAATTTATGAAAACCGACTTGCTAAAATTATCAAAAAAAAAAAATATTTATTTTAAACAAGTAAAAAAAGGCTAAATTCGGCTGTGCCGAATCTTTGCATACCCTCCACCAATATCCTAAAAAGATGTTCTCTTCTGTTTTTGATACAAATAATATAAGAAAACTTTTGAAGTAAAATTATGTAGGTGAGAACATTTTTTGAGGTGAAAAACTTTTTTAGATGTGAAAAGAACTTTTTTGGTGGAAAAAAAATTTAGAGGTGAACAAAAATGTTTAAGGTGAAAAATTTTTTGTGGTGAAAAAAATTTTAGTGGTGAAAAAATGTTTGAGGTGAATACAAAATATTTACTGCTAAGCGACTGGTGAAAAAATATGAGAAAATATGTTATGTACCAGTCGCTACTATGAAATTGTACTAAATTTGTATGGGCATTTTAGAGGTAGCTTGCCATTTTCACTAGTTTTTTTAAACATGGACTGCACAAAAAACACATTTTAAAGCATAGTTTTTGTCAAATACTCAATTTTGTTCCGGCTAATGGGAACTAGCTCTGCAGCTGAATATGCCTAATGGAGAGAATGCACTTTCTGATGCGCCACGTATTGATAAATAGTTGCAACGAATGTTCTTTCTTTAAAAAATTGAAGTGTGTTTGACTAATAGAGAGAATACAGCAAAGAAATTAATTTATTTAAGAAAGAAAGAACATGAGTTGTAACTATTTTTCAATAGAAGGTCCATTCTCTCCATTAGGCATATTTTGCTGCAGAGCTAGTCTCCATTAGACATATTGTGCTATAATATGCATTAGAGTATTATTGATTTTCTATTTTCTTCGTAACATAAATGAATATTTGCCAAAACTATAAAAAAATATATGTTTTATGTACAACTTATACCTTAATTTTTTTAAATTAATATTCATTTAGATGTTTAAGAGCACAATATTGCACTTTATTCATGTGTTTTTTTTTTATAAAAGAAAAAATTAACATAAATATACATTTTCCAATCCCTTAATTCTCAAAAATACAAATGGAATAAAAAAAATACTATTTTCCTCTATGAAAATTTCTTTTTTGACATAAAAATGTGAAACATATGCTTTTATTAAGTCAAACATTTGAAAAATTGACTTTAAAATTATGAAATAAGTCTACTAGCAACATCTGAATGTATAGTTTTACTGTGATTCTGCGCCACATATTCAAAAGTAGCGGCACTAAAGCAATTATGTATTTTGCTCTTTCTTTAGATATAAATGTCTTTGGTTACAAAAACAAAAAAATACATTTTATGGAATGAAACGAAAAACCAACAAAGCTTAACAGAAAAACCCAATCTGGTTTACTATATCTCCTATAGTAGCCAAAGAATTGGAGATATTTGAACGGAAAATCCTAAGAAAATGTATCGGAAAAAATTATGAAAATTCCATAAAACGATTTTCAAATAATGTTCTACCCTTCTGTAGGTACTCCATGTCGTTGCAAGCCAGATTTGTTGAGAAACTTGCTCTACACGATAATATGCTTGTCAACCAAATATACGATCTGGGCTGGATCTACATATCTTTCTCCTGTCGGTATAATTAATGGACGTATTAACGACGATCCAGCTCCTCTGGACCTTACCTCATTCTATATGGACCCAGCCTCCGGCAATCATAGGGGCTGAAGATGATATACATACGTATATACTAAATTTTGCATGAACTGTAATATGAATATGTTTTGTCAATTTATAAAACAGAACTTTTTTTATTTAGTTTTAGTAATGTTATTTACAGACGTCTGCTCTGTTAGCGAATTTAACAATGTTATTAGAGTAACACACATATAGCTCTAAGAATGTTATTATTCTCAGAGTATGTAAGATAATAAATGTAATCGAACAAGAAGAAGACTTAATAACATTTTTACTTACTTAACAGAAAATAAAAATAGATACAGAAAAATTGTACAAATTTGTATGGAAAATTTAGAGGTACCTTCACATTTTCACTCATAACTTTTGACCAAACTGCTCGGGAGGATGTTAAATAATCTGGGTAAAAATAGGCACCCCCGCTTGCGTCTTCGCGTCGTGATCGCCATTTCAACAGACAGACAGACGGACATCGCTAAATCGTCTTAAAATTTGCATAAGGATCACGAATATATATACTTTATAGGGTCTTAAACCTATATTTCGACATATTACAAACGGAATGACAAACTGATATATACCCTCACCATATATGGTGGAGGGTATAAAAAGTGGATATTAAAGGAACTGTTATACCTAATAATTAAAACTTACACATACAAACTTAAATTGCCTTAAAATATTGCATAGATTAAAAAAGGGATCGTAGGTGAAGATACCGACTCATATCTAAAAATAGGACCTCCACTTAAAATAGCACTAAAAAGTTTTTTTAGTTCTAAAAATCAGCCCTAAAAACAATTAAAATTTTACCTTAAAAGTAAGAAAAAAATTGACAAAAAAGGTTTTAAAACAGAAATTACCAAATTAAAAAAAAAAAAAAAATTATTATATGTTTTTACAATTTTTTAAGCTTTGTTTTTTTAATTTTGTCTAAAATATTTTTTGAAAAAACAAATAAAATAAAAAAATTTTGATGCTCAAAAAAAAAATATATTTGAAATTTTGTACTAATATTGATAATATTTAATAATTTTTTTTGCTAATTGTAGCAAACAGATTTTAAACCGCACTTTACAAAAAGTTTAATAAAATTAAGTATCAGCAGCAAATATTTTCTACAAATTTCATTGTACTACATGTCAGCAGACATGTTTTGCAAAGATTAGCAAAAAATACAGCTGGGCTCAAATTAGCAAAATTTTTGTAATAACAGCAAAATTTTCAGACCATTACAGACTTTTTTTGGTGGGTGTAAATAATTCTCTCCATGTAAGACAGTGTGTCCACATGCTTTGATTCAAATGATTAATTTTTAAATTATTTTAAAATTATTTTTAGCGTACTTACTTTGTATGAAAATCATCAATATTTTTATCACAGTAGATTACTTGGGAAGTATTTAGAGACATGTTATGGGCAACTTTAAACTTTGAACCAACAAATTTAAATTTTTTGTTTTTGCCACATCAAACTGTAATGAAAAATACATCAAACAATAAAGTATTTTATCTTTTTTTTTTGAGAAATAAAGCCGTATTAAAATGTTAAAAGTAAAAGAATTTTCATAATTTAAATGTATTAGTGTTAAATAAATATTGTTGTCAGTTGTGATTTATTAATTTTCAATTGGTTTTCTTTTATAATAATCCATAAGAAATTTCTGTTTTTCACAAATGTAATTAAAAAACAAAACATGTATTTGGGTTATGATAGAGGTGATAACAGAAATTTAAAAGGATGCATTGTACACATTATTAATCGATAAAAAGATGCGAGTTAAAACTGCTAGAGATGGAGCAAACAACACAGTTATATTGTGAATAAATTAGGCTATTTATGGTGTTTTTGCTCTATATATATAGCAGTTTTCTCTCGCCTTAAGGAACTGGTTTTAATTTCAATGTTTACACAATACATATGTTGAATTTTTTCTATAAAAAATATAATTCAGTTCATTTGTGATACAATACATTTTCATGAACAGTATTTGTATTTCTTTTATAAGTAAAAAGGAGTCAAATTTATAATTTGGTAAAATCTTTTCAAAAATATCTCAGAACAAAACAAAATTTAAATTAATAAATGATGTTGATAATAAACATGAAGTAATGCTGAAACCTTTTCTTCAAAGATTAAGAATTGATATCCTTGGTTAAAATAGGTTCGTATATGATCATATATGGGTGTTTATGGTCATATGCGTCGATATGTAGTTTAATATTTCACCATATATGATCTCATATATGACCATATATTGTCTCATATATTAGAAGGGCGTATATGATCATATATGCTAATATATAAGAATATACGAGCATATGTGATCATATATGAAACCATATGTGGTAACAAATTGAACTATGCATGGACATATATGATTAAATTTACTCATATATGATCTTATAAAGGCCCTCATATCATCGTATATGTTCATATTATATTCCACTGTATCATTTTAAATATTTAAGTTTAAAGTCAATACATTTTCTTCTAAAACTTGAGTTTGATTTTTGTTGAGAACTAGTTTTCAAAGTTCATTGGGAACCATTTGCTCTTATCATCGAAACCAATCGATAAAACAAAATACTTTCGTTGTTTACTTTATTTTAATTATTAATTATAAATATTTAAATTGAATACAATTTATTTGAAGTTATTCCAGTAACGTTAAGGATGTTATTTCTTTTAAGTTAAAATAAACACATATTTTGTTGTAAAAGCACACAAAGGAATGTAAAATTTTTATACAAACTGACAAAAAAAAAAAAAAACCATTATAAAAGTGTTTCCTCTGCAACACATTGCCTTGAAGTGACTTCAGTTTGTACCAAAAACAAACAACAAAAGTTGTGTGGAAGCACTTTAAGAACCTTCATAATTTCTTCTCCTTTTACCAAAGGACATTGTTGACTTTTTGTAGTATTATTATTTTTTGTTAGTAAACACTTGAGAAATAAAAGCAGAAAGTGTCACAAAATATGTTTCAAAAAATGTCATTATTTATTTTTGTATATTTGTTGCACAGTGGTTGCCAAAAAATCAGTAATAATAAGTATGCAACTTTTAAGCTACTGGTCAATTGCAAAGGACCAGCAAGGCTTTGGGAAAATTAATTTTGTAGTATCAAAATAGAGCAATTTGGGTGTAAAATGCTTTGGGACACTTAAACTGTTTTGTAACATAAAATAACAGAAAATACCACTTAAAAAAATCAAATTTCATTTAAAAACCAGATTACTTACTTTTTATTTATATCAAATAGTTATTGTTATTTATTTTTAAAAATTGTTTAAACATCTGACACATCAGTAAAAAATAAATGAGTAATCAGTTAAAAGATTTAAAGATTTTACCTATCAATTCCGTAAAAATAATTGATTATTCATTTATTTAAATTTACTTAAGTTTTTTGAATTTTTGTTTTTTTTTAAATCTACAAAATCTATACTCACACAGTCTATAGACACATTTTGTGTGAATGGGTATATGTGTGTGTGTTTATGAAGTTCTTTTAATTTGAATTGAAATATTTGTGTGTATAAACAAACAATTTAAAGAAAAAACAAATTGGAATGTTTTTAAAAAAAAATTAAAGTTTTGTGAGTAAATTTTTATTAAATTTATAACAACTGAATAAAAAAAAATAAGTGGAACTGAAAAAATCGGCAAATGATAGTAAATCATTATGAACAAATGTATAAAAAAGTTAAAATAATGATTGACATTCGTTTGCCCTAATTGTTATTATTAACTCATTATTGTTATTGTAATTCTTGTTTTTATTGTGTCTATTAATGTTATTAAGCTTAGTGCCAGAAACAAAAACAATTAATAGTCTAATGGTCATTTAATAGAAAAATGCATTCTTTTGTCAAATTGTTGCTATTTTTTATGAGACATTTGTCCAAACTCGCGTTTAGACAATATTTATTAAAAAAGAATTGAAACCAAAATTAATTTTTTATTAAAATAAAATTGAACCCAAAATGATTTTTTATAATAAAAAAAAACCTGAACTAAATATGTACTACCTTAATTAATTTCACTGAAAAATAACGAAGTTGTTAGTAAAGGTAAGGGAGTTTTCCAGAATTCTTCCAGCTACAACGAGTTCAATGATTATTTTTCGCGCAGCAACAGCCATATTGAAATAATAACGTTTTTAAGAATTGCTGTAAACCCGTACCCTTGCTAACAACTCAAAACAAAACATGTAATATCCCGAATAAATTTTATAGCGTTTATGAAAAGAAATCTACCAAATTATTTTTATTGGCTACATTTCTTTTCTCCATAGTTATAATCACTCATCTGTGTGACTACAATTATAATCTTTTTCCCTAAGGTTCAGCTCCTAGCGGTTCTTAAGCCAAATATTTAGGAAGACGTAAAATTATCTCTAGTCAACATTCGTTTGGTCTCCGTAATGAAAAAGTTAAATTGATCTGTGCAATTGAACTCGTTTACAAGTGTTTTGGCACTTGATTGCTAAACTATAAAATATAATTACAAAAATAAATAAATTTGAAAATAGAAATAATATTTCTGTGGAATGTGAATATTAAATTGTACAACTCAATATTGGCTTTCACAACTAAAAATATAATTTAATATGAAGATAGTTGTCGTAACCCCCAGAATTCGATTGGCAACAAATTCGGTGGTCACAACTGATACTGTTTTCTGGGTGGAAAAAAATGAAGTCTAAACCACAGTTAACTAAGGTCCACAAAGAGAGACGTCTAAGATTTGCCCAAGCACACATGTGGACAAATGAGTGAAAAAAGTTTATTTTTTTACGGTAAAAAATTTAATCTGGATGGCCCGACTGTTACAGCTGCTATTGGTATGATTTAGACCAACCACCCAGAGAAAAGATTGGTTGCAATTCGATCAAAACCATAATCATTTATTTGCGAGGATTTAATTTTATTTGGAATAACCTAAAATTCATTAATAAAGCAAAAAGGTTGTATTGGGAATTTAAAAAAAGGGAAAAGAAACTAAAAATCAGTCCTATTATTCAATTATTGGTATTTCCAATCGTCTTTAAAAATAAAATTCGTTTAGTATTTGTGTGCGGTGGAAGCAACTATTTATTTAGTGAATATATTTGTAATTTGGTACAATCTATCAAATTTATTAATAAATTATAGATATTCGAAAGTGGTAACAACAAGTACAGTTATTCTGATCAAATATATCATTTAATTAGGGTTTCAGTAGAAGCAACCGAATTGTGGATTGTATTGATAATAGACGTCACTAATGATTGGTATTGATACTAATTTTTGTTTTGTTTTCCTTACAAATTGTTTAGATTCAAAATAAGCCATCAAAATTAATAAGTGTTTGTGGTGTGGTGGGTAGAGAGGTAGCTCAGTACTCCGAATTTCCGAGTTCTAATCCCGAAAAAGGCAAACATTTAAAAAAAAAATATTTTAATTAAAATAAAACATTCAAATGTTTAAATGCCAAATATAAGCAGTAGCAAGAGTGTGAACTATGAATCTGATTGCCCAGGTTCGATACCGAAAAAATTTAAAAATAATTTTTTTTTAAATAAAATTTTGTGGAACGTAATAACATTTCTGTGAATTATAAATATTAAATTGTACAACTAAATATTGGCTTTCACAACTAAAAATATAATTTAATATGAAAACAGTTGTCGTAATAGCTAGAATTCGATTGGCAACAACTGATACTGTTTTATGTGTGACGGAATGTTGTTGCATTAAAGAGAAATTTTGGTGGAAGTAGTGCCATGGTGTGGGTAGGATTCTCTCATAATTTCAAGCTTCCAATTTGTGTTGTTACCACCAGAATGAATTCTAAAATGTACTTGGAACTTCTAGAAGATGTTTTAATAACAAAACTCGATGAAAATCCTGCCGAGGAGTACATTTTCCAACAGGACAATGCTGTTATACACTCAGAAAAAAAAGTTAGTAGAAAAATTTGTAAACGGTTTTCAATCGCACTCTACTATTTTTGTACTGATTTTTAGTAAAAAATTATTATTTAGCAAATCTTTTTGCTATTTACATTTTACAAATTACAGAATTTTTACAGAACATTTACAAATTTTTGTTGCTAATTTCAGAAATCATTGTACAAATTTTTAAAAACCGATTTGCTAAAATTAGCAAAAAATATTACTAATTTTAAAAAAGTGGATATTGAAGGAAATGTTATTTCTAATTAAAACTTACAACTACAAACTTAAATTTCCTTAAAATTTTACATATATTAAAAAAGGGATCGGAAGTGAAGATACCGACTGATGTCTAAAAAGATGACATCCACTTAAAATAGCACTATAAAGGTTTTTAGTACTAAAAATCCGCCCTAAAAACAATTAAAATTTAACTTTAAAAGTAAAAAAAAAATGACCAAAATGATTAATTCGTTAAAAAATATAATCAAAATTTTTGAAGCTCGATAAGAAAAATAAATTCAAAACTTTTTACTAATATTAATAATATTTAGTAATTTTTTTGCTGATTTTAGCAAACAGATTTTAAATTCCACTTTACAAAAAGTCTACTAAAATTTAGTAGCGGCTACTAATTTTTCTACTAATTTCATTGTACTACACGTTAGCAGACATTTGTTGCTAAGATTAGCAAAAAATACCGCTGGGCTCAAATTAGCAGAATTTCCCGTAATAACAGCAAAATTTACAGTTGCCATTACAGACTTTTTTTGGTGAGTGTACATGTTTCGAAAAAAAGTATGGAGTGGATTTCTTCCAAAAATATAATTTTAATTCCATAGCCGGCATGCAGTCCCGATTGTAATGCCATCGAAAACTTATGGGGAATACTCTCCGCTGAAGTTTATAAGAAGGAAATACAGTTTTCGACTGTAAATGAGCTGAAAGGCTCAAAATCTAGTAAATTCGATGCCCAGAAGAATATTTTTAGTAATTTGCAATAAAAGTGGGCAATATTTATACACAAAAATTTAGTCATTTTAGAAGAATTGTTCGTTATTTTATTAGTTTTAAGAAAAGCGAGGCCAAACAAATGTCTCATCAAATATAGGCTTTCTATCGATTACATTATGTTAATGTGAAATATTTTTAAATTTTATTTTATTATATTTAAGTTAGTAAATGAAAACAACTTTCTGTTAAAAAAGTTTTAATAAACTCTTTTATTTATTTTCATTAAAAATATAAAAAAACACGGAGGGCCAAACGAATGTCTACCACTGTATGTTTCTTTATTTTTAACTGTACTAAAAACTTTTTTTTATTAAACTTTAAACAGTAAATTGTATAATAATCTAACTGGAGTTAAACACTTTGATTTTAATGATATTTCGATATGTGATAGAATTCTACATTTAAATAAATACTTGTCACTACTTAATCTACTTACTTTACTCACTTTTCATTATAAATTAAAATGGTTTTGTCATTGGTTTTTAAATATTGTTTAAACAACTGACAAATCAAAAAAAACTAATTCTAGTATATATATGCAAAAATAAATGTTTGCATTTTACATACCAATTCGCTAAATATAAATGATTATTAATTTATCTAAAATTGTTTTGGGTTTTTGCATTGTAATTTAGTTTTTTAGTCTGCAAAATGTAAACACACACTTTTAAAACATATTTTATGTAAAAGTTAAAATAAGTATTTTTTTTAAAAATTAAATATATGTTCCTTTATTTTTAACTAAACTAAAAATATTTTGTTGTCTTAATTTACTGCATAATATTCTGAGTGTACGAACAACCTGTCTCACTTTTTTGCTATTCCATTGATATTCCAATGTGGGGACACCCTAGTGTTGGTGGTTGTTAAGTAGCAGTAGTAAAAACCAAAATAGCTCTATTATGATTTACGTTTATGGTCACATTAAGTATTGTAACAGAAGTGGCTCTCTAAGCAATCAATCATATGGGAGAAAATAAAATAAAGGAAAAGTGATAACTACTAGATTATATTATATGTTATTTATGTATAATTTCATGATAATACAAAGGTGCTAAAAGCATTACGGTATAAAATTGACAAAGAGTTTTTGCATTGTAATGATGTAAAGAGCTTTTGAAGCTTACCTCGAATACCTTAAGAGACAATCCAAGGTATATATTATATGTTTTTTATAGTATGTTGAAATTTATGTTTGGTTTTGGTTTTTTAAAAGGTTATCATTTTGTGTAAAATGCATTAAGATTTTATAAAGTGAATCCTTATAGAATTATTTGTTTTCCCTGTAAAATTATATTTTGTTGTTAAAATAAAAATGTACAAATTTATGCGGATATGTTTTCCGACTTACCCCTGTGTGTTTTAATCATGTTATCATATTTATTATACGACGTATGAGTAATGTTAATTGCAATTTATATCACTCATACGCATTGTGCTACTTAACAATAAAAAGTGGTTATAAATAAACATACCACTTTTAGATTACTGCAGCAATGCGATAATAAATAAAAACATACAAAAAATATGATTACTTTGCTATGTTATTATTTAACTTTATTGTTATCAGTTTTGGCATAAAACTCTAGTTAACCTCAGGTATACCAAACAAGAATGGGTTTGGGCATAATTTATTTCACTTAGCACAAGATATAATAATAATCTAAAAATTTAATATTATGGGTTATTTTAGATGGAGCGATTTTCGTTTTTTGGAAGTTGCGTAATTAACTGAATACACACTTTAATATTCTTCTACATTTAAATATACAAATTGCAACTTTACTAACTCACTGACTAACTTATCATCGCCAGCCCAAATCTTTGCGGCGGGAACTTTGAACTTTGAAACTTTTCAAAACTCTTACGCGGATCGATAAAATGGCGCAAAGTCTTCCCCTTTGGCCAGAAATCTGAAATTTAAATTTTTTTATACCCTTCTCCTTATCCTCATGCAATTTTAAGCCGATTTAGCGACATTCGTCTGTCTGTTAAAATGGTGATCACGAATCGCTTAGTTTTACCTAGATTAATAGAAATCCTGCCGAAAAGTAAAATTGGTCCAGCAGTTAAAAAGTTGTGAGTTAAAATACGAAGGCACCTCTATCTTAGTGCAATTTCATGGTAGGTGCTGGTGGTGCTAACAAATGTATAATATTTTAATATTTCAAGAATGTTTTTTTTACCACTAAAACCATTTTTCATCGCAAAAATTTTTTCCAGCACAAAATTTGTGTTAACATCCAAAAACGTTTTTCAACTTAAACAGTTTTTTTACCTTCTTAATTCACTTCCAAAATTTTTTTACATTGTTTGTATTAAAAACACTGTAGAGTATAGGGATGGCAAAGTTTCTACTTAAATACTTTTTGTGGTACTATTTACAAATTTTCCCTTTTAAATTTTTTTGTATTTATTTATGATATCTTTTATGATATATTTTCTTTTAAATGCTCTTGAATGGAAAATATTTTTTTTTTCTAGGACATTTTTTGCCACAACTAAGAACCCCAAATGTACACTTAAAATAGTTTGTAAGTTAAAGTTACAGAAAATGCCGTTTGAAATATATGATATTTCATATAAAACCCGGTCTACTTACTTTTCATTTAAATCAAGTGGCTTTGTTATTTATTTTTAAATGTTGCTTAAACCGTAAGGAACAAATGATTAATCAGTTTAATTAAATGTTAAAATTTTACCGACCAATTCCTTAAAAAATTATTGATTTAATCATTTATTTGAAATTGTTTACGTTTTTGTATTTTTGTTTTTTTTTAATCTACAAAATGTATGTGTGGATGTCCATAGATACATTTTGTGTGAAGGCGATTGTGTGTTAATGTATGTGTGTTTATGAAGTTCTCGTTCCAGTTGATCAAATGATTGAAACCGAGATTGTCTTTGACGATTAGCTTGAACGATTAGCGGCAAAGACCTGAAAGTTGTAACTTTTTAAACACTATTAAAGAGCGACTACATCTTAAATATTGTCTTCATTCTGAATTCTTATTGCGTGAACAACGAACTGAGCGACATTGTCTCTCTTTTAGTCGTCCACGATTTCCGCGACATTTGTTCGAAAAATTCGTTGACAATTTGTTCCAGCTGTCTTACATTTGTCTTCGAAGAGTTTACATTGTCATGCACCCATCATTGAGGACGTCTTGAAGACGTGTTCAACTGAGGTAATTTGAATTGAAATAATTTTGTATATAAACAAACAATTTAAATAAAAAACAAATTGGAATTTTTTGAATATTGGTTTTTGAAACATACAGCAAACAAAATTCAAAATTGTTAAAAATTTCCAGTTTAGTGGGTAAATTTTTATTTAATTTCAAACAAATGAAAAAATAAATGAAACTGAAAAAAATCGGCAAATGATAGTAAATTATTTCGAACAAATGGATAAAAAAGTTAAAATAGATATTTCTTTGAAAAATTAATGTATGTTCCTTTATTTTTTAATGTAACGGAAAACTTTTTTATTAAACTACAAACAGTAAATTACATAATATTCTGACTGTACTTAAGTCATTTTAATACCACATTAAAGTTTTTAATTTATATAACATGGTATATATTTGGAATTTGTGGGTTTTAAAGTAGTTTCACACACTGTAGGAAAAGCTATCGGAATGTACCTTTTTTATTTCAAAGTAGTACCAAGGACAAAAGTTTGCACTTCGACATGTACTTAGCTGACAATTTTAACCGCTAAAAAGTAGTTTTTAGTTTTTAGCGATTCATTCACTTCTTTTAGGTCCACTAATTCTAAATGTACACCTCTGCTTATGTTTGTTTTAAAATCGTCAATAAATATGTTCAGCATTCTTTATTGTAAAACATTGTGTCGGAAAGTGCTGCCAAGATTAAATAAAAGAGAACAAAAACAAATATATTACAATATCGATTACACAGGCATCATTTCGCCCAAAAATGGAATACAAGGGCAAAAGGCAAAGTCTATTTTGCATCTTTTGGACCGTGTTCAAAGAAAAGCTTCGCACAGTGCTTAGTACCCATATAGTGTACTGACAAAATTAGGGAGTTATCGTAGAAAAATTAAATGTGGTAGGCTGGTTTTGGATATGTAAATTAAGAAAAATTCGAAATTTCCGCAAAATCAGTGCCAGGACATAACTATCTCCCATACATCCATAATTTTAACAGTTTAATTTTAGCTACATTTATAAACATATTAAAGCGACAATTGGTAACTGTTTGTAGAATTTTAGTTTTGTTTCATTCGGTGCAAAGACATGCCTACCTGCCATATATCCTTTTCCTCAAAAACTTAATTTTAGCTTCATTCATGATCGGGGTGCTCTAAATACTAATAATAATTTATAAAAATATGTTTTTTTTAGATCAGTGGTTAATTTTAATTGATTTATTTGGTGTAATGACATGCCTACCTCAAATATCCTTTTTTCAAAAACTTAATTTTAGCTACATTTCAAATCGTAAATTGCACTAAAAAATAATATCAATTTATAAAATTACACTTTTTAGTTCTGTGACAGCCTTATGAATTTTAATTATTGGTTAAAAAAATTTATTATTTAATTTTTTCTAAAAAAATTACCGGTAACAAACATTAATATTTTTTTTCTAAATATGCTTAATAAAAAAATAAGATAATTTATTTACCGATCTTCTTTGCTGTTGACATTTCTGTAATTTTTACAGACTTGTTTATTTGAGTATAGATTCTGAATTATTCGAAAAAACAATAACTTGAACATAAATTAAAATAACAGGCAGTCGTATGAATTTGTACTGAAACATGAGTAAAACTATCCTATTTAGTATTGACTATAAAACTGACCCTAAATCCAATCAAATTTTCCATTAATTAAACATGTTGTTTTCTCATCATCCACCCCAATAAGAAGAATCTTGTCGCAGTATCATACATGTAGATAAATGTATTGTTCATGTCATAAAAAAATAACTGTAAGGTTTTATTACATGTTTATAAACTTTAGGGTGTCCCGGGGACTTGAAATGTCGTCAGTAGGTTCCTCCTCCAGCGTTGGCTGGTGCAACAGGGGTAAAAAATTCCTATCAGAGTCCTGCTCAAAAATCTTTGGCTAGAAGTCTGACATTTTAAATACATGTTACCTGCAAATGGTATCTCACCGAAGAGATACTTTTAGCAATTTCCAATTAAAGCGTTGTAAAAAGGCGAAATAGAGCTCCTTTAATGACCTTTGCAATGCATTTAAGCTAGAAACTTGGAGCTTACAATTAAAAAGTCACTACACAAAGTTAAAACTGTAATTAAATTTTCTTTCTTTATATATTTCGATACTAAAAATTACCGGTAACAAAGTATCGGCCTGTTTGAATTTTCATTCATTTTTAACAAAATTTGTAAAATAAATGTTAATTTTATTAAAATATGATTCTAGCTAAAAATTTACTTTTTCGTATTTATATCAATATTTTAACATTTTAGATTTTATTTTAAAAATAAGCAGCACTTTATTTAAATTAAAAAGAAATCAAACTTGATTGAATATTACAGATGTTTTTATATAATTTAATATTGTTTCTTCTATAGTTAAAGTTTTAAAAAGAGAAGAGAAAAATATAATTTTTATCCATACACAAATATTCAAAATGAAAATTTTTGTCGCGGTTTTATATACACTCACCAAAAAAAGTCTGTAATGGCAACTGAATATTTTGCTGTTATTACGGGAAATTCTGCTAATTTGAGTCCAGCGGTATTTTTTTGCTAATCTTAGCAACACATGTCTGCTGACGTGAAGTACAATGTAATTAGTAGATAAATTAGTAGCCGCTACTAAATTTTACGGAATTTAAAACCGGTTTGCTAAAATCAGCAAAAAAAATATTTTATACAATATTAAAAACAAAATAAAAGGCTTAAAAATCTTAAAAATTGTTAAAACATAAACGAATTAATCATTTTGTTTTTATTTGATAATTTCAGTTTAGAAAAATATTTTTGTAAAAATTTTTATTTTTACTTTTAAGGTAAAATTTTAATTGGTTTTAGGGCTGACTTTTAGAACTAAAAACAACTTTTTTGTGCTATTTTAAGTGGATGTCATTTTTTCAGACATGAGTCGGTATATGTAACATTTTAAGGCAATTTTAGTTTGTAGGTGTAAGTTTTAATTAGAAATAACATTTCCTTCAGTATCCTTTTTTTAAAAATTAGACTTTTTTTCCTAATTTTAACACATCGGTTTTCAAAAACTTGTAAAATGATTTCTGAAATTAGCAACAAAAATTTGTAAATATTCTGTAAAAACTCTGTAATTTGTTAAATGTAAATAGATTTGCTAAATAATAATTTCTTTACTAAAAATCAGTACAAAAATAGTAAAGTGGGATTGAAAACCGTTTACAAATTTTTCTACTAACTATTTTTTCTTAGTGTAGGAGGTGTTGAAGCTCACGGATAAGAAAATTTTAATTAAGAATTTCAAAATTATTCAGCACGAAAACAAAAAAAAAAAAAAAAAAATTTTGTTGTTTATTTGTATCCGTTACAGTAATTACAAATTTATATATTGTTTGCTGTGAGTTAAAAAAAATTATATTAAAAAAATTCCAATTTTGTTTTTTTTTTATAAAATTATTACAATTGAAGCACCCAATGCAACAACCGGCTAACTCCACTTTTTTGCGAAATAGCTTTTTTAATGCAGAAAAAACCAAAAAAAAAAAAAATCTGCGTCGTTCGGTGCACAAAAAACACATCTAACTTGACTCTAGGATACGGAAACTCTGAAACTTTGAAGTTTTGTTTTCAAAACGGAGCAAGAACACGACATCTCCTGGAGTTGTCTTGTTTTTGCACCGCTTTTCAAGCAATAAGCCTTAAGCCACATGTCAACTTTTAGTTGCCGGCAATCAAAAAACACAAATTTTTCAAAACATGTTCTGTTCTGTTTTTATTTTTATTTACGTTCGTGCTGTATGTGTGCGAAAAACGATTACAGTATGTTGTTGAGTATGTTGTGTGTGTGTTTAGCGGCCGCGTCTCTTTTTTACGCTCTCTGTTTTTTCTTTTATACTGTATGCCGTCGTTCTAAAAAAAAATGTGTCAGTTGGTTCTTGGTGGTAGGATACGGTGCAAGTATACATGTGTTAATAATAAATTTAAAACAATGACTGAAAGTGAATCAGATTTTTCCATATCGGGCTCCGAATATAAAAATGGATCTGATGATGAGGAGACATCGAGTAGTGTTGATACTTTACCTGTTCAAAAAGGTAACAAATTCATTAAAATGTTTAAGTTTTCAGTTAATGTTATTGTTTGTATGGCTTTAGGAAAAAAGCGTGTGCGCAATCAGAACGCGTGGAAAAGGAACGTAGTTAAAAGGAAGAGAGCAGAAGGCAAAAAGTATACAAACTGTAAGGGTAATAGCGTTGCAGCAAAAACAATGGGCCAGCCTTGCAGTTGCAAAAAAAAAATGTTTTGATTCTGGACGTCAGAATCATTATGCCAAAGTTTTTCAAGTTAATAAGCTGGGAAATAAAGAAAAGCAAGATGTATATTTGTGTGGATTAATAAGGCAAAATGCAGTTAAGAGGCGTCGATCTGCGAGTGGGAATGAAGTGAGAAAATTCCAAAATAAATATTTTATACGTAGCATTAAACATGAAATAGAGGTATGTAAAAAAGCATTTTGTTCAGTTCATGGAGTCCATAAAAGTCGCATCGAAAGACTCTCAAGATTTTTGCTGGAAAAAGTAACTGCGCCCTCTGACATGAGAGGTCGTCACGCAAACAGAGTAAATAAGATTCCAGAAGATGTTGTTCAAAATATTGACAGCCATATTAAAAGTTTTCCAAAAAGATCTTCTCACTACAGCCAAAATAAAGAATCGAAGTACTTAAGTTCCGATTTAAATGTAAGGAAAATGTATACTCTTTACTTAGAAAAGTTTGAGTCAAGCGCTTTTGCATTGATGGCTGAAGAAAATGGTAACCCAAAGCCAACAGTTACATACGATTTTTATAGGGAATACTTTGCGAAAAATTTTAAGCTTTCTTTTGGAGCACCTAGATCAGACACTTGCCAGACGTGTGATAGCCATGGAAACAAAATAGCTGCAGCTGATTCTGAGGAAGAAAGACGTGCACTCAAAGTTGCGAAAGATCTTCACGAAAAGAAGGCTAAGGCGTTTTATGATGATCTATGCGAAAAAAGCTGCTTACAAGACCCGACAGTTGAGTGCCTTACTTTTGATTTCCAACAAAATTTGCCACTTCCGCTAATACCATCGGGTGATGTCTTTTATAAAAGGCAGTTATGGGTGTTTAATTTTTGTATTTATCAATGCAGTACCAAAAAAAGCTACATGTACATGTATGATGAGACAATCGGGAAAAAAGGTCCAAATGAAGTAATCAGCTTTTTGCATCATTTTATTGAACACATTATGAGTGAAACTGTGAGAAAATTATATTTATTTTCCGATAATTGCGGTGCTCAAAATAAAAACAACACTCTTGTCCAATATTTATATGCTGTTGTAAAACACAAAAATATAAGCCTTATTGAACATCACTTGCCAGAACCAGGACACAGTTTTTTTCCCTGCGATCGCTCTTTTGGCGTTATAGAGAAACAGAAACGTCGAGTAGAACGCCTTTACCTGCCAAAAGACTGGCAGAGTTTAGTGGAAAAGTCTTCCAAAAAATTTAAAGTTATATCAGTGAGCAATGCGAACATATTTGATTTTAAAACGAGTTTGGCTCCGTTTTACAAAAAAACAGTCACGAACAAAGATCATATTAAATTGACCATTTCAAAATATCGAAGATTTTGCTACAAAAAAGAGGAAAATGTCGCAAGTATTTCAGCTTCTTGTAATCACCATGGGCCATTAACAAAATTCGATATAGCAATGAAAGCAAACTTCCAGGATAACCCCTTCGAGCCAAAACTTTTATACACAACTAATCTAGCCCTCAACCCGAAAAAATATGAAGATTTTATGAGCTTGGCACAAAAGTATGTTCCTCCATCGGATATACATTTTTATGATAATTTAATCTCGCAGCAGTCTATTCAAGAAGCTGAAAACACTGACTATGAAGATGACAACGAAGGACCCCTTTAATTTTTACCAATATCGGTGCAAAAACAGGACAAGTCCTAAAGCAAAATTATTTTTTTTTATTTAAAATAAAACCTTGTAATATGTTTTTGAATTAAACAAATTTGTTTTGATTATTTCTTTTCAAAATTAAATAATATTTATCAATTCTTTTGGTTTCTTATTTTTGAGAAAGTTTTTTTTGATTTTCTCAACATTTTAAAAAGTGGAGTTATCTTGTTGTTGCACTGGGTGCTTCAATTCGAACTACAAGAATTTTATATAAGCACGCACATAAGCCTATTGACACAACATATATTTATAGATTGCGCGTGTCTACATTTTGCAGATAAAAAAACAAACAAAAATACAAAAAACCCAAACAACTTCAATTAAACACAACACCAAAAAAAGTCTGTGATGGCAACTGAAAATTTTGCTAATTTAAACCCAGCGGTATTTTTTGCTGATCTTAGCATATGCCTGCTGACGTGCAGTACAATGAAATTATTAGAAAAAAATTAGTAGTCGATACTAAATTTTAGTAGGCTTTTTGTAAAGTGAAATTTAAAATCGGTTTGGTAAAATCAGCAAAAAAAATTTTGCAAAATATTATTAATTTTAGTACTATAGGGTCCGCCAAATAACTTTTTATTTTTTGAAAATGCTATAAAAAAAACTACTGAATATTTCCTCAAATTTCTTTTTTTATTTGAAAGTACAATCCTTCCGGTAAATAATGGAAAATAATTTCATTCAAATGGCTGCCTCGGCTGGCCATGCAGTAGCCTACACGATCGGTCCAATTTTTAAGCACATTATCGATTGTGTGCAGCTGTATTTCACCAATGGCTTCACGAATATTGTCCTTTAAAGCGTCAATTGTCTCTGGCTTGTCGGCGTAACACTTATCTTTGACGGCACCTCACAAATAATAGTCCAACGGTGTTAAATCGCAGCTCCGAGGTTGCCAAACGACATCAGCTCTGAGGCTGATAATGCGATCTTCAAAAACAGGACGCAAAACATCGAGTGTAGCTTCGGCTGTGTGGTACGTAGCGCCGTCCTGTTGAAACCAAATGTTGCCAATATCCTCCTCTTCAATTTTTGTGAACAAAAATTCGTTCAACATGGCCCGATAACGATCGCTATTTTTCGAAGAAAAATAGCCCAATTATGCCTCTGGACCAAAATCCGCACCAAACAGTGACTCGTTTTGGGTGCATCGGCTTTTCAATGTATGCGTGCGGATTTTCTGTGCCCCAAATGCGACAATTTTGCTTGTTTACATACCCGCCAAGATCAAAATGAGCTTCATGTAAAAAGATGATTTTTTTTTGGCAAAATCGGCATCTTCTGTAAGTCGATCGCAGGCCCACTTAGCGAAGCGAAAACGCATTGGATGGTCAGTTGGCTTCAACTCCTGAACCAATTGGACTTTCTATGGCGTCATACCAAGGTCTTTATGCTAAATTCGTCTCAATAATGTCTCCGAAATGTTCAATTGTTGTGAACGACGGTGAATTGATGTTGATGGCGCTTCACGCACACGTTCTGCCACAGCAGCAATATTTATCGGGTGTACGCACTGTTTTTGGCTTTTCACGCTTTGGTTTATCGATGAGGTTGCCAGTTTCTTTCACTTTCACAAGATAACGAACATACGAAGCTGACGGTGCTTCTCTTCTTCCAAAATCCGTACTCAATTTACGCACACATTCTGCAACATTACCATGATTTTCAAAGTAATGTCGCAATATTTCCCAGCGTTGTTCAAGCGTATACACAATCATATTCATTCAGCGGAAGGATAAAACTAATTATCTGTCAAATCAGACATGAGCTAAGTGTTACCATTCACGAAATAAGCACTAGTTGAAAAAAAAAACGTTAGATGGCGGACCCTATACTAAATTTTGGTAAGTTGCTTTAAAGTGAAATTAGAAATCGATGAATTATAAAATATGAATTATAAAATATAGAAAAATTTTAAATTATAAGAAAAACTATTAAATCAATTTTTTTAAGATACACTTCTTACACTTAACATTTTAAGGCAATTTTAGTTTGTATCAATAAGTTTTAATTATTAGAAATAAAATTTCCTTTAATATCCATTTTTTCAAAATAAGTACATTTTTTTCCGTAATTTTAGCAAATCGATTTTCGAAAATGTGTAAAATGAATTCTGAAATTAGCAACAAAATTTTGTAAATTTTCTGTAAGAATTCTGTTTTTTGTATAATGTAAATAGCAAACAAATTTACTCAATAATATTTTTTTTTACGAAAAATTGGTACAGAAATAATAAAGTGGGTTGAAACCCGTTTACTACTTACTTTTGTTTCTGAGTAAAATTTTAACATTTTTTTTATACTGAATAATCAGTTGTTTTTACTTATGTGTAAGTTGTTTGAGCAACATTTAAAAATAAATTGCAAAAACGATTTGATTTGAATGAAAAGTAAATAGACCGGGTTTAAAATGAAATCTTATTTCTTATGTATGGTAGTTTTTGTTATTTTAACTTACAAACTATTTAAATGTATTTTTAAATATTTTGTTTATAAATATATATATTTGGACTTTATCTTCATTATCACATATTTGAGATATAATAACACTAGGCAACAGCCATTTTGTTATTTGGTTCTAGCATACTTTTTCTCATGGATTTGGACCTACTGAACACGAAAATGAATTTTAAAAATTTTTCTGTCGATTGGTTTGCGAGATACAAATTTTTTAATTTTTTTTTTTTAATTTTTGGAGGTACACTTACTATTTTGAGCATATCTTTAGTCTTCTTTGACCTATTTTATCCTACTACTACTCAAATTAAAGACAATTGAGCCGTCTACAACTTATTCTCAGAAAATTTTCAAATCGGGTTAGTAGTTTTGATGTTGGCGGCTTAAAAAGGTTAAAAAACTGCGTTTTTTTAGTAAAAATGTGGCTGAAAAATTCATATAAAATTTCATATAAAATGTAAAACGCGATGTTAACAGCGATTTTAATTTTTTTACGTATAGCTGACACTTTTCCAAAGAAAATAAGCCCTTACTTAACAAAATCTGATGACAAATGGCCGACTTATTATTTTTTTGGTAAACGACCGAAATTCCGCTATTTCACGATTTTTTGATTTTCATTATTTGCACAGCTTACCTACCCAACGCAAACGAATAAATACATTTGAACTTAATTTAAAATAAACAAATTAGTCTTCGTATATTATTTTTTAATTTATTTACAGCACTACATGCTCAATGTATCGCACAATTAGCTAAACTAACGAAATTAAACTAACTAATTAAATTAAGCAAATCAACGCACAAAAAAATGAGTAAAAACAAAGATATAAGTGTACATTTTATGCCATGTGGAAAAACTGCTGACTTCTTCTTTGTTTTTTGTATTCGCTGCAATCGGTCTCACGTATTAGGGTCCAAATATAGTCACCCATCATAGCCGTGTCATAGTTGCCCTGATAGCGTCGTTCCATAGCCTTCAATTCCTGATGAAAGCGCTCGCCGTGTTCGTCGCTCACGTCTCCTAAATTCTCAGGGAAAAAATCCAAATGAGAATCCAGAAAGTGTATTTTAAGTGACATGTGCACTCCCATGGCTTCATAGTTCTTTACCAGATCCTCAACTATGTCCTTATAATTCGGGCTTTTGTTGTTTCCTAAAAAGTTTTCCACAACAAGCCTGAAGGAATTCCATGCTGCGGCTTCGATGGGTGATAACAGCTTTGGGAATTTTTCATCTTTCAACATTTTTTTTATCTCGGGTCCTGCGAAGACTCCTTCTTTAATTTTTGCCAGCGAAAGGTAAGGGAAAATTGACCGTAAATAGGCAAAAGCTTCACCTTCTTTGTCTAATTTTTTGGCAAAATTTTTAATCAAACCCAATTTTATGTGCAGTGGCGGAAGTATTATATTTTCACGGTTCTCTATTAGTGGTTTGCGCTGAACATTCGCTTCTCCAACTACAGGTTTCGTTCGTACCGGCCATTTTTTTTTTATATAATGCTGATCATCAGCGCGGCTATTCCAAAGGCACAGAAAACAGCAATGTCGCGTATAGCCTCCTTGGAGTCCACACAGAATGGCCACAACTTTAAGGTCGGCGCATATTTTCCAATTGTATTTCCTATACTCTATGCATTTCAGCAAAATGTCCATAGTTTCATAGTTCTCCTTTGAATGAACCGCATGAGCAATAGGAACAGATGGCTTTTCATTCCCATTATGTAAGAGAACTGCCTTCAAGCTCTCTTTGTTGCTGTCAATAAACAACCTCCATTCGTTGGGGTTGTGAATTTGGTGAAGCTCTTGGAACAAGCCTGAAATGTCGCTGCAAAAACATATTTGGTCTTTCTTTGTATAAAATTTTGCATACTCCTTGTGACGGTTTCTGTACGCTGATACTTTCACTTCTGAAGCCGCAAATCCACACTGTATCATCCGAGACGCAAAAAGTTCGGATTTCTCCTCAGTGAGACCAAAATCGCGCACCCAATCGTTTAGTTCGGCCTGTGACAGTAATTTTCGCTTTGCACCCGGCTCAAATTCGCTTGCATTTGACTCAGACTCTTCTTCTGACGATTCTGCTTTTTGAAGAGATGCACCAGGGCACACTGGATATGGCACATCATGCGAATGTGGTACTGGAAGCGCAAACGATCCCACTTGAGCGTAGTTCCATTTAAAAAATCTTCCTACCCCACTGTTTGTGGTGAGGCAAAAATAACAGTCTGTGGAATGGCATAGCGGCTTTTTCCACATCATTGGTGTATCGAATTTCATATGGCGGCTAAAATTAAAATAAATTACTATATTCGCTATGTATAATGTGTTTAAATAAAAATTCTTACCTTCCGCCAGCTGCCCAGTTGGTTAAGATTATATAGCAAAGATCACACAGCGACTTAGGTGTCCATGGTTCTGTGATATTTGGTGAAATACCAAAATAATTCAAATAGTGCAATTGTACTGCTGGAGTAAACTTGTGTGCGTGATTTTTTTTTATAAACTGGCCACAAACATTGCAGAAATTGTCTGGATCGTTCAAACACTCGAACACACGTAGTCTTTTACTCATTGTCTTCCTTGCGTTTTCTAAATATTAACTTCTTTACACTTTCACAGACAGTTTTGAAATGCAATTGATAACCGTGTCTCCTTATGTTTAAATATGTATGAGCATGTAGTGCTGTAAATAAATTAAAAAAAAATATACGAAGACTACTTTGTTTATTTTAAATTAAGTTCAAATGTATTTATTCGTTTGCGTTGGGTAGGTAAGCTGTGCAAATAATGAAAATCAAAAAATCGTGAAATAGCGGAATTTCGGTCGTTTACCAAAAAAATAATAAGTCGGCCATTTGTCATCAGATTTTGTTAAGTAAGGGCTTATTTTCTTTGGAAAAGTGTCAGCTATACGTAAAAAAATTAAAATCGCTGTTAACATCGCGTTTTACATTTTATATGAATTTTTATATGAATTTTTCAGCCACATTTTTACTAAAAAAACGCAGTTTTTTAACCTTTTTAAGCCGCCAACATCAAAACTACTAACCCGATTTGAAAATTTTCTGAGAATAAGTTGTAGACGGCTCAATTGTCTTTAATTTGAGTAGTAGTAGGATAAAATAGGTCAAAGAAGACTAAAGATATGCTCAAAATAGTAAGTGTACCTCCAAAAATTAAAAAAAAAAATTAAAAAATTTGTATCTCGCAAACCAATCGACAGAAAAATTTTTAAAATTCATTTTCGTGTTCAGTAGGTCCAAATCCATGAGAAAAAGTATGCTAGAAACAAATAACAGACAAAAGTTTGTTATTTGTGACCTAGTGTAATATATGGTGTCTTAAAAAATCTATATTTTAATATGGTTTGAGATATAATTATATATGATCAATATATGATCCCCGAACAGAAATATTTTAGATATGAGTTAAGATATAATTGTATATGATTCAATATACTGGCTCATATCAAAAGAATATTCTTATATTTATGGTATAATATAATTTGAGATATATTTATGTAGAATTGCATATCAAGAGTATTTTTTATATCATATAAGATATAACTAGATATTAGATATAATTATATGTGGTTCTATATCAATAGTATCGCATCCCATGAAGTTAAAACAATGCATTTTTATGTTTCTGTATTTATTTTTATTTTCTTATTTAAAATTGTTTTTACTGCACATTTTTTATGGCCGAAAGACATGGGTATAGATAATTATATATAATCAGATAAGCACAGAATGTATTCTCATAAATTCAGTCATTATATCTAGCATATTTGCCATGATTTTTTTCAACTTGCCCATGATATAATTATCGTATATATAAGACAATTAGACCAACAATATTGTTTAACAAGGCCGGTTATTATGTTTAGAAGTGGGTGACTGAGAGCGTTATGTGCAGACTGGGTTCAAATCCTGCCGAAGGCGTTGTTTTTTTAAAAACTAAATTTTTTTATTTAAATCTTTCTGTACAAAAAAAATATATATTTATTACAAACTAGATTCCATACAATGATATATTTATTTATTTTATTTATATTTATATTAATCATATAATTACAAATTATATATTAAAACCCTAACCGAGCACTAGCAACAAAGGCCATCGGCTCGTTGTAGCGAAAACAGACCGGAGCCTCTGGTGGGAATCGAACTCACGACCCCCGCACTGATAAGCTAGCACGCTACCAACTAGCCTACCGGGGCGCTCACCAATGATATAATCTGATATAATTTGATCTGCCATTTTTCGGATAAAATAAGATCAGCTAAATATTACAGTAGATATTAAAGAATATGTAATTGGATATGTTTAAAAATTGCGCCATATCAACTTTGTTTACTCGGGCCGTTGTATTCTTTATGTCTTGAAAGAGCTGTATTTTTTTTTGTTTGCACTACATTTCGCTGCGACATCTAACTCGTAAATTTCTTATTGTTTTTCTCACCATAAATGTATTGATCAGCAAAGTTAAGTTAGTAAAATATATTAGTTTATTGTGAAAAAATAGAATTAAAATTTGTTGCTAAAAAAAATTGGTGAAAACTAGTATACTCGATGTACAACCCCTTACACTGACCAAAAAAGTCTGTAATGGCAACTGAAAATTTTGCTGTTATTACGGGAAATTTAGCCAATTTGAGACCAGCGGTAGTTTTTGCTAATCTTAGCGAAACATGTCTGCTGGCGTGTAGTACATTAAAATTATTAGCCGCTACTAAAGTTTTTGTAAAGTGGAATTTAAAATTAGTTTGATGAAACCAGCAAACAAATTTACTAAATATTATTAATATTAGTAAAATCAAATTAGTATAAAAATTAGTTAGCGCTACTAAATTTAAGTAAATTGCTGTAAACTGCAATTTTTAATAGATGTGCTAATATCAACAACAAATTTTACTAAATATTATTGAAATGGAAATAGCATAAAAGTTAATAACAGCTACTAAATATTGGTAAAATTATGTACAAAGTTTATTAAAATAAATTATCTCGAATTAAGAAAAATTTTTGATGTATATTAGTGAACTAAACTTAATGAATTGTAAAATATATCAAAATTTTAATTTATAAAATTAAGTTATTAAAATGTTCAAATTAACCGAACTATTTTTTGATACACTTGCTATACTTACAACCTGCAAATTTTTTTTGAAATTTCCTTAAGAATTCGAGTACACAAATTGATATTTTTGATTTATCAAGCAACATTTTTTTAATTTTTTTCAAAAAATATTTTAGACAAAATTAAAAAAAAATTCAAAGGTTAATATATAGTAAAAATAATTCTCATTTTGTGTTAGTTTGGAAATTTTTGTTTTGAAAAATATTTTAAGTTAATATTTTGGATTTTAAAGTCAAATTTTAATTATTTTAAGGATTAATTTTTGGAACTTTTCATTGCAATTCAATAAGAATATATTTTTTTGTGATAGGGAAAGACGTCAAATAGGATAGAGTGAAATCGAAATTGAAAAAATTCAAGATAACCTTGTAAATTTTCAATTTGTTGTTGTAAAATTTGATTTAATAGGTTTAGTTAGTGCCTAAATAAATAATAAATACTAATTATACATATTTTTATGCATTTTAGAATTTAAAAAAAATTAAAATTTTACCTTTATGAAAAATGTTGCCAAAATTTAATATTTTTCAATTGCCGTCAAACGCTGTGAAAAAAAAAAACAATAATGGCAATTTAGTTGGCTCTCAGAGAATTATTTTGCTCAAATTATAGTATGAATAGTGTTAGAGACAATCGAAAAAAATTAAGTTGTACTCATATGGGGACAGTGGGCGTTAATGTGGTCCTTGGTTGTCCTTTTTTTATACATGAGTCAGTTGTATCTTCACTTCCGATCCCATTTTTTTAAATCTATGCAAGATTTTAAGGAAATTTAAATTTGTAATTATAAGTTTTAATTACTAGAAATAAAATTTCATTCAATAAATTTAGTAAATATTTTTTGCTAATTTTGCAATTCGGTTTTTAAAAATTTGTAAAATGATTTCTAAAATTAGCAACAAAAATTTGAAAATATTCTGTTAAAATTCTGTAATTTGTATAATGTAAATAGCAAAAAAATTTACTAAATCATAATTTTTTTTTCTAAAAATCAGTACAAAAATAGTAAAGTGGGATTGAAACCCGTTTTAAAATGTTTTTACTAACTCTTTTTCTGAGTGTATACTAATGTTTTTACTATCTTATTTTTTTTAGTGTATTGTATTATAATTGTGAATGAGCAAATGAATTCGCAAATAAAAGTCCTAGGGTGGAAAATAAGTTTTAGTACGATTATTTGCTCATATTTTCCAATAAAATAAATACTTGTCAAATATTTTATTGAAATATATTTTCTTTGATTTGTATTTTTATTAAAAGTCAAAAGTTATTCGTACACAAATATTGAACAGACGTTGTTTTACTCTACCAACATTTGTAAGTGTGTTGCTAAAACTTTAATTGCTTTTATCGAAAACTTGCCTACACGATAGAGGCTGCAATTTTGATCAAAATTGAAAAAAAAACGTATGTAGCTTATATGACGAAAATACATTGAACAAATATTCTTAAAAAGTAGTCTTTAAAATACTCTCACAAATGTTTTTCTAAGCCTAATACATATTGTGTAAGAATTACAATATAATTTTATTTATTTATGGGACAGCCTAACGTGTACGTGTACAGAATAGTTGTTGTTTGTTAGGTTATTAGGTTCTGTATTTACAATTATCTGGAAATCCTGAAACTCGACAAACCATAAACCGTGTTTGTTTTCATTGTTTTGTCCGTATTTTACAACATTAATTATTGATGGCCTTGAAATATTGTGGCTTTAAAGCTGTGTAGTAAAAAGGAAATGAACATTGAGTTTTCAAAAAATAAATAAAACATAAAAACAAACATAAAAAGGTAATTCAAGTACGTACTTGTTGTGCATAGTATATGTATTTATAATATTTAACAACTTTTTTTATACCATTTTAAATTTATTTGTTGAAAAGAGATTGTATTTCATACTTTGAAGAACAAACAAAAAAAGAAAAACGAAATGTATGCAAAAAGTAAAGTTTGTTATTTAATATTTTACGTTATTTTCGTACCATAATTTAATAGTCAGTAAAAAATTATTGTTGTTTAATATTCATATGAGGCTTTCCACAACAAGTGTTCAGCTAAAATTAGACAACTTTTCAAAAGTTTTTAAAACGTTATTTTTTTAAATTACTATGGAAAGGGGTCATAAGAAATATATGTAGTGTTTGCATTTGTTTTTTAACAGGAACGTGATAAAGATAGGGGTTTAGAAGGGGAAAAGCTTCTCCATTAGCGGTCTTCCCAAACCACTGTGGCTATAAGGATGGTAAGGATCTTTTTGGAAGATTTTCCAGGTAAAAAAAGGCTACAAAAGGGCAAACTAGTGTAAAATCTTAGAAAGCGCTACTAAATTTTAGTAAATTGCTGTAATGTAATTTAAAATCGATCTGCTGAATTCAGCAACAAATTTTACTAAATATTAGAGAAATTGAAATAGCAGGAAAGTTAATAACTGCTACTAAACATTGCCAGCAAAACTTTGGTAATGGGTGCGATATTCTCATGCGTTACCTTGTAATGATAGCTCGTTGCCTTTTTCATTATTTGCAAGCATAAAGTAATAAGTTACTCATTATTGATTACGTAATATATGATTTATAAATATAAAGTAATAATTTAAATATTTTTGAAATTATATTTACTTTGTGTTTTTTTTGTAAGCAAAAGGGTAATGTGTGTTTGTTTTTACAACACTAGCGAAAAAATGAAGCGCAACAATTCATTTAAGTTTAAAGCAATCAAATACTATATGCGTCAATAGCTCAGTGCGTAGAGTTCTTGGCTGGCAACCAGATTTCCCTGGTTCGATTCCCATCTTGACAACATTATTTTTAATAACAAATACTTTAAATAAAATATTTATAATAATTTTTTTAATAAAAATCCTTCTTTTTTAAAAATCTATTTTTAGACACATTACTTTTTCTATTCTCGTAACCATATAAGTAACCCCTTACATTATCACCTCTAAAGTAATACACTACTTTGAGGCTCATCGCCTGTTAAATTCATCAATGAAATAAGGTGTAAAGTAATCCATCGGCTCCTATGGCTATACATTACTTTACCCATTATTTGGTAATGTGCGGTTTTGCTGGGTTGGTAAAATTCTGTACAAAGTTTATTAAAACAAATAATCTCTAATTAACAAAAATTTTTTAAGAAATTATAGTGAACTAAACTCAATGAGTTGTAACATATAGAAAAAATTGAATTTATGAAAAAATGAACGAATTAACTGAATCATTTTTAAATACACTTGTTGCACTTTAAGGCTGATAATTTCTTCTGAAATTGACTTACGAAGACAAAAATCACAATTTATTTTTGTAGAGCAGCAATAAAATATATTTATTTTATTTTTTTAACATTTTAGATAAAATTAAAAATAGTAAAAACATAAACAAATTTATCATTTTGTTTTAATTTGCGAATTTTTGTATTGAAAAATATTTTTAGTCAAATTTTTCAATTTTAAGGTCAAATTTTAATTGTTTTAAGAGCAGATTTTTGGTGCTATTTTAAATTTTTTGGCCATTAGTCGGTTGTGAGAACTATCTTCACTTCACCCAGAGAAAATATTGGTTGCAATTCGATCAAAACCGTTAACATTTATTTGTGGGGATTTAATCTTATTTGGAAGAACCTAAAATCCTTTAATAAAACAAAAATATTGTATTGGGAATTGAAAAAAAGGAAAAGATACCAGAAATCAATTCTATTATTCAATTATTGGTATTTCCAATCAGCTTTAAAAATAAAATTCGTTTAGTATTTGTGTGCGGTGGAACCATTTATTTATTACAATTTATCAAATTAATTAAAAAATTGTCGATATTCAAAAGTGGTTACTGCAAGAACGGTTATTCTGATCAAATATATCATTTAATTAGGGTTTCAGCAGAAGCAACCGAACTGTGAATTGTGTTGATAATAGACGTCACTAACGATTGGTATTGATAAACAAATTTTATTTTCCTTTCCTTACAAATTGTTTCATTCAAAATTAGCGAGAAAAATTCATAAGTGTTTGTGGTGTAGTAGGTAGAAAGGTAGCTCAGTACTCAGAATTTCCAAGTTCAAGTCGCTGAAAACGCAATAATTTAAAAAAATTTTTTTTTAATTAAAATAAAACATTCAAATGTTTAAATATATCAAAGAAAATTTAAATAAGTTGTGGTGCAGTAAGCAAGAGTGTGAACTATGAGTCTGATTGCCCAGGTTCGATATCGGAAAAATTTAAAAATAATTTTTATTTAAATAAAATTTTGTGGAACGTAATAATATTTCTGTGGAATATAAATATTAAATTGTACAACTCAATATTGGATTTCACAACTAAAAATGTAATTTAATATGAAAACAGTTGTCGCAACCGCCAGAATTCGATTGGCAACAAATTCGGTGGATACAACTGATACTGTTTTCTGGGTGTTTCGATCACTTTTTTCAACCTATGTAGCATTTTAAGGCAATTTAAGCTTGTAAGTTTAAATTTTAATTATTAAAAATAAAATTTGCTTCAATATCCACTTATTTAAAATTAGTATTTTTTTTTGCTAATTATAGCAAATCGGTTTTGCAAAAACTTTTAAAGCTTGTAAATGTTCTATAATTTGTAAAATGTTTATTGCAAAAAAATTTTCCAAATAATATTTTTTTTTTACTAAAAATCAATACAAAAATTGTAAGGTGGGATTGAAAACCGTTTAAGCATTTTTCTACTAACTTTTTTTTCTGAGTGTAGCAGACTTCCAACCAGACGGGTAAAGGTTAAATTGTAGTCGGCAAGCTCGACTTTAATCAATTTTAATTGTCTTCTTTGCTGTTTTTTAGTTTTAAATTACTTTCTTTGAGTTTCTTATTATACGGGGTACTTAAGTAAATGTACTAAGAATGGATGGATGTGTGTGTGTGTGTGTGTTTATGTAGAAAAGTTAATACATACAAGTCTGTACTAATTGCTTTCATGTAAAATATTTGTTGGACTAATTGATTTGGTAGTTTTTTCTCGAAAAACCACATGAATGTATGTTGTGGTTGCAAAAATCAGTTTTAATTATATATTGTAAAATAAAATTTTTGTGGCAGAGATTCAATAAAACTATAACAACGCACAAAACTACTTTGTAGTAAAAAGTATACTAAATAAGTTATTGGGATTTTAAAAGTTTAATAAAAATCTAATTTAAATCAGTGTCTTTAAAGGCACCTACATAAATGTTGTTTTCCACATTTATTTCAGTGATTAATTATAATTCATAGTCTATAATAAATCACTCAAATGTTGTATGTTAACCGTAATATATAATAATTGTATTCATAAAGGTATGGTTAATGAAAAAAAAAAAAAACAGACAGAGAATAATGAAATTAAAATACTCACAGGGTGGTGGTTAGTAAGTTAATTAAATCAACAGTAGAAGTTTAATAAACAGAGAAAACCCGAGTAATTCATAGAATAATTTGAATTTTATTAATAAATTAAAGGAAGCTGATTGTAGTGCAATGCAGTAAGATGAGTATAGATTTTCTATTGGCCACTATTGTAAGACATTTCGAAATTTTAAAAATTTCTAGTTTTTGTTTATCTCATCATCATCTCAAAAAGAACCTATTTTGATGACCTCGACAAATCTTATTTTTTGGAAGAGATAGATATACACATCATTCTTATATTATCTCCTCCATCACATAGCCAAATTTCATCAAAATCGGTGGGTATCCAGTGGGAGACTTTCTTTCTTAGCGTAATTTTTTAGGGTAAAAATATAATTTAAATAATTATATTCATCACAAACTTATTATATCCTGACAACATGATGGTCATAGGCGAACTTTCAAAAAAACTATTCCAAATTAGAATGCGGTAAAGGAGTCAAAATAAAGGTTCAATTCTTTGCTTTCGGCCCAACCTTATTTTAATGGCATCAAAAGGGCGAGAGAACATAGGGGAGTAAACTGATTATTTTTTGAAGAATTTTCATTTTTATTTCAAAGCAACATAGGTAAATGGAATATAAAATGTATAAAGGAGGATGAATAAGTCCGTGACTTTTTGAATAAAATATAGGTTTTCGGATAAAAAATCATTTTATTTTTCAACATAAACTCTGACCTCTGTACACTTTGTCTAATTTTTTATCTCTTCCAAAAAATAAGATTTGTCGAGATCATTAAAATAGGTTTGTTTGTGAGAAGATTTATTTCATCGTTGTAGTCAAACTTCTTTCCGCCGAGCCATTTATGCAGTTTTGGAAACAAGAAAAAGTCATCCGAAGATAAATCTGGTGAATAGGGTGGATGGGGGGGAGCAATTCGTAGCCTATTTCATGGATTTTTGCCATGGAAACTGCAAATACGTTTGTGGTCAACTGTGACCCAAGTGACACGTAATTCAAAATTGAAAATGGCTTCTTCAATCTCCGATCGTCCAACTTCATATCGTAAATATTTTCAATTGTTTTGTTTACTGAACAAAATTCAGTAAGCCACTCTTTTGCCATTGAACTTGATGGTAGGCTTTATCAAGCGTATACCTACACTTAAAAAAGCTTAAATAACTGAAAATATCATCTAAAAAAAATGATATTTTATTTAAAAACCGGTCTACTTAATTTTCATTTAAATTAAATACCATTTGTTATTTATTTTTAAATGTTGATTTATCAACTGACACATCCGGAAGAAACAAATGATATAATCAGTTAAAATAAATGTCAAAATTTTTCCTACCAATCCTTAAAAAATAAATGTTTTTTTCATTTATTCGAAATTATTTCCGTTTTTGAATTTTTTGTTTTTTTTAATATACTCGTACAATACAAAATGTATGTATGCATATGAAGCTATAGAGACTTTTTGTGTGAATGTATTTGTATATGTATGTGTGTTTATGAAGTTCTTGTAATTTGTATTGAAAAATTTTGTATATATACAACCAATTTAAATAAAAAAACAAATTGAAATTTTTTGAATATTTTTTTTTGAAACAGACAGAAAACAGAATTAAAATTTGTAATAACTGTTACGGACACAAATAAACCACAAGTTTCCGTTTTGTAGGTAAAAATGGTAAATGATAATAAATTATTTCGAATAAATGTATAAAAAAGCTAATAAAGATATTGCTTTGAAAAATAAATGTATCTTTCTTTATTTTTAAATGGAACGGAAAACTTTTTTATTAAACTACAAAGAGTTAACTATATAATATTCTGAGTGTAGAGAAAATATTGGTTGTAATTCGATCAAAACCGTTAAGATTTATTTGTGAGGATTTAATTTTATTTCAAATAACGTTCAATCCATTAATAAAGCAAAAATGTTTTATTGGGAATAAATAAGGGTATACAAACTAAAAATCAATCCTATTATTCAATTATTGGTATTTCCAATCATCTTTAAAAATAAAATTCGTTTAGTATTTGTGTGCGGTGGCACAATCTATCAAATTTACTACAAAATTGTCGATATTCAAAAGTGGTTACAACAAGTAAGGTTATTCTGATCACATATATATCATTTAATTAGGGTTTCAGTAGAAGCAATCGAATTGTGGATTGTGTTGATAATAGACGTCACTAATGATTGGTATTGATAAACAAATTTTATACTAATATATGTTTTCCTTACATATTGTTTAAATTCAAAATTAGCCATCAAAATTTATAAGTATTTGTGGTGTGGAGGGTAGAGAGGTAGCTCAGTACTCCGAATTTCCGAATTCAAATCCCGGAAAAGGCAAACATTTAAAAAATTATTTTTTTAAATAAAATATTCAAAAGTTTAATGGTAAATATATCAAAGAAAATGAAAATTTGTTGTGGTGCAGTAAGCAAGAGTGTGAACTACGAATCTGAATGCCCAGGTTCGATACCGGAAAAATCTAAAAATAAAATGTTTCATAAAATAAAATTTTGTGGAACGTAATATTATTTCTGCTTAATATAAATATTAAATTGTACAATTGAATATTGGCTTCCACAACTAAAAATGTAATTTAATATGAAAACAGTTGTCGCAACCGCCAGAATTCGATTGGCAACAAATTCGGTGGCCACAACTGATACTGTTTTCAGATTCTGCAAAGTATTTCGTAAACAAAAATATATATATTCTTTAAAAACTTCGATTCTATGGCCTTTTTCTAGTAGCAATATTCTTGGATTCTTAGGACTTTTCCTAAAAGAAAAATTGTGAGACTCTAATAATTGAACCATACCATATTATCATAATAAAAAGAAATGGCAATAATTTTCTTAATAATTTGTGTTTATTCAAAACCAACATCGGCCCTTAAAATTTAACCACCCTTTATTGGGAATTTAAAAATAAATTTTAAGACTTTTAATACATACCTTCAATATATGTTAATAGTGATGTATATATACATATATAAAAATATCCTTTGTTAAATTATAAAATTGGATTTTCAAATAATATAACAATGTTACATTTCAACAATCACATGTCAAAATTGACTTAAGACAAACCAAGAATAAGCTTAAGTGACTTGAGCAAGGTGCCAGTATGAAACGAAAAGTCAAAATTCTTCAAACTTAAATATTTGTATTCCAAAGTTTTCATTTTAAAACATTACAAAGTTTAATAATTTAAGCCAATTATGTTTTAGCCTTTATACTCTTGAATTAATTTTGAACCCTTATTAAAATTTACACATACGCAGACAAATAAACTATTGGTCCACCATTAAATGATTAGGATTAAACTAGTTAACCGTCATTTTGCACACAATACAAATATATATGTTTTTTAATGTATTCTAAGGTTTTTAATACACAAATTGTATACAAAAATGCTTAATGGTTGGATTTTTTTACACTTTTAATAAAAATCCCATTAAAACATGTACTTTTGAACTGTGATTTTCAAGTTTAAGCTGGTCAAAATTCACAAGAATAAGTGACCGTACTTAGTGCGTAGAAAAATTTAATTATTTTATAAATATTTATTTATTTCTTTTAAATTTACATTTAAAGTGATAATACAGGGTTACTTTAAATGTGTTATTTTATTTTTATGTTAATATTTCTTTTAACTTTAATTATTTTTATGTAAATTATTTAATAACACGTTAGTGTTATTTTTTTTTTCTTATCAAAACTTTTTTGTAAATTTGTATCCATTTGTTAGCGCTTAATACATTTCAACACGTTTAAACCCTACAGTTTGTTAAATTTTACTGACAAAATAAAAACAAAATTTAAAGATGAAAATGAGAGAAATATTTGCTGTTTGTGTATCCTAAAAAATAAAAACACATGTAATATTATATATTATATAAATATTATACTCACAAAAAACAACATGTTTTGTTTATACTTCAGTAGGAGGAAATATTTTGAAAACCTTTAACTGATAAAGAATGTGAACGAAAATGTTTTTTTTTATATTAAGTTTATTTCATCATCAAAATAAGAAAAATTTATTATCTTTAGTAGAAATCAGCAAATTTTCGTTTTAAAAGTTCGTATTCGATTTTTAAAGTTAATTTTGCAACTTTTTTGAGAATATTAGTAAAAAATAAAATAATGAAAACCATCATGTTTTTTGTCTATTCTGGCCTGTTTATTTTCATTTTTAATTGTGAAGTTTTTTCCAAAAAATTGTATTTTTTTTTTAATTTTCTTATAAGTCTGTTTGACATATTTGACTATATCCTAGTCCAGAAACAATAAAGCTATTCACATATGGCATCAATATAAAGACAATCAAATGATAACAATTATTCTTTAGGATATATATTACTTTTTGAGGCAGAACTGTGACTCAGTCGTGAAATAGAAAATATGACTAAATGCGATGAGATTTCGAACTACGATTAAATATTATTTGATATAATTAAAACTTTGATTGAAAATGTTGAAGATTTTTGATTAAAAATTTAATTGATATGAATCTAAGAATTTTTTTTATTAGAAAAAGTCCATATAATCGATGTTTTTTTATAAGAGAACTCCTTAAAATTTAAAAATTTATTTTAAGTATTTTTCTTTAAAAAAGTCCATAGTATAATAGAAGTAAGAAATATTTATAAATTTAAAGAATAAAACTGTAGGGATCATATTATGGTAAAATTATTGTCATTTATTATAATAATATGATAATCCCAAAAATATATAAGATGCTCTTCTACTATGTTTTTCTCTGCGTAATGCCTCACAATATATATTTATGATTCCACGAAGAGGAAAATATTCTTACCGTAGAATACCTACCACATAAAATTTGGCCTTTTTTACTTCTTGTGATCGTAAAGGTATTAAAACCTTATTTTCAGATTATCTAATTGAATAGTACGAGTATTTTATGTATTGCACAAATTAAAGAATTCAAAAAGGATTATAGGATTTTTTCAAATCGCTTTTAACGATGTAAACAATTTTTCGTTTACACCCTTTACATGCAACAACTTTCATTTTCTCAGAGTATAATTAAAAAACTTGGGGGGGGGGGGGGGAAAGCAACAAATTACTTTCTCCAATGTCCCATATAACTTATCATCCACAAATTTTTGATAAGGATAAAAAAGTGAGAGTAATTTACTGTTGATAACAAATGATGGTGTGGTATCTTACACTAATGAAAATGTATTAGTCGAATTGAAATAATCTAATAAAAGATAAAAATAACAAATGTTTTCGTTCACACCAATATAAATATTTTTTTTACAAATAACTATATTTTTTTTTAAAATGATTTTAACCAAAATATATGAAATTTTTATCTACTTTGTACAATTTGTCCACTTAATCTTTACTTAATTTAGATTTTAAGATATATTTTGATGGTTTTTAAAAAAGTAATATTAGCCAAAGATCTTTTGCTAACAAGTAAAGTAGTTTCCCATGTGAAGTCTCAGATTTGTATGAAATTTCAATATGTGATATAGTATATGAAGATATGAATAAAGGTATATAAAGATAGTTTACTGTTTGTAGTTTAATAAAAAAGTTTTCTCCTTCAGTTAAAAATAAAGGAACATAGTTTTATTTTTCAAAGAAATATTTATTTTAGCTATTTTAAATGTACATTTCAAAATGATTAATTATCATTTACCGGTTTTTACAGTTTCATTTATTTTTTCGTTTGTTTTTAATTTAATAAAAATTAACCCACAAAACCGAGATTTTTATTTTATATGTTTCCGTTATAGTTATAACAAATTTAATTATTTTTGTATGTACTTGGAGTGAAAATTACCCAACCTTTCTTAAACTCTGGAATACAAAATTTGATTTAAATATATGCAAAATTTACCTTAAAATTTTTGATATATAGCGAAAATACTATTTGATGTCGAAATGACTTAGCACTGGACCATTTCAAATACTTTACAGGTAGAGCTTTTTAAAATCGCCTTTTAATGTCGCGCGGCTACAACTCGTATGACACCCAGTTTCCTTGCTTTTTAATCAATCCCATGGCTTTTCGTCGTTTGCTGTCTGTTGATGCATCCACTCCCATTCGACTCTGACTGACAACTTCTGAAGCATTTGGCATTTGGCCACATAGATCAATGATACCAATCTTTCGTCTTCAAACTTTTTGGATTGACACGGCCGTCCCTTGCCTTTGAGATCCAAATCACCACTTTAAAAGCGACCAAAACACCTCCAACACGATTGTTCACCCTCAATCACCATCGGCCGCAATTTTCTTCACATTAAAGTAATAAAGAAGCGCTCTTTATCTGGTACGGAATTCGACATGTTCGAGGCTATATTTAGTATTGTTGTTTACTTTTCAACAAAATGACACAAGCTGCCAAAGCCTTTAGCAATGGGCTTATTACAAATGTTTTAAACGTTATTAAATATAACGTGGTCATAATGGGAATCGAAACTAGGAACTCTGGTTGCCAGCCGAAAACTCTACCTACTGAGCTATCGAAGCATATAATATTTGATTGCTTTAAACATAAACGAATAGTTGCGCTTCGTGTCGAAACATACATTTGTTACCCCTGTGCATACAAAAGACCACAAAGTGATGAGTCTAAAAATAGATTTTAAAAAATATTTTAATTATTACTTCACATTTATAAACCATGTAAGACGTTACCAATGATCGGTAACTTATTACTTTATACTTGCAAATAATGCAAAAGGTAACGTGCTATATAGCAGCCATAACCAAAGTTATGCTGGGTTGTGATTATCGGATATCGTATGTATATGTAAATAATATAAATTATTAAAATCGAAGAAATAACATCCGTTTGCATAATAAATAGCTAATTACTTCAAGATAAGCCTTACATTTTTTGAACTTACTATTAAAAATAAAAATAAAGTTTCACAACACATTCACAAATCCAATTCGATAGATATTTAAATACAATTTACTTCCTTGTCAGCATGTTTTACCACTAACCGGTAAAAGTTAATAGATTGTATTTTATGTTTTTACCAAATTTTAATTCAAAAGTCATTATCAACATTTTAAAATGTGGATTTAAATATTACTTAGCATGTGCAAACTTTACTCTTAAAGAATAGTTTAATTTCTCTTAACTTAAATCTATATTCCCTTAATAATCACATGTGTTGGTAACAGCTGCTTTTGTTGAAATATTCAAACATACAAATATTTGGTTATTCGCTTTATTTGTTTTGGTTAAAATATATAATATTGTATTGTTATGTTGGGTTTTGTTAGTAACATATGTGTCAAGTTCTCGTTACTTCTGTAGTGTATTTGCATAAATGTGTGCATACATGCTTAAATGTGTTTTGTTATGAATTGTGCATTTGCACGTTTATTGTAACGGTACTTTTTAGTTGTTCTTTATAAACAATACTGAATTGTATACATAATTATTTTCAAGGTTATTTGAAGCTTTAATGCTTCCTTAGGTAATGATTTCGGAATAATTAATGTATGCATTTGATTAGAGTGCTGCTGTTTCAACAAATTATCATATGTAGGTAGCACTATTAAGTAAATAATATAATTCCTAGTCATATGCTGTAGGATGTAAACGTATTTTAAGGATAATATAAAGACATAAGTATATAATTTCATGATGAATATTTTTTAATAATTCATTAAAATTACGTTAGGTTTGGTTGAAAATGAGGAATTGGAAAGTGAAGATACTCTTCACATCCGACTCATGTCCAAAAGTAGGACATACACTTCAGCCCGAAAGGCAGCTTGGAATGGTTTGAATTTTACTGAGAATCACGCCACTCTTATCAATCTTGGTATTTTTACAAAAACCAAACCAAATTATTTATGTTTAGCTACGTTAATGCATATAAAGGGTGGTTAACTTTTAAGGGCCGATGTTGAATGTGAACCACACCTAAACTTCCAGTTTCTTCTGCATTTCATTTGACATTTCAAAATTTCAGACTAACTCAATTCGAACCATGGAAAGATACACAATCGAGCAAAGCGTTAAAGTTATTCAGGCTTATCATGAAAATGGGCGTTCAAATCCAAATGCATTTCGTGCACTTCGTGATTTTTTTTGGTCAGCATAATCGACCAAATGTGTCCACAATCGGGAGAATTGTGGACAAATTTCAGCAAATCGGGTCTGTGAAAACACCTGTGCATGCTCGCCCAGTTCGTTCATGTGTCATGAGGCCAGAAATTGAGGATATGACCCTGCACGATATGTGGTTTCAACAGGACGCTGCCACTTGCCACACAGCTAACGAAACAATGGCTCTTTTGCGCGACAAATTCAATGGCCGTGTTATCTCACGTGGTGGCGATGTCAATTGGCCGCCAAGATCATGTGAATTGACACCGTTGGACTTCTTTCTTTGGGGTTATTTGAAAGAAAAGGTGTACGTCGATAAGCTAGCAACAATTCAAGAGCTAAAGGATGAGATAATAGAACCTCAATTATTCCTCAGCGTCATCGAAAATTTGGACCATCGGATGGAGGTGTGCCGCCTAGGTCGCGGCAGCCATTTGGCCGATATTTTGTTCTATACATAATTGAACCATACCATATTATCATAATAAAAAGAAATGACTATAATTTCCTAAATAATTTGTGTTTTATTCAAAATCAATATGAGCCCTTAGAATTTAACCACCCTTTGTTTCGGTCCAGGAAAATATCTCAGCAGAATCCGATATTTTGGAAGAGCCAGAACGTCCTAAACAAGCAGAAACTTGTTTTCTTCTTTTTAATCAAACGCGTAGTAAACTTATTTTTCTATCAGAGTATCTGATAGGAAGTATTATAATTTGGAGATAAATATATTCCATTTAAAGCATTGCTCTAAATTATAGCGCACTTTTAAATATAATGTTAAGCTTGAATTTTTTTAAAAAATTTTAACCTACAAAATATTCTTTTTTTTATTTATATACTTAACTGTATTTCAAATTTATATAACATAAAAAAATTGTAGCATTAAAAGTCAAAGAGTGAAAACTAATTTAAAATGTTATGTAATAATTGAGTGTATCAAAATTATAGCGGATGCTTAAGACAATGTATGTTAAAAATGCAACTGTACTTTTTGCTCTAATAACTTAATTTAAAACAATAAATTACATTTATTTCTACTTTAAACCACGTGTTGTGAGTTACATTTTTACATCGCGATCGTGATTTTTTAAAAGTTTTTGATTTTAATTTTATATGAAGTTATGGGTAGAAAGAGTGTCACTTTGGTACAAAAGATTTCTATAAAGACGTTACTTTAAGAAAATCTGTATCATACAGAAATTTCTTAGAGACTTGGACTTTCACGAAAATGTGTCTATAATGTAACAAAATTTTTTTTTAATAACCTCTCACAAATAAGCCAGATCAAGGACGTTCAAAGTGCACAACACCTCCCCAAGATCGCCATTTAATACAACTGTGTAAAGGAAATCGCTTCGCTAGTAGTCGTCAATTAGCGTCTGAGTGCCCAGCCAAAAATTTCTGAAAAGGTAATGGGGTTTGTAATCAAGCATTTTGTGCAGAACGCATTCCCTAGTCGATTCTTTTAACAATGTGCGAGACTAAAATCATTGATTCTTCATAATTGGTTATTTTTTTAATCGAAGAACTATTTACTTAATATTTTTAGGAATTACTCACACTTTCGCACGCTCACGAGGGAATAATCGTAATCACACCAATTTTGGACGATTTTTCACAAACTGACGTGAGTAAATTCAACTTTTACTCACGCGTAATTGCTAAAATTAGCAAAAAAAATTAATAATTTTAAAAAAGTGGTTATTGAAGGAAATGTTATTTCTAATTAAAACTTACACCTACAAACTTAAATTTCCTTAAAATGTTACATATATTAAAAAAGGGATCGGAAGTGAAGACACCGACTGATGTCTAAAAAGAGGACATCCTCTTAAAATAGCACTAAGAGGGTTTTTTATTTCTAAAAAAAAAACAATTAAAATTTAACCTTAAAAGTAAAAAAAAATTGACCAAAATATTTTTCAAAACAGAAATTACCAAATTAAAACAAAATGATTAATTCGTTTTTTAAAAAATATATTCAAAATTTCTGATGCTCGATAAGAAAAATAAACTCAAAGCTTTTTACTAATTATTAATTAGTATAAGCTAATAGCTAATTTGGACATACGGTAAACAAAGGAGAATATAAATAACACAAAAATAGTTAGTAAATTTCATCTGTACTCAATAATAAAAATCAACTGTATGTTAGCATAAAATAGCTTTTTCCGTTGATTTGTGAGTTAAATAGAGATATTTACAATTGGTATTTCGGCACAAAGAATGTTGATCAAAGTCGTAGCTGACCAGAAAATGCATTCCATTCGGCTGGTGTCTAATAACTTTTTCTGTGTATTCTCCATGTTTACTAAAAATTAAAAAAAAAAAAAAATAAGGAAAAAAAATTTTTCATTTGAAAAAAACTTTTCCTATGATCTCGAGTCAAACTAAAAATACATTTTCAATATTAATTAAATTTAGTATTTTTTTTGCTGACTTTAGCAAACAGATTTTAAATTCCACTTTACAAAAAGTCTACTAAAATTTAGTAGATGCTACTAATTTTTCTACTAATTTCATTGTACTACACGTCAGCAGACATGTGTTGCTAAGATTAGCAAAAAATACCGCTGGGCTCAAATTAGCAGAATTTCCCGTAATAACAGCAAAATTTTCAGTTGTCATTACAGACTTTTTTTGGTGAGTGTATACCAAAAACGTCGCCCATTCCGCAACAAGTGCAAACGTCAAAAGAGATTAGATTGGTGCAAAAAATATATGAATTGGACTCAACGAAAATGCAATCTTGTTGTTTTTAGTGATGAGTTGATCAATAGGAAAAATTTATCATTTGTCCGGCGTACAAAGAAGGAAAAGGATCAACCAAGTATACAGGGTGGTGGTGGACTTGTCTGCGTATGGGGATGTTTTATGGCACGTAAAACTGGGTTATTATTCTTTTATAAAGGACGGCTAAATGCTAGAAGCTATATTGATTAAATTTCTGAAGAGTTTTCATCATATTACGACCAAGTTTTAAGATCTGGAACGGCACAAAGCTATTTTCAGCAAGATAGTGCCCAGTCTCATTAGGTTAAATTTTCGATGGTGTGGTTCCCTTATTGGATTGGTGCTCAACATCTCCTAATATTAATCCGTTCTAAAATATTTGGTCTATTATTAATCGTGATATCCATAAGTAAAAAATATTAAAAACAGAAAAGTTGAAAAATGCCATAATAGACATTTGTTCAAAAATTACCAAAGATGAGTGCAATAAATTGATTCATCAATTTCCAATAGAATCAAATGCATTCTTAAAGCCAACAGAGGAAGTATTTCAAAATATTAAGTATTATTTTTTTTTTTAATTTTTATTAAATGAATTAAATTTTTAATTTGCATTGTATGTGCGCTATAAATTTTGAACCATAATTTTTTGATTTGTTTGCAAGAATAAGAAATATTATTTTATTTTTTTATATTTCCAACTGAAATTTTCTATTGATTTTATAATTTTAAATAAATTTGATTTGAGCGCCCTGGTAGGCTAGTTGGTAGCGTGCTAGCTTATCAGTGCGGGGGTCGTGGGTTCAATTCCCACCAGAGGCTCTGGTCTGTTTTCGCTACAACGAGCCGAAGGCCTTCGTTGCTAGTGCTCGGTTAGGGTATTAACATATAATTTGTAATTATATGATTAATAAATAAAATAAATAAATAAATTTGATTTATTAATAACGAAAAATCATTATTTTTTTATTTTATCAAAAGGTATAATTATAATTATAAAATTTATGTAGAAGTGCGCTATATTTTTGAGCAGTAGTTTATATTTAAAAATTATAGTAATACTCTGGTATTATTTTTTTAACAAGTTTCTTTTGTGTTTTGTACATCGAGCTTTTTTCGTTTGCTATTTTTGTTTATTACTATAATAACAAGCTTTCAACCTCCGTGTATTTACAAAAACAGAGCAGATTAATTATTTTTAATAATTATTGATATTATTATTGCCATTGAGAATCATATTTTGGTAAATTAAATATGATGAAAAATCTTACTACCCATGTGAAAATCAAAATATATGTAAATATTAGGGTTATAACTTTTTATTTTTAATGCAAATAAAAAATTTCACCTATCCAAACCGTAAATTACATAAAAAATCATAAAGAATTGCGATGTTAGTTCTTCGCGATCTTCGAAAAAGTTTCCGCATAAACTTTCTTGAAGTTTTTTCTATATATTTTTTATTAATTCCAACTAAAATTAATATTTCAGCAAAAAGTTCAAATAATTTGAATGAAATGATACATATCGACCTTCAAGATCAATTAAAGCCACAAGATTTTAAATTTGAAGGTTTTGAGTTTTATGTTAAAAAATATTATTGATTTCTTTTGCGATATGGGTATCGAAATTTGCAGAATGACGAGCACAATGCTTGAAAACAATAGCAATGATTACATAAATTTAATTCTCTTACGATGACATGTAATTTTTGCATGAGCTCGGAATGTATTTTAGGTACTTGGAAATAAATAATAAATTTCCTTATATCAATTTCAAAACCATACCCCCAATAAGCAATGCTCGGAGCAATTTTTGCCATTTTAGCATTCATTCTTATGCCTAAATACCGAGCCGATTTATATGAAGTAAGTCAGTTTATAAGCGGTCCATGGTTCGATATATGGTTTTCAGATCGTTTTCGCGAAGACTATTTTGCATCAGATATTGGGTAGTGGCAGAATCGGTTATACCAAAGCAGAAGCGTGGAAATATTTGTGCAGAACGTGCCATCAAAGCGGTTCAAAATATTTATCCTTTGTGCTAATCAACACGAACATTTAATTTAAAATTCATATTATGCAATAATTACTAAATATAAGAAATATGCACATATATTTCTTTAATAAAATATATTATTAAAAAAATTTTTAAAAATTGCATTTCATACGGAAGGTTTTTTTTTCAAAATAATCTGAAAAATGATTTTTTATTATTATTGCCTATCACGTGGTAATAGGAAACATTTTTGCAAAAAGAAAAAAAAAGATATAACCCTAATGAACATACATAAGCAGACATGGGCACACATGACCAAATATTTCTAAGCATAGTTCATTATATTACCATACATGATCTCATATATGAGTATATACCTTCGGATCCAAAATTTAAGGCAACGCAGTATTTGATCATGTATGTATAACCATTAAAGGGGTTTAGAAAAAAAAAAATTAAAGTGAATTCTAAAGTCCACGAATGGGCGAACATTTAATATGAAGTTTGGTGCCGATTGGATAAAGGAAAGTCGAGGCGGAAATTGAATACCCGAGTAAAAAAATGATATGGCGCAATATTCAATCATATCCTACTTGATATTTATTAATATTTGTTGTAATACCTAGCTGATCTTATTTGATCCGAAAAATGACAGGTAAAATTAGATCCACCAAATTTTTCCGAAAAATGTTACATCGAATTGTATCAAACTAAATCCAACAATGTAATATATACAAAATCTAGTTTAATATTAAAATTTTTAACAACCAATACCTTTGCTAGGATTTAAACTCGGTCTGTCAGGCTTGTAGTGAGTTAAACACTCAGCCACTCGCTGCTACATATCATGACTGAAATAATGTGACTAAACTGGTTCTATACTTATCTTATTGTATATAATTATATATAAATTTATATATAGTTTTATATATTATTATATTTAATTATATATAATCGTATCTTATGAACTAAGAAAAAATGTGAAGATAAAATTACAATATTTAAAATAAAAAACAATAAAAAGATATATATAAATTTTCACCAATTACAGTACTTTTGGAAATAAAAGTCATATCTAATTATATGTACCTAGACTATTATAAACTATATTTAATCAAAAGTTTCTATGTCTTGTTGTCCCAAATGAAATTAAAATTTAAAAGTTTTGTAAAAACTATTAATAAGAAAATACAAATAAATTTTAAAAACACAAAAAAAATCTCCCTGCCTGGGATTTGAAACCATTGTCATGGAACCACATATAACACAGTTTAACACAAAAAAAAATTACGGGGTTCCGACGATTGATTCTTGTTAAGGAGACAAAAAAAATACACATGTGTCGGCGTTTTGTTAGTTTACATCGGAATTTCATTTCAGAGGCGGTTAAAGTTTCCCAGCTCTGGCCTGTTCTTGCAACATATTGGTACATAAAACTATGTTTTGTTTACATCTGAGGTGAAGGTTATGTTCAGCAACTTTGTAGAGAATGGTATGAAAAATATTTTTGTAGAAAATATTAACCCTCTAACTCCCCCTCATAATGGCATTTTTTGGCTTTATTCTAACAAATTGCAAAAAACACCCCGAAAAAGGGGAAGGGCGGGGATGAAATGTTCTACAAAAATGTTGGCCATAAAATTCTAATATATATGTCAGAACACACCAAAACCCAAGACTTAACACAAACACAAAAAACCAATCAAATTCAAGATTGCTCATTAGATTTCTAGTCCAATTTTTGGGATGACCAACATATTATAAGTCAGATTTTGCGATCATCTTCATAATATTTAGGTCATCCCAAAATCTGACTAGAAATTTGATGAACAATCTTGAATTTGTCTGGTTTTTGGTTTTTGTGTTAAGTTTGGGTTTTAGTGTGTTCTGACATATATAGTATAATTTTATGGCCAACATTTTTGTAGAATATTTCATCCCCGCCCTTCCAATTTTTCGGGTTTACTAACGCAACCTCGTATCTCAAAAATTACTACTTTTCAGGAGAGACAAAATACATTTTAAAATAAAATTCTGACATTAAAAAAAATTTTTTTTCTTAATCTTGAAGGCAATGACATTTTCGATGAATTTTCAAGGCAAATGCAATGATAAAAATATTTAACCATTATTTTTTTACCGTTTTTTGAGATACGTGTTTGCTGCACTGAAAAATTGTTTAAAAGCGTAACATACGTGATTGCGTTTTTCCTAAATAAGAACAAATCGATGACCGTTTTTAAATTATTTTATTTCAGGAACATATTAATAACTCCATGAATTATTCTTTATCATATAACAATATTATTAGTTAACTTATTATTTTTTCTTTTTGGTAATTATAACAAAACAATACATTTCAAAAGTTTTTTTTGAGATCTTTTTGTCTTATTTATAGTAAAGTAATATTATTAAAAAAATATAAAATTGTAGTAAATAATATTTAGTGTTATAAAAGAAAATACATATGTTTATTTTCACTGATGTATTTCAAATTATCATAAAAAGTATGATAATCCTTTGGAAGTAATGGTTTAAGAGACTGCAAGTCTTTGTACTTTTGACAAGTTACTGGGATTTCTTCCAAATATAGCTCTTTAACTTCGGTGTCAATAGAATATTAACTGTTTAAGCGTTGAGGAAGAATTTCCCATTCATTATCAAAAGATAATTTAAACATTAACTTATCAGCGCAGTATTTCAATCCTCTTAGCTGTATCTTTTCGATTAGTTGTTATCTTTTCGATTAATTGTTTCTTTCGTAGCAAGAGAAATAGCGTAAGATTGCTTTTGGTCCCAATTTAAATCATTCCAGAATGAATTAAATTTTTTTCTTGTTTTTTCAGGAATCTCATTACATTTTTTGCTTTGACTAGCAGCACATTTTTTCGACGTACATCCTGGCTTTATTTTTCGTTCACTTCTCATAATAAGTAAACGGTTATCTACCTCTTTTCTATTTAAGCTAAAATAAGCCTTGCCTCTTTCACGAGCTTTCTTAACTTTATTTCGTTCCCAATCATTTATATTACCCTGATTCTTACAAGTTCACTTACAATGTTCACTTAAAGTAATTTTTGATGGACGTGATGGACTTAAATCATTTTGTTCATTTTCACTTTGGTTTTGCAATAAAACATTTGAAGAAGCATGAGATGAAAACGATTTATGTAAATCTTCAACGAAAAGTTCCGTAGTTTCATCTAAATGCATATTTACAAACAAACTAGAATCGAAATGTTCTTCTGCATCATCAACTGGAGTACATTTAACAGGAATGAAAGTCCCAGATGTTTCATCAAGCACCATAGCTGTTTGGTCATTTTGAATGTCATTCAAATTATTTTCACTGTTATTATATTCATCGTTGACTTTTTTATTTTCTTTTGATTTTTTTCTGTTCATAAGCTCTTTTGACGACATACTCTGTAAAATGTGTTAGGAATTAAATGTCGATAGAAGTCACAAAAATAGCTAATTCCTACCTATTTGTGTGACTTCTTTCACTTTTTGTTTATTTTTGTTACTTACCGAAATTTAATTTTTACCTGCATATAATAAAAAAAAATATTATTTAAGTATTTTTACTCAGTTAAAATAATAACTTTATTGACGTGACAATGAGTATATTCAATAAAAGCAATAACATCAGTAATGCCACATTTATCTATTTTTTAAAGTAAAGCTTAAACCAGATTAACGCAGTGTACTGCCACATTTTATTATATCTTGAATATTAGAAAGCATATATAATTATATATAGTTCTAAATATGCCATATATACTTGTATATGGTTCTGTATAACTTATATATAAATAAATATGGTTCATTATGCAAGCCATATATAATTATATATAGTTTTATATATAAATTTATAATATATAATATATACTATATATTATCATATAAATCATATCCACCAATTTTATAAAGACCAATATTTAATTATATATGGTATATGTAATATATAATAATATTTGACAATGCATATGTACTGTATACATATGTATGATAATATATTATTAGATAAGGCCACATATGATTATATCTAAACTTTTTTACTCGGGTAGTGAATACAAGGGGAAAATCACTTTTTTTGATAAATAAATAATCGAAATTTATACTTAATTATCTTTCTTAAAACGTATAACAAATGGAAATCAGATAAAAACATCCAAGTTATTACAAATACCCCAGGTCAATATTGTGTCAAACACCACTAGGTTAGGAAATTAAAAAAAAAATATAGTTTTTTTTTACAATTTTTTATGCTTAATTATTTATATATTTCTTAGATCCATAAATACACAAATATGAAATTTTTATCCTCCAAAATAGCGCTAACAAATTCTTTCCAAAACTCTTATTTTACGAAGTACATCATAAGAAATAAAAATACCCAAAATTACATATGCCCCTCGTTTAATTTAGTGAGGGCAGCTATTTAATTTCGACGACAAGGCACTTCCGGCCTACTCTGTATTTGGGGCATATAGCGGATATGGTGGCGGTCATGATGGACCACTCTCACTATTGCACTGATAGATTGGAGGTACTTTCGCTTGATGTCTGTAGGAGCTCTATGCACGAGGAGAGTATCAAGCACGTTCTATGCTCGTGGTTGCTTTTACTGGAATCGGCATAAGGAGCTCGAAATTGTTCATTGGCGGGGTATGATCGATGATGATCCATCAGTCTCAAGGCGTTAAAACGTATCTCAGAGTTTAGGTGTGCTGGTGCCACACCAACCTAACCTGGCTATGTTGTAGAGGAGAAAAATATAGCCAATATTTAATTTAGCTATCGAATCTCATATTTAGGGGTTAAAAAGTGGGACCAAATGTATTTTTCTGCATTGTATTCACGTTGATTCCAAAATATATTTTAATTGTCTACCAAACGAGAAGGTATGTTATGATGAAGGTCTATACCGCATGCGGATTCTAGAAAAAAATTTGAATTTCATTCGATTTTCCACAAGTTTTTGTTTAATAATACAATACATTTTTATAAAATCTTTATTTTCAACATTTATACTTCACAATATTATTTCTCTGAGCGCCCCGGTGGGCTAGTTGGTAGCGTGCTAGCTTATCAGTGCGGGGGTCGTGGGTTCAATTCCCACCAGAGGCCTTTGTTGCTAGTGCTCGGTTAGGGTATTAACATATAATTTGTAATTATATGATTAATAAATAAAATAAATAAATAAATAATATTATTCCTCTTTGTCAATTTACATGCTAGTTCTTAATATTTTTATTAGTTTTTTTCTCTTAAATTCGTTGTGAGGTGAAATTTGCAACTTTTGTTTTTAATTTTTTTATTTCGTTCTTTTTATGTTAACTATTTTTTTTTATTTTACTGTAATTGGAAACCAACACACCCATTTGATCAACTGAATGTTACAATAACACTTAGGTTTTTTTTTTTAATTTAGAATTATGTGAAAAAGTTGACGTTATAATTAATCAATCAGCACTTAAATACTGCCAAAAACTTTAACTAAGCTCGAATCGATAATAATTGTGTAAATCGCTAATTTAACAAACCAAAACTTTCGTATGGGGTAAAATGAGTTGATCTATTTGTTTGACTGCTTAAAATTAATTTGGACATGCACCACTGTTGCCAAATATAACCCAAAATTATAGTCAAATCTATAATTCCTAGAAAATAGCTAAATTATTTAAATTTTAAAAAATTTTGCAATAAGTTTCCAAATAATTTAATTTCTGTTGAAAAATTACAAAAAACTTTAATTAAAATATTCCGAAAAATTTATAAATTTTAAAATAGTAATATTTTAACAATATTGCCAACGAAATAAATGCATTAAAAATGTTTAAAAACAAGAAGACCGTCTTATCAACAACCATTTTTGTTAGCAAAATTTTTCTATAATGCTTTAAAATACCGAATACGAACTAAAATGTTATTAAAAATCTCTACTTAAGTGTTTGGCGAGGAAATAGTTTTATTAAATATTTATAGTTATAACAGGTAAATAACATTTTTTGCTGCTCCTACACACATAAATATTTAGTGCTAATCGAATTGTAAAGCATATTTTGAAACAAACAAATTCTGAAACCATATTCAAATGTGTTCGCTTATAATTTTGGGTGTTGCAACAAAAAATCAGTTATATTAACAGCTTTTATTGTAGCTTCGATGTCGATATGACTTTTCTAAATATTATGCGGTGCTCTCTGGTGTAAAATTTGTGCCATAATTTTTTACCAATTTGTGCCATAATTTTTAACCATGATTTTAGTTGAAATAAACTTTTTGTATTTAGAGTAATATGTCATTTTCTATATTATTTTCGCTTTTTAATTTCAAAGCTGTTTCTATTTAATATTAGGTCCATTCATTTGCTTTTCTCAGTAAGAATTACTCAGTAAGAAACTTACAGAGAGTAAGACAAATTAACTCTCCAAATGAATTAAAAAAAAAAAGTAAGCGAACAGAAAATTTGCAATAATTTACAAGCTTGTTAAACAGCCGATTGTAGAACCAAATGCAAAAATAAAATATAACTGGTGGATATTTCAAAAGTGGATTCTTGTTGTAAAATTATGAGCAGAAACATTTTAGAGGGTTTTCTTACTTTTTCCATAATTCATTTACAGTATTTGTTGCTTAGTACTTGCATACAACAACGTAGTTGTAAAACATTTTTATTTGTATTTGTTTTTTCTGCTTGAAAATTCTTCCTGGCAAAAATATGTCCAGTAAAAATTTGCAAAATCTCAAAATCTAACTGTCACTTTATTCTCTCTTTTTTATTTCTGTTTACTGAGTATTTGTGTAAACGAACTCCATCCAGTAAAAATTTGTACATATTATTGAGTAAACGAACGGAAACATTGGTTCTGGTTGATTTCAAAATATTTTCACCATATGATTTTGTTCTTCTATAAGCGTATACGTATTTTTAATTCAATAATAATAATAATATTGCTCATACGCCACGTTATGAAAATTCAGCAGTTTTAACCCTTCTTCAGGCACATATTTTGAGCCCTTAGTTCTGGCACATGGTGTCTGGCCAGACCCCCATACATTTACATGCATTTGTATGGAAATAAGGGCTGTTTGCCGTTAAATTTTTTACTAAGATAGGAAAATATTTGTTATATTTTGTGTTTCTATTTCTTTTTACTGTGTTATTAGCTACCTGAGGAAGAAAAAATAGACCTGAACATTTCTTTGGAATGAAAAGGGCAACAATTTTTTTGTTCTATATATATTTCTCTTTATTATGGGTAAAGTAATAAATGTTTATGACAAAATAGAAAATTATTATGAAGAATACATTGATTTTTTTATTCAGAATTTTGCGGAAGGCAACAAAAACATAAATAATCTACTTTTGAATGTTGCTGACAAACAGGATTGTTGCATTTGCAGCAAAAAAAGCGTGTCTTACGGCGTATTTTGTCACCTTGCTGCAGGCAAATTCTGCAATCTTTTTTGGCAGCTAGTGTGTCTGGACCACTGCGTGAAGCCACATTACGGTTTGCTATATTGAGAGGTCTCCCAAAGTACGCTTCAAATGCTATACGAGTTTTAGGTTGAGCCACAATGTGCGGATTATTGATGCGATTTTCAACGTTGGCCAGTACTAATTGCTTTGCAAGTTTATATAAAAATATGCGTCTTTTTTCTTTTCTTGTATTTTCATCATTTAGCTTACATATAATGTAACTTGCCAATGCCATCACATCAATCATGTTGCAGAAAAACGCGTATGTCCAGCGTCTGGTTGACCGTTTTGTTGTGTAATGAGTTAGCATTTGATCCATCGTATCGACTCCGGCTTTAGTTGAATTGTAAAATAAAATTGCTTCCGGTTTCATGGCTACGCCTTCAACATATTTTGTGTAATGCATGGTTGAAATTAAATTGACTGCCTTATTTTTTTTGGGCACGTAGCAACAAGATTTTCATGAAAACCAAACACACTTGAAATAATTGGTCGTCTGGTGCTCTTCATAACTTTCTTAGGAAGACAACAAATGCCAGTCCCATAGCAGCCAGTCGTTTAGCGCCGTTCAATGAGGTGAAAAAATTATCAGAAATAATTGTTCTGCCACTGTTTGCAATTTGCGAAATACATTAGAACGTTTTCACCTTGATTTATCTCCCGATTGTCTCCTTCCTTTCCAGTGTATAGTTTTCCTTTCAATGGAAATTTAGTCTTAGCATCGCATGCCCACCAAACTTTGATCCCATACCTTGCAGGTTTTGTTGGGATATATTGGGTGAACTTTGTGCGTCCACGATACGGAAACAACTGCTCATCGATGGTGATATTTTCATAAGGTTCATAATAATTTTGCAGATTTTCATTGAGAAAATTTCTCGGAATGCCCGCGTACGACTATTATCGAAACGAATATATCTGGACAGAGTAATGAATCGTTTGTGCGACATAGCCGCACGGAATATGGGCAGCGAATCAGAACGCCACAATATACTGGAGTCTTGCATATTATTATGGCTGAGACCAGAAGCCAACAAAATCCCAATGAATGCATCTAGCTCAGAGCTTGTCAAATCAATCCATTTTCTTGGGGTAGACTCTGGATGTTCTTCATTCCATTTTCTAATTGATTCTCGCCCATGCCGATTTGTTTCACTAATGATGACAAACGTAATATTGGTTGAGAAAAATAGCTCAACTGGATTGGTGAGCCTTGTTTTTGTTCCAGATCGAAAACGCATGATATTATGCTGGCGCAAACGAGAAGCAGGGGGTTCAGTTTCGTTCCATTTAGTACCGTCTTTACCATAAAAACAGCCTGAGTCGACTTCATTTGCTGCTTCAGCATCATTTCCACTTTCTTCTTCTTCATCTACGTCTTCATCACTATCATAAAGTTCGTTAGGTTCAATTTCCAAATCATTTTCTATGTCTGATGCATCATCTTCTGGCACATAATCAGCAGTGTCGTCACCATCGTTTTCAAAAACATCATAATTTTCATCAGCTTCTACCTGACTTTGAAAATCACGCACTAATGCCTCTGACAATTGGGGTTGCAAATTCGCGCTACGCAAGCGGGTATTATAAATAAATTCCAGTTCATCAGCCATAATATACTAACAACGCAACAAATCTACCTGCGTAAAATTATTCACAAGTTTAAAATTACCGCACAAAAACTAGATTACTTCTTCACTGTTCAACGTTCAATGAATAACTAACTCACAAACAAAATCAGAAGAAAGAAAGAAGCATAAAAGAATAAAGTAAATACAAATTTCCAACTCGTGCCATGGGCTTTGCCTATGCGTTCATACAAAATGCATAGGGGTCTGGCCAGACACCATGTACCAAAAGTAAGATGAAGATTTTTTATTTGGCTTTTTTGTCCTGTTCCAAGGACTTTATTTAATTATTAATTTATACATCGAAAGCCAACAATATTTTGGGAGATTACCTGAAATTACAGCCATGTACCTAAAATAGAAGTATGCTAAATTGAAGCATGAAAATTAAATATGTTCCACTTCGAGGGTTAAGTTGAAACTTTTAACTACATAGAGTAGCCGCTCGCAAATTAGAACCGCTTTGTTTATGAAGCAAAAAAATTGAGGAAATATACTTCCAAAAACTAAAATAAATCACTTTTTAATTTTTTTTAATTCAATTTTATTTTATAAAAACAATAAAACAAAACGTAATATTTCAGTCCTATACATCAAATGTATTTTTTTTAATTAAAAATAAGAATATAAAAAAAACTAATGGCAACAAAACATAACAATTCAGTCCAATAACATCACATGTAATTTTTTAAATTAAAAACTAAAAATTATACATATGTATTTAAAAAAAATAAAATAATAAAGTTAAAAGTTATTGGAGGGATAGACTGCACAGCTAAGGGATGGCTAAGTTTACAACCAATCTTTGTTTGACATATAATCAGTTATATTTGTTTGTTTTTTTTTTTTGGTTTCATCGAATTCGAAATATCATTAAAAGATTGCTTATGTGCTTAGTGGGAAATAATTCACTGCTTTTGCACCATTTTATAAAATTATTTGAGCCCCCCGGTAGGCTAGTTGGTAGCTTGCTAGTTTATCAGTGCGGCGGTCATGGGTTCAATTCCCACAAAATTTTTAATTTATTTTTTTTATCGAGCATAAAATTTTATTTATTTTATTAATTTTTTTCCAAAAATATTTTATACAAAATTAAAAACAAAATAAAAGGCTTAATAATCTTAAAAATTGTTAAAACATAAACGAATTAATCATTTTGTTTTTATTTGGTAATTTATTTATTTTTATTTATTTATTTCCATTTCCTGTACAACAAGACCTAGTCTTATATTTAAAGTACATACAGGAATGCAATACTCATACATTACATAAAGGCAAGACATACAAAAAAAAACAATTATTACTATTACAATTATTATAAAAGTTACAAAAATTAATTAATTGAAATTAATTTGAAATTAAAATTATACAAAAAATTTAAATAAAAACTTTTTGAAACTTTTTGCGTTGCTGGTTGTGTGGAAGACTAGAAGCAGAGACTAGAAGCATATAAGTAAAACTGCCATTCAGATACAAGGTACCGATGAAAGGGACTTATGATTCCTCTACCTCTTTCCGAACGGAAAAAGCGTATTTTTTCAAAAAGATGTCGTGGAGTTTCTGTATAAATAATTTTATGCAGATAGATAAGTACACGTATTTTCAAATAATTGTCGAACGAAACGCCGTAAAGTTTTGTGGAAAAATTGGAAATATGGGCATGCTTTCCTAGACCATACACATATTTAATAATGTTATTGTAGATAACGTTGAGCCTTCCCTTAATTAAAGAATCGCAGTTTGCGAAGAGTTCACATTAATAAATTAAACCAGGAATTAAATATGTCTTTGCAAGGAGAATTCTTATTTTTATGGGAGTGTAATACTGTGACGACCAAAGAGGCCTTATTTTGACGAAAGCTTGTCCAACAAGTAGGTTTACATGATTTGTCCAAGTTAAATTGTTGTTAAACATCTGTTTTGAAAACTATTTTAGTATTTTTTTTTTTTTATTTTTAAGGTAAAATTTAAATTGTTTTTTGTGCTAATTTTTAGAATTAAAACAAGTTTTTAGTGCTATTCTAAGTGGATGTCCTATTTTCAGACATGAGTCGGTTCATTTAATCTATGTAACATTTTAAGGCAATTTAAGTTTTTCAATATCCACTTTTTTAAAATTAGTACATTTTTTGTGCTAATTTTAGCAAATCGATTTTCAAAAATTTCTAAAATGATTTATAAAATTAGCAAAAAAAAATTTGTAAATATCAAAAATTTTTGTACAAAAAATCAGTACAAAAATAGTAAAGTGGGATTGAAAACCGTTTACAAATTTTTCTACAAACTTTTTTTTCTGAGAGTAGGATATAATTTGTAATTATATGATTAATATAAATAAAATAAAAAATAAAATATGGAATTATTAGTATTAGAGACAGCTAGTGAGACTTCAATAACATCGTCTTCGCTGCTATCTGAAGACTCACCATCGCTACTGAGAACATGTAAAGATCTGTCATCAAACATATCTTCATTCCATCTGTCGATGTTTTCTATACCGATGCAATCGTTTGGAGCTATTTTTTCTAAAAGAGCTTGAGTTCTCTGAATAACTTCTACCTTATCCCAGTAATAATAATATCCAATTGTGGATAGAATGGAATTTCAAATGATTCTTCAGTTCACCACCTTCAGCAATTAATTGAGAACGAAACATAATTCTGTAATTGAGCTTTGTTAACTTAATAGGGTCAACCATTAGTTGTAAAGCTGCTGTACCATTTTGTGGAAAGAACAATGCAACTATGTTTCCATCGTCACTTTTAAATTTCTCGATGGGTGCATAAGCGGAGCAATTATATATAAGCAAAATGGCTTTCGGTGGCAAATTGTTTTCCTGAGAAAAGCCGATCACCTGTGAATTGAAAATATTTTAAAATTATTATTATAAATATTCGGTGAAACCATTCGTGAAAAGTCCGATAAGTCATCCAATCAAAAGTTGTAATGCAGAGAATTATTGAAACTTTAAAAACACCTGGGTTTTTTTGCTTTTCCAATTACCAATGGAAATAATATGTGTGATCTTTAGAGTTTGCACCAAGTAGGACTAAAATTTTGTCTCTTTGTCCAGGGACGTATTTTCAAAAGCAGAGACATATGTTCTGTTTGGTAGGCAACGAAATCGAAATCCGGTTTCGTCGACATTATATATTTGTGACTCCATTAACCATATCTGAGCGACCTTTGCACGATATCGATGAAAAAAGGAGTGACTGAAGCAACATCACTGAAAAGAATCTCACCACAAATTTAAAAAAAAAAACGGATACCGTGTCGCTTCTTATATTTGGATGCATTTTCATCTTTATCCGGATATTTCTCTCTAAATATTTGTTTAGCTTTCTCTTTTGATATTGGCCCAGTCAGTGTACACTTTTTTCCATTTTTGGATATTCAGCGCTGTGCAAAGTTTTATTGTTTGCCTCCTGATATGTGTTGGAAACAGTATTTAATATTGCTGTTCTATGTGATTTCATGTAAATGATTGAAGATGTTGTTACATTAAAATCTAAGGCTAACCGGTTCCCTGGAACGCCTTTGTCAAGCGTTTCTAATATTTTGACTTTAGTTTCCAATTATAGTGTTTTTTTTACATTTATTTGACATTTTTAATGATTTTAATAGAGACTGCAAAAATATGTACACGCGTATCAAATTTCACAAATAAACTGGCCAAAATTGAAGTGCAACTACAGTTAAAAGCTCCAATTTTACTTACACAAAGTTATTCATCAGTAAAAATTCTGATTGCTTTAAATTTTAAATTTGCTAAAAATTTTGTTAAAACTTAGTTAAAATCCTAACTTCAGTTATTTATTAGGTATACAAGTTAATAATGTTGATTTTTTGCTTGAAAAATGCATTTATGATAATAAAAAAATGAATTGATCCATTACTCAAAGTATTGTCGTCCATCGTTAGCCACCACTTTTTCCCATCCTTCTGGTAGCATATGGATTCCGCGCCAAAAGTTTGAGTTAAAGAATGAATCAAGCCAATTTCTGATACCCTGTTCTGCATCGATCAAAACAAATGGTAGTCAGATTGGGCAAGGTCTGGGCTATAAGGTGGGTGAGCCCATCCACTGTTTTCCAAATAGTTTTTGACCGGTCTTGCATCATGTGGCCGAGCGTTGTCATGATGGAAGATTATGGCCACGTGTCTGGTCGAATATTCTGGTCGTTTTTCGTTGATTGCTCTCTTCAGACGAATCAATTGTGTTTGGTACAGGTCCCTTATGATCGTCTCACCTGATTTCAACACCTTAAATACAAAACAACCTTTTGATCTCACCAAATACAGAGCATTACCTTGGTGCCATGGATATTCGTTGATTTGGCTGGTTGGCCGGGCTTAACATATGACTTTTTGCGCTTGGGGTTATCGTAATGTATCCATTTTTCATCATTAGTAAGAATACGATTCAATAATGACTTCTTTTTGTAGCTTTCAAGCAGAATTTCCGACATTCAATATCGCCTTTCAACGTCTCTCGGCTTCAATTTATATGGCATCCAATTTCCTTGCTTTTGAATGAATCCCAATGCTTTTAAACGTAGGGAAATGTCTTATTGTGTGACTCCCAATGATAATGCAAGTCCTTCTTGCGTTTAACAACAACTTTGTCGAGTAATGCTTCCAATTCCTTATCTTCAACTTGTTTGGCTGACCAGGCCTCTCCTTGTCTTCTGTGTCGAAATCACCTCTTTTGAATCGCGCAAACCATCGTTCACAAGTTTTTTGAGTTGGTGCATGTTGACCGTAAGCTTCTACCAACAATCGATAACTTTCAGCAGCCGTTTTATTCAAATAAAAGAAGGTTATCAGACTTCTTCGCACAACATCTCCTTTAGGCAGAAAATTCGACATTATTATAGCGATTGTGTGTTAACACTTTGGCTCTATCGAATACTAAATTATAATGACAGATGTTTACCCTCCAAAATACTATATTTGTTATTATTGACACAAACCATATCTGATAGTTATGCCATCTGTTGTCCAAATCGACATTTTTAACTTGCATACCCAATATATTTGCAAGAAAAATTTACCTTAATTCTGATAAAATAAGATTTACCATTAAATTTTGCCAGCTGTATAATTTTACTCATACTCTCTAACTCAACCTTTCCTGTTGATTGTAACATATTATCTGAATTTATTATAAAAATGTAATTCTTCTTATTTACAAATAAAATTTCTTTGTTCGCAAATAATTATTTGTTATTCTAATACGAATTGCCAGCCATTCTAATTGCGAAGTAAACAAATTTGACCTTCATTATAATTATGACTCAAATAAATATTTTTCATTAGCTACGCTGTCATTGTATTAAATACAAATGTATGAATATTGAAGGCCTAAAATGTTACTTAGGCTGTTCATAAGGAGTGTACTATTTGTTGTATGTATTGTGGTATTGGAAACAGAGTTGCTAAAATTTAATTTAAAAAAAATAATAGATGATAAGACGATACAAAATATGTACCTATGTTTAGTGTGATATGGTAAAGTAGGTTTACAAAAAGAAAACCAACAGAAAATTGTCGTTATAGTGAAATTACAATTTTAATAACTCTATTTTTTTTTAATACGACTACACAACACTTAGTACACCTTGTGAACTCCTTTACTGTTTTTTTTTTACAAAAAGAATAGTCATTAATTAGCTACTAATTGTTTTTCGTAATTCAAATAAATAACTATCGTGCCGTAAACAATTTATTATAATGAAGACTTTAATCCAACCACTAACAGGAATTATTATTTAATCTCAAATAATATTGAATAATACAAGTATTATTTTTATGCATTTAAAAAGTAAATTATTATAATTTTATTTTTATAAATAAATAGTACAAACTTTTATTTTTTTTTAAATAAGAAGTTTAAATAAAACAAATTATAAATATTGTAATTAAATTGAATTTCCTACAAACATACATGGGATTAATAAGTTGAGTGAACTTATCACGGGTGCTCTAAAATTGGGTTTTGACAAAAAAAATTTCCCACAAAAAGTGAGTACGGGGTTTGAAAACACTATATTTATGATTAAAAACAATCGCATTTTTAAAAAAATCCTAGGACGAAATTTTTGTTAGGTAGAAAATATTCTTCGGGGATGAAATCTGCATGAAAGTGTCATCTAAATCTCAAATTATACCAACTACTAAACCCTCCCATTTAAACTTAATAAATTGATACACACAATTTTAAATTTTTTTATTTATTTTTTTATTTTATTTAAAATAAACTGTACATATAATAAAATTAAAATATGATTCGAATTATATTCACAAGCTGCTCTTTGTAGCCATTTTCCGTAATGTAGATCACTAGTTGTTCGTTTAAGCCTGTTCCAAACTATCTTGAAATCTGAGTGAACAGATTCGGAAGCCACTCCAAGGTCCTAGTCCGGTATCTGCTTTAGTACAAAAATCCACCATATGGTGAAATACTGCATGCATTTTGGAAGTTACTGACAATTTTTGGTTAGTCAGTGAACAAAGTTGAAGGTAATTCTTTTTGAATGTTTCAATATGTTGCGCTGCATTTTCATCTAATATTTTGCCAAAACATGAGCTTGCCACAATATTGAAACTGTTGAGAACCTCAACAAAGAGTAAAAACTTTATTGGTAGATTTTCTTCAAGAAATGACACATTTTTTAAGAGTCTTCTTGAAGAATTACCATCAAAAGTTCCACCATGCATTAACTCTTTTTGAACATTACAAAACTAAGCCCATTCAAGTGAGATTTTTGGAAACACTCTTTCCAAACACTCGAAGACTTTAATTACTACACCTAATAATAGGTGCAGCTCAGGTGGTGGAAATTTGTCCAAAACTAATGTTTCGTCTAGCTCAGATGTAATTGGATTGTGTACACAATTCATAAAATATTTTTTAACAAAATTAAATGCTACGGATTTTAAATATTCGTCAAATATATGACTTTTTTTGTAGTTTATTATTAATATTTGTTTCAATAGATTTATTATCTACAGTTTTTCTTAAGAGTGATGTAAGTTTTAAGGTTTTTTTATTACTAAAATTATGTGTAGATTTTAAAACTGAAATATCGTGTGCAGTTAATTGATTACCAACTTCAGAATTTTCACAAGTGCTAGCAAGAGAGACCTTTAGACGACGTCTTCCACGATTATTCTCTAAAGATACTTTTAATGAGCTATTGCTAGCTTATAATTTTTCTGTTATCGTTTTAGAGGATATTTGTTCCAGCATTTTTGCTCCAGTCATACATAGAACGTTTCTAAATTTAGTTTGCTTATTGCATTTGTGGGATTTTCCTCTACACAATGGGCTTAAGCAGCTAGTGCAAAGCACCGCCATTTTTGGAGTTGGTGTAAGTTTTTTCAAAGGTCTCCCTACTCTTTGTTTGACGGATGACGATTTAATTTTATTTAACTTAAAATCTGTACACTGTGCATTTGAGCAAATGTAACACATACAATCTTTCCCTCTGATAGATGGCTTAGGACGTTCAACATTATTGTAGTTAAAAATTTTATATGACATTGCAGGGACAATTTTTTTAAGGATTTGTTTGCGACTAGAATCACATATAGATGCAGGAAACATTAAATTTGATAAGTTTGATTTAGATTATATTGTACAAAAAAAAAATATGTATTTGAATCTCTTGATCCAAAAAAAAAAAATTTAAGCAGTACGCGAAAACTGGTTTAAGAAGGACTCAACAATTCTTTTTTCGTATTTGCTAGTTATTTGTATACTCAAATAGTCATGTGTGATCATAACGTGTCCAGCTATGCATTTTTTTTTATTAAAAATTTTGTAATACCATAACTTTTGATTTCGTTGTGTGACTTTTTTAAGGACAAATTTTTTTCCTACTATGTTCTCTTTAAAAAAAATTTTTATTTTGAGCATTTGTGTTTTCAAGAGTTTGCCAAAGGCACTAAATTTTTTAAATTATAAATATAGAGCCGATTCACCATAAGAAAGTGCAAATCAGGGAACTTCAACTACCCCAAAAATAAAATTTAGGTGTAAACATTCAATACACGTATATTTTTTTTTTATTCCCTCTACCAGAATCCGTTGTCGGAGCTTTGTTATTTTGGAAAAGTTGTAACGCACGTATTATTACTTATTTATATATACTGTTATTTTGTCTTTTTGATATTTTATTTTATATTGACTTGCCTTATTTTATGTCATGTTTATTGATTATTTTGTCATTAATTTACTTATTTGATTTTAATTTCAATCTTTACATAATTTATTAATTGTTTCCTTTTTGATTATTTTATATGAGTTGCATTATTTCAATTAATAAGTTCAATGATTAACGATTTAAAGAATACTTCTTAAAAATGCAGCTATGTTTGTAATAATTATTGTTCTAAACATTGTTCTAAAAAGAGAGAAGAGATTAAAGTAATTTCATTTTTGTCATTGCGTAGGCTTTATGTTTGATAACCATAGTTTAAAATTCATTCGATGTTCAACTGTTAAAGAATAAAGTCATTTATATATTTAAGCGGACATCTGTCTTTATTTTAAATATAAAATAATAAACAGTACTTTATGTGATACGCATTTAGACTTTAGGCTACAATAAAACATTAACAGGTGTGGACATAATTGGACATTTTTTGTCTGTTGTCGTCCCTCCTCTATAAAAATTAATAAAAAATCATAACATTTATAAAATCTTGGAAAGGGATCTCCCAGCCGGGTCTCATCTCCCTTCAAAGTTTAATTTTGTTTTACAGTGTAAATAAGCTTTTTAAAAATAGGACTCGTGATCATTTTAAAATATGAGGAACAAAATGGAATGAAATAGGGAACGAGTGAAATTGAAACACGAAATGGAATAAAACGGGTAACGCCATTTGTAAAACACCCTGTGGCTGTTTTATAAAAATTCCGCGTTACCCCTTGCGGACCCACCTAATTTGTATAATGGAAGGGTATACTTTGTCGAGCTTTGCAATTTTTTTTTTGTCTATTTAGCAATTTAACTTTGTAATATATTAAAATATTAAAGAACTTTTTCCTTAAAATCCCATTTAGTTTAAAATGTGTGCAAAAATCCTTATTTTGTGTAAATTAGTGTAATTTGTGTAAGTCCCGCTTACATAAAAGTTTTTCAACAAGTCTTTTCTTTATGTTTTCTTCTTTGTGGTGAAGCCAAACTTATTTTAATGGAGTGTAAATTCTGATTGTATGTACTTACATTCAATGTGAATTTCATTAATATCTATTTGAAAAAAAGGACAGCAATAAATGATGTTTTGTGAAATTGTTATGATAAAAATTAGATTATTTTTATTAGTTGTTTATGGTTATTTAACATTTATGCTGTTGTCCCAAATGACCAAAATTTACAACCAGATAAAAAATTTAAATTAAAATCAAGTAGAAACAACATTAAATTAAATATAAACTGTTTTAAAATCAAACTAACAAGAAATGTATCTTTGGTGTTACCCAGCTAATTTGCTGAATTTTCGATATGTTACGATTTGTTAGAATAGTGTCGAAAAATACCGTTATGAAGTAGAATTAGAGGGTTAATAAGTTCCACAAAAATATTTGTGTTAATAGTTTTTTCAAAGTTCCTCAGATTTACAGAAGACACATAGTATATCGGTACGAATAGGGAAAAGGGGAAAAACTTTAACTGTTTTCTCAAAAGTTGTTAAACATGCCGTATCGAACTTTTGAAAGGAAAGGAGCCTTCAAGTTATTAGAAAAATTCAAATTATTAGAAAATTCTATGGATATCATTGAAAATTTGGACATGGATATTCCACGTTCCTGCACCCAAAAAACAGTATCAGTTGTGGCCACCAAATTTGTTGCCAATCGAATTCTGGCGGTTACTATATTCATATTAAATTATATTTTTAGTTGTGAATTTAATATAATTTAATATTTAGATTCCACATAAATATTATTACGTTCCACAAAATTTTATTTAAAAAAAAATAATTTTTAGATTTTTCCGGTATCGAATCTGGGCATTCAGATTCATAATTCACGCCCTTGCTTCTGCACCATAAGTTAATTTAATTTTCTTTGATATATTTGTTATTTAAACATTTGAATATTTTGTTTTAATTAAAAAAAAATTAAATGTTTTCCTTTACCGGGATTTGAACTCGGAAATAAGGAGTACTAGGCTAGCTCTCTACCCACTAGCCCTAAAACACTTATCAATTCTGATAGCTAATTTTGAATTTAAACAATTTGTAGAAAAAGAAATATTAGTATAAAATACCAATCATTAGTGACGTCTATTACACTATGGAACATTTTTGGGATTATTGTCTGGGGGGTGAGAAATTCCAAGTCAGGGTGATGGTCAGTATAGTAAAACCCTCAAAGGGTTTGGCGTTCGTATGTGTCAGTTTTTTTTTTATTACCTTTTAAATTTTTTCCTTATCTTGATGTTTTTTCGCTTAGTTGTAACATTTTGGCAAAAACGTAGTTTAACATAACTCGAGAACCACTTGTCCGATTTTGCTAAAACAAACTCAAAAAAATTTAGAATTACAATTTCTTTAATACGTTCATATAATGTTTTTCTTTGTAATCAACAGTTTTGCCGGTAAAAATAAATTTGTGGAGAAAAAAAAATATTTTTTTGCCTAAAAATTAAATTTTTTTTTTTTTAAATTCATAAAAAATCCAAAACGGAAAAAAGGATCAAGTGTTAATTATTTCATGTAAAGTCACATAACCTATAAACAAAATGCGACATAGATCATAAAAATCGATTAACGTGTTCTGCTTTTATTTACAATTAAGTGAAGGTATCCCATTTTGACAAGAATATTGATATTTGTTTTTATTCAAAAAAGTGTCATTTATCGCCTTTTTTATAAATTTTCCCCAATAACTCCAGACTTCTGGCCATAAACTACTAAAAAAATTAAGTAAACATTTTTATAATTTTTTATTTTTATTTTATTTATTTTTATTTATTTTAATAAACATTGCCTAGACTTTTTCTATGGTGGTTGTTCGGGACTAGTGGCATCGCATTCATCGCTATCATCAGTTTCTGAACCACACATAATGTCAATGTGTGACTCCACTGTTGGCCCTTCTGCATCTCCTGAAAATTCTTTATCATCAAGATCATCCTTGTCTTGCTACACAAGCTTACTCCACCAGCAAATTTCCGCAATTATTGCACTCGGCGACTTTTTGCCTCTATATCTGTAAGTTTTTGTTTTATTAAAAGGAGTTTGAAAAAATAAAAAATCAGTATTACCTCATTTCAAATGGCATAGCAACTTGATGATAGCGTTCACCTTGTTCATCAGATTCGGTAGCCAATTGTTTGCTGAAGTAGTCCAGATGATGATGTAAATAATGGATTTTCAAGGACATGTGGACACCAATTTCCGAGAATGCTCTTAACATCCTTGCGACAGAAACATCGTAGTTGTTAGAACGATGCTTTCCCAACAAGCCTTCTATTACTTCTTTGATTGCCTGCCATGCATTCAATTCAGCGTCAATCAAAATATTGTTGAATGCGTCACTTTTAATCAGCTTTCGTATATCTGGACCATTTACTACGCCTGATTGGAAAAAATTAATTTGTTAAGATGGGAAATCATGGGAAATGAATGTAATATTATAACTTACCTTCTTTAATTTTACTTTCGCTGAGTCTCGGGTAAATTAGTTTCAAACACAAGAAAACTTCATCTCTTTTGGCGACAGTTTTGATAAAATTCTTAACAATTCCAAGTTTAATATGCAGTGGAGGCAGCAATATCTTCTCCTTCGGCACTAGAGGCTCACGAATAATATTGGCCGTTTGTAACCTGCTGTGCTCTCTGAGTTTCCATCCGTGGCATGCATATTGGTCACCGGAAAATCGTGTGTCCCAATCGCACAAAAAGCACATATATTTTATATAGCCGCTTTGAAGACCGCAAAGCATTGCTACAACTTTTAAATCGCAGCATATGCGCCACATATGTTTGGCGTAGTTAACCATTTTTAAAATATTTTCCAGTGCATCATATGTTTCTTTCGTTTCTGTACTATATAGCCGATTGGAACTGAAGGTTTTTTATTGGTCTTATGCAGTAAAACCGCCTTCAAGCTGAGTTTTGAACTGCCAATAAATAATCTCCAGTCATCTGCTTCATATTTTATTTCCATTGCGTCCATCAATTTTCCTATATCCGGGCAATATGCAGAAGTTTTTTCATCATTCACAAGGAATAAACTTTGCAGTGTTGCCTGACGACTTCGATAAGCTGTTACTTTCACACCGGGTGCCAACAAATTGTTTGATTTCAAAATGGAAGCCAGCTCTTCCGATTTATGCTGTGTTAATTCCAACTTGGCAACAATTGAATCAAGCTTATTTTGATTTATTAAAATTGGATCATTGGATACTGATGGCTCATATGGGGGATCATCACGTGCATGATATGTCGGAGCAGTCGTAGAAGAGAAAATATCTGGGCTAGAAGCTTTTGGCACAGGAATGTGATCCGAATGAGGCAATGGTGCTGCGGCACTTGCAACACCAACGTAATTATACGATTTTCTTATCCTTTTTGCGGCTCCTTTATTCACACATGCATAGCAATTCAATGGATTGTGACCTTCGCCAGGATTAGTCCAAGTCATTGGGATACCGAATGGCATACTTTCACGTCTTCTATTTTTCCAATCCATTAGACGGTTGTAGCAGCTTTTACACACTATATTTGGTACCCAATTTTCGTTCACTATAACATTTTGGTTGAAGTACATCTCGTATGTTTGAACAAAATCAGTACTGAAATTTCCCCTTTTTTTATGTGTTGAGACATATTGACCACAGCAGTAGCAATAGCTATTTATATCTGGCTTGCACAGTTCCATATTCTGTTCAGTTTTGTTCACTTTTAAAAAACTGGAGAAAAATCACTTTTACTGTTCGCGTTCGTCGGCACTTGTTGAATGACAAAATTCACAGAACCAGTGTGAGAAAGAGAAGAAGTATAATGACAATGCATGTTTTATGTGAACATTACAGAACCAATGTTGCCACATCAATATTTCTCTTTTAGTACAGTAGAAAAATATGAGAGAGTTCGGCTTGTGAGTGTCAATGTTTTCTCCAAATAATGTTGTGCATATCTGGAGCAAATTTTTGAAATTCATACATTTACCTAATTGTGAATAAATGAGAAACGCGTGCATCGATTTTCATGATCTATGCCTTTTTTTGCTCATGAGTTATGTGACTTTACGCGAAAGTAATTAGTTTTGGCACTTTTTTCCATTTTGGATTTTTTATGAATTTAAAAAAAAAAAATATTTAAATTTTTAGGCAAAAAATACTTTTTTCCCTTCATACATTCATTTTTAACTTTGAAAGTGTTGCACATATAGGAAAACGGTATAGAAACAGATTAGAGAAATTGTAATTCTTAATTTTTCTAAATTTGTTTCATTAAAATCGGACAAGTGGTTCTTGAGTTATGTTAAACTACGTTTTTGCTAAAATGTTACAACTAAGCGAAAAAACATCAAGATAAGGAAAAAATTTAAAAGGTCATAAAAAAAACTGACACATACGAACGCCAAACCCTTTGAGGGTTTTACTTTACTGATCTAGTACCATCACCCTGACTTGGAATTTCTCACCCCCCAGATTGGCTGTTGTACTGTTGTGATCAGAATAACCGTACTTGTTACCACTTTTGAATATCGACAATTTTGTAGTAAATTTGATAATTTGTATTAAATTTCTAATAAATTCACTAAATAAATGGTTGCTTCAACCGCACACAAATTCTAAACGAATTTAATTTTTAAAGATGATTGGAAATACCAATAATTGAATAATTGAATAGGATTGATTTTTAGTTTCTTTTCCCTTTTTTTTAATCCCCAATATAACGTTTTTGCTTTATTAATGAATTTCGGGCTATTTCAAATAAAATTAAATCCTCAAATATAAATGTTAATGGTTTTGACCGAATTGCAACCAATCTTTTCTGTGGGTGTATGAAATCTCTGTTGTTTTGGTCTTTTAAAATTTACGATGTATCAATGTTCAAGTTGGATACTTTTAGAGCCAAGAAATGAGGGCCCAAGAAATTTGGCCCCTATATTGGATATGAAAAATTGCCCCAAAAAAGCAAACAACTTGGGGCGTATTTTCATCTTTGCATTGTAGAAAGGTCCCAAAGTAAAAATTTAAAAATCTCCAGGAATTTGGGGTCAAATTAATTTTTTTATATGGGGTCGAATTTCATTATGGAATTTAGCCCCAATTTTTGAAAATTAAAAATGGCCCCAATCTGTGTTATATAAAATTTGGGGCCAAATTGCATTTTCATTAAATTTGAAATTTTTTTGGTAAAACGAAAGATTATAACAGTATTAATTTTCTTGATGGAACACGTTGACGATGGTAGTGAAAAAGTGATCATTAAAGAACGAGCAAACGGAGTGTATTTGTTTTTTTTTTTTGTGGAAAAAATATAATAGTTTATTATTATATTTAGTGGCTCAAAAAATGATCTTGAAAAAAGAGTCCACCTATAAAGATCTTGCGAAATATGTTTGTTGGTATCAGTCATGTAAAGGTAGGGTAAATTTGTTTCATATATTAAGAGTTATAGAAGTTAGAGCCAAAGGCGCAAATTTTTCACCAAAAATCAAAAAATTTTCATTTTCTTTTTCGTATATTGATAGTTGCAGAAGTTGGCGCTTCCGGCGAAAATTTTGTCTTTCATACATTAAGAACAAATGAAATTCTTAACAGGTTTCAATATTGCCGAACTCTGAGACGCAAAGTCTTGAAAAACCATTCGCTCTAAAATTTTATAAGATCGTCGGATGCTGCAAAAACCGCATATCGGAAATTGATGACTCTTTCATTGCTACCAGCAAATTTAATAAGAACTGGTGGGAGGCCACACGTCGCAACATTTTACTCATGGACAGACAGCAGAAATTTACTTATTTTTCAAACTATTTTGAAAGGCTGTGTATGCGCATCACTAAAATAATTGATTTATATAAATAAGTTTTAATATTCTTACTTTTTAAAATATTTCAATTTAGGTTGGTCCATAATGCACGATGTTAACTGAATTATGGTTGAACCAATCTAATAATATAGGTTGGTACAACCATAATGTACGATGTTAATTGTAAATTATTGTAATAGAAGGAACTATGACAATTATGTGTGAAGTAAAATATTGGTCAAATGCTCGCCACGGCTTCGGCAGCATACCTCTATCCGCTGGTTCTTATTTTCAATGACTCTGAAATATAATTGAAGTTCAATGTTGTTAATGTGCCAAATTATCTCATCCTTTAGCTCTTAAATTCTTCTTGGCTTATTGACGTACACTTTTTCTTTTAAATACACCCAAAGAAAGAAGTCCAACAGTGTCAAATCGCATGATCGTGGCGGATAATTAACATCGCTACGACGCGAGATAACACGGCCATTGAATTACTCGCGCAAAAGAGCCATTGTTTCGTTGGCTGCGTGGCAAGTGGCACCATCCTGTTGGAACCACATATCGTGCACATCCATATCCTCAATTTCTGGCTCCCAGAATTCCTTTATGATCTCGCGATAGCGAACACCGACGTCGGGTCGAGGTTGACGGCTCTTCTGCCACACTATCGCAAACAACAACAGCAATGTTGTCCGCAGAACGAACTGGGTGAGCATGTACAGGTGTTTTCACATTCCCTACAGACCCGGTTTGCTGAAATTTGCTCACAATCCTCTCTATTGTGGACACATTTGGTCGATTATGCTGACCAAAACAATCACGAAGTGATTGATTTTGATATGAACGCCCTTTTTCGTAAAAGGCGCGTTGTTCAATTGCGTACCTCTCCATGACTGAATTTGTCAAACACTGAAACAAAGCAATGTCAAATTAAGTTGGGCAAAAAACTTGACGTTAAGGTGTGACTCACAATTACCATCGTGTATTATGGAACACCCTTTATATAAATATGCCCCAAACTTAATTTAATTAATTAATTTGTGTTTGGTTCTGGTCATTTTTCATTATATTTTTAGGGTTAATTTTCATTATTCAATTGTGCCTCAAAATATGGAGCTTAATTACATTTTAAGATTGTGGTCATATTTCTTAGGACCATTTCGCACAACGCAACCGTGAACTAGAGCGATTTTTGAAATTTTAATTGATCTTTTTAAGTATCAACTGCGAATTTTTTAATTTTATTTATAATTTTTTGAATTTAAATTGTGTTTTTTTATTTCGGATTTTTTTTATTAATTCAAATTGTCATTTTTAAGCAACTTTGTCTACATTTATGGGAAATTCTTTTATAAAGAACTTTATTTTATATCTCTATATCTATAACTACTTGTTTTCATATATGGACTTCGACGGAACACGCAGTTATGTTGTATGCCCTGCCCAGCAAAACCACACATTACCAAATATTGTGTCTAGTAATGTGTAACCATAGGGCACTAGGATTACTTTACACCTTACTTAACTGATGAATTTTACAGGCGATGAGCCTCAAAGTAATGTATATACCCATTACCTTAGAGGTGATAATGTAAGGGATTACTTATATGGTTACGAGAATGGAAAAAGTAATGTGTATAAAAACGATTTTTAAAAAAGAGTAATTTTATTAAAAATATTATTGCAAATATTTTAAAAGTTATTAAAAATAATGTGGTCATGATGGGAATAGAACCAGGGAACTCTGGGGCCAGCCAATAGCTCTACCTACTGAGCTTTCGACGCATATAGTATTTGATTGTTTTAAACTCAAACTAATTGTTGCGCTTCGTTTTTTCGCTAGTGTTGTCAAAACAAACACACATTACCCTTTTGCTTACCAAAAAACACAAAGTAATGTATTTAAAAATAGATTTTCGAAAATATTTCAATAATTACTTTACATTTATAAATCATATATTACGTAATCAATAGTCAGTAACTTATTACTTTATGCTTGCAAATAATGAAAAAGGTAACGAGCTATCATTACAAGGTAACGCATGAGAATATCGCACCCATTTCCAAAGTTTTGCTGGGTGCTTTACTTTTACTAACAAACACATAATTTATTTGTTAGTTTTGTTAGGATTAAAAATATTTTATCAAATTACAAACAGAGAAATTTCAATTATTTTTATGACAAATATATTTGTTGACATATAAAAGAGAAAAGTCAAAAAACTTGGCAACATTTTTATAAATTCTTTTATTTATATAGGCTTTCAAAGCAGTTATTATAGTATAAATGCTTTGAAAGTCTATATAAATTAAGTTGTTACTAAAATATTTGCAATATTAAATACATTTGTTTTGATATAAAAATAAACTCATAATATTGAAATATTAGCGATTCCAGTTAAGACTTAATATGGAATTTAAATCTCAGATTTTTAATTAAAAATAATTATATAATTGGAATCATGAATTTTCTTGTTTAAAATAAAATATACAAATAAAATAATTATACTTAGGACCTGAGCGAGGTAGCTAAATAAATTCTAAACTAAATACAAATTGACAAAAGATTTTAGAAATTCTTTGAAAAATATTTGAACATTTTTTAAAATTTCATCAAAATTTGGAATCCTGAATTAAGTTCAGATTTTATTTAGGCAGATTTCATTGTAAGCAGCTGCTACATAATATTTTGTACACATTACAAGGTTCGATAACTAGGACAAAATTGAGCAAATTTTCCTGATTTCAAAGCAAATTCATCTCCTTAACGCACAAATTTCAGTAAATTTCCCTGAAATCAGATAAAACTTAATTGGAAAGAGAATCAATTTGAAAAAAAAAAAAAAAAATACAATCAATTACTAAATATTTAAAAAAAATGTTATCTGGCAAATAATTTTGGGGGTATGCCACTGATTCTTATTATAATCTTATCATCATATTTTCACAATTTTTAAACGGCTGCGAGTTATTGCTTTTCATAGAAGTAGCAAAAAGAATTTTGTTTGAAAACCGTTTTCTTTTGAAGTTTTGGGTTGATAAGCACGAATTGACAAATTTAGTCATGAACGGATTTAGTGTTGCATTTTGGTATACCTCCTGTAATGAAGTAGGTAAGTACTACATATTAACTTTGACTCTATTTAAATTTATTTTTGTTTTTCTAGAGTTAAGCTTCTTGTTAATGTTGCTTATAAGTATTTAAGAATATTATCAAAATAAGAAAATGCCAAAAAAAACTTATTTTATATTAAGTAATTACTCTGCGGGGAAAAAAGGGGTCAGTTGGGAAGTGGGACCTGTCCCGTCAATGGTGAAAACGGGACCGGTTCCAAAAATACATATCACGAGATAGATGAAAAGGGGACCGGTTCGTAAAGTACCTACTACGTGACCGGTTTAAAAGTCATGACATGTTATTTTAGACCATGTCACAGAGGGCAAGCCCATGTTAAAGTGACCGGTCCCTATGACAATGAACCGATCACGTGACGTGTAATGCCATTTAATATTATGTTTATTATATTGTATTTAAGAAAATATTGACATGACAAAATCTATCTATCTAAATCCATTTGTCAAAAACCAAAAACCCAGATCGGATATCGCCTTTTAAAATATTTTAAATAAATAACATTCAGCATAGTTCTCCGGCTTTTTAAAGTAAAGACAATGAGTGAACAGTAACACTATTTAGTTTTTTGCTATAATCACGAACTAATGTTTCTCAGGCCAGAAGTTTGAATCAAAGAACATTTTCAAGAAATTTTAAAAGATGCAATAGATCTCGGTTGGAAAAATTGAAGTTTATGAATTAGAACATCATCATTTAGGCCAATCTTAAATTTTATGTAATAATCTACATAATCGGAATGATATGAAAACAGGAATAATCAATTTGTTCATAACCCATTGCTTGCTATTGGGTTATGAACTAATTGATTATTCCCTGTAACAGGATAAGAAATTTGATTTATAGTAGGAAATGTTGGTGATAAAATTGCGTTGGAGGATGTATTATTATAATTATGTGATTGACCAGTGGTAAATTGCGAAATCAAAGACGAAAGTGGCATAGGGGTAACATAATTGACTTGGGCAGTATTTGCAGGAGTTGGCACAATGAATATGAAATTGATAGTATTACAGGAGATTTATTTGACATTTTATTCCTCTTTGGGGACTTAAGATCTTGCTTAATGGTAAAGTTCACCAAATTTTGATGGTTTAGTTTGTACAGACAAAAAGTCTTTATAAGGTCACATGCCTTAAGCCCAGTACACTTCATGTGGTAGTTACCTAAGCATAACCAGAAGGCAATCCATGACAAAATAAAAAGTGTTCATTGAAATAATTCGTTGCTGGGTGGATTATATGTTAATTCAACAATAGATGGCGCACACAAACCAGTAGGGCTGTAATTCGAAGAGCAGATAGTAATACTAAACAAATGTTTACACTGTTGCATTAATTATTATTAAAAAAAAAAATTATTCTCTCATAACTGCATCGCTGTACGTGTTTTATGTGACAATTTTGCTGAAAAAGTACGACACGTTTTTATTCTGTTTCTGCACTTGATTTATTTTTTTGATACACATATAATATTTTAAATTGTTAGAAAATTTTCTTACGAACATTTGTCACAACGAAATCAAAATTTTGGAAAAGGGAATTCGGCGGATGACTTTTTCATTGGAAGTGGTAGGAAAAGGAAACATTTAATTATAATTAGATTTGAAAGGTTTTATTTTTGAAACATTAAGGTAAGAAGAAGTGGACAAAGTTAAGATATAATAAAGGATTTCGTTTACAGGAAAATAATTGGTGTTGCATAATTTTCCTAATACTGGAGCCTATTAAATTGCTTAAGGCAAAAGATGGTTTTTCTATGTGATTGGTTTTTAAATGCAAACATACCAAAATATGTAATATTTTGATCTTAAAAATCAGAATTTTTTTCTTTAATTGCCCTGCGCGAAAAGTACCTTTTGCAAGACATGTCACGTGACCCGTTCATTGTTTTGAGATGACGTATCTTTATCACATTTTTTGTATCTTTAATAACTTATATGGCATTTAGAGGGTAAAAATCACTTAGTCATTGAACGAAATAGTGTAAACAACAAAGTTTTTTTTTTGGTTCGAAAATGTCGAAATTTGTGCAAACAAAGCATCATTTGCGGGAAGTTTTTTTGCTTTATTACTTCAATTGAAAAAAAGTGCAGCTGACACATCGTTTGCTCACCGAAGCTTTTCCTAAATATCTTCCGTTGATTTCAATGTGCGAGAGATGGTTGGTGCGGTTCAGAAGTGGTGATTTTGACACGGAAGACACATACCTTACCTGGTCAGTAAAAAAAGATTGAAGATGTTGACTTGATGAAGATTTTGTGTTAAACTCAAGTAGATGCAGTCACTTAAGCAGTAATTTTTAAACGTTTGCAGGCAACAGAATTCATCACACACTAGTTTAAGCCGATAGACGTTGAAAGACGATTTCGCATATCCGTAATGCTGCATGACCACCATAAAAAGATGATATTTTTGCATGGAATAATTACTGGTGATGAAAAATGGATTTATTACACTCACCAAAATAGTTTGTAATGGCAACTGAAAATTATGCTGTTATTACGGAAAATTTTGCTAATATGAGCCCAGCGGTATTATTTGCTAATCTTAGCAACACATGTCTGCTGACGTATAGTAAAATGAAATTTGTAGAAAAATTAGCTGCCGCTATTAAATTTTAATAAACTTTTTGTAAAGTGGAATTTAAAATCTGTTGGCTAAAATCAGCAAAAAAAATTTACTAAATATTATTAATATTAGTACAAAATTTCAAATTAATTTTTTTTTATCAAGCATCAAAATTTTTTTATTTTATTTATTTTTTAACAAAATATTTTAGACAAAATTAAATAAAAAAACAAAGGCTTTAAAATTGTAAAAACAAACGAATTTATCATTTTGATATAATTTCTTTTTAAAAAATATTTCAGTTAATCTTTTTACTTTAAAGGTCAAGTTTTACTTTAAAGGGCTGATTTTTAAAACCAAAAAAAAAACTTTTTAGTGCTATTTTAAGTGGATGTCCTATTTTTAGACATGAGTCGGTATATTAACTTCCGATCACTTTTTTTTTTAATATATGTAACAGTTTGAGGGAATTAAAGTTTGTAGGTGTAAGTTTTAAGTACAAATAATATTTCCTTCAATATCCACTGTTTTAAAATTAATAAATTTTTTTTTGCTAATTTTAGCAAATCGGCTTTTAAAAAATTTTAAATTGTTTTCGGGAATTATCAACAAAAATTTGTAAATATTCTGTAAAAATTAAATCGTTTTTAAAGGCCTGCCAACCAGCCAAATAAATGCCAAATCCGAATATCCATGGCGGCAAGGTGATGCCCCGTATTTGGTGGGATCAGGAAGGTCCCATCTTTTATGAGCAGCTAAAATTAGGCCAAACGATCACAGGGGACCTGTACCGAACACACTAAAAAACTCCCGGAATATGCGATAAGACAAGAAGCCGGAATATTGCATCATGACAACGCTCGGCCACATGTTGCAAGTGGTTGGGAAGTTTTACCTCACCTGTATTATAGTCTACTATTTGTTTCGATCGATACAGAAGGCTCTCATATAGGAATATCTTCACTTCGGAACAGAGTATCAGAAATTGGTTTGATTCGTTCTTAGTCTCAAAAAATGAAAAGTATCTTTTGGTGCGGAATCCATATGTTTCCGCATTTATGGTATACACCCAATATTTAGTATAAATACTAGCTGACCCGGCAAACTTTGGTTTTTTTTTTATCGAAAATTAGCGATTGTTAACAGATGACGAAATAATATAATTTCAATAGCGGATACCCGGCGTGTGCTTCTACGCTAAAAAAAATAAATATATTTTGTTTATTTCTTGTAAAAAATGGGATTTTTTTTATTTATTACCTTAATTATATTAATGCTTAATGTTAGCTGATTTTTTTACTATGAAATCGTTTAAACCTTTGGGCTTCTGATTATAAATGAATAGCGAACCCCCTGCACATTTCGTAGTGCAAAAAAGAAAATAAAAAAATCAATTCGAATTCATTTAAATCAGTGATAAATTGCTTTTATTGTAATGCCTGTGGTAAGCAACATTTCTTGTTTTTCCATTTTCGGTGTAAATATACAAAACCGATGGTTTGCCAACCCGCGAACAGGCTACATACAACTGTCCATGTGAGAAAACTGGATACTCAAAACTCACTACACAAATTCCAAAGGATTGGCCTTGCGCCTTATTAATGGTAACCGCAAACATCTTCGCCTTTAAATTTTCCAGTTAAAATAGTAGCTTCAATTACATAAGCCATCAACCTTTTAATAGCAAGCAAACGTGGTTTATTATATCAAGCATACACTCTCAATATTATTTCGTTAAAAACAACTTAAAATACATATTAAATTAATCGAAAATACAATCAAAAAGAGGACTGCTGATTTTTCATTATATTCAGCCCATTTTGTTGTTTATTTTCAATCATTGTTTAATAATCGACAAAAGTAAAAACAATAGAAAGTCGTTTAAAATAACCATCAAATTTTTACTGACAAAAATTTCGAAAAAACTACTTTTGTGGTTTGGTTTTCAAATTGAAAGTTTTTTTATTTGTATGTAATTACAAAACAGAACACAACACATGCATATGTATATATTTTTATTGGCTTTGTGTGTATGTATATTTAAATAATTTCTTGTAATTTTTATTGAAATAATTTCGTATATAAACAAACTATTTTGGTAAAAAAACAAAAAGGAATTATATGGATTTCTATTTTTTGAAACAGAAAACATAAAATTTTACATTTACCTGAAAATATCAACTCCTACTGAATGTCTGTAAATTTTTATAGTTTTTTTTTTGAATGACTGATTTAAATAGCTAAAAAGTATATTTCTATAAATTTCAATTGATTCTTCAATTAAAAACAAACTTTACGTATTACTTTTTAAATAAACTACAGTCGGTTACGGAAAATATATTGTGAGTGTAATAAAAGTGGCTCCAACTTTCAATTGGAGATTATGCGGAGGCAATCCTGGTAAGTCCAACGAATTCAAAAATTCTGTTGGATAATTCACAACATCTTCTTCATTGGCAACAGTATCGACAGACAGAAATCTGCTGACTGCAAACAGTAGTCGTTGATCCAATTGAAACCTTGCCATGAGAAACGTAATCAAAGTTTGCATCATAATTGAATGCAGCACGCTCCAAAGTACGTCGCAAATACGGACGTGGAGCTGGATTTCGCAGAGCCTTACCACGTACCATGGCATTTCGAGCAGCCAAAGTATTATTTGCACGCTGTTCGTCACTTGAAGATGCTGTAGATGCCGCAACATTTCTAGCATTACATGTTTCGAAATGAATGCAGTGTTCACTAAAATGGCTATAACTCATGAACCAATACACATACCGTTTATACATAAAAAGCTTTGTATTGACGTCACCTTTCATATGAAATTTGCGGTTCACGTATTCCAGAGAACATCAATTACTAACACAATGCAACTTATTTTTATATATATAGATTATCGCTTTCAAAAGAGATGGCATTACTTTATGTTATATCCCAGCAACATCTAATTATAATATAATTATGATAAGCAATAGACTTAGGGTCTACTGTGTATACTTCGGTGTACAAATTTATTATTTTTATTTGACAAGGTAATTTTTCTAAGTACTGCAAGAATAATACAAAAAATTTATACTCCTTCTTAATTTTAACCGCAAATCAACATCTGAATATTTTTACAGTATACTAAAAATCCTTTTATAGACTTCAAAAATGTGTTATTATTCGTGTTCTTTTTTATTTGCCTCAAAATTCCGAAATTTTGTCTTCCAAGTTGAACGGCTTAAAATTGTCTGATTTCGCTGAAGTTTTCATTCTACACGTTTTAGACCAAGTGTCACAATATTTCAAGCGGACATCAGTGAAAATCCAATGTTGAGTTTTCATTGCCACCCTAATTAACCGTTTATATTTATTTTCCCCGTTTTTATTTTAATATTGTAATAGTTAGCGAATAGAATCTGCTGGTTTTAGAAGTTTTTTTTTCTTCTGGGCCCTTTTTATACCCTCCACCATATATGGTGAGGGTATATATCAGTTTGTCATTCCGTTTGTAATATGTCGAAATATAGGTTTAAGACCCTATAAAGTATATATATTCGTGATCCTTATGCAAATTTTAAGACGATTTAGCGATGTCCGTCTGTCTGTCCGTCTGTCTGTCTGTTGAAATGGCGATCACGACGCGAAGACGCAAGCGGGGGTGCCTATTTTTACCCAGATTATTTAAAATGAGCAAAATCGGTCAAGCGGTTCAAAAGTTATGAGTGAAAATGTGAAGGTACCTCTAAATTTTCCATACAAATTTGTACAATTTTTCTGTATCTATTTTTATTTTCTGTTAAGTAAGTAAAAATGTTATTAAGTCTTCTTCTTGTTCGATTACATTTATTGTCTTACATACTCTGAGAATAATAACATTCTTAGAGCTATATGTGTGTTACTCTAATAACATTGTTAAAGTCGCTAACAGAGCAGACGTCTGTAAATAACATTACTAAAACTAAATAAAAAAAGTTCTGTTTTATAAATTGACAAAACATATTCATATTACAGTTCATGCAAAATTTAGTATATACGTATGAATATCATCTTCAGCCCCTATGATTGCCGGAGGCTGGGTCCATATAGAATGAGGTAAGGTCCAGAGGAGCTGGATCGTCGTTAATACGTCCATTAATTATACCGACAGGAGAAAGATATGTAGATCCAGCCCAGATCGTATATTTGGTTGACAAGCATATTATCATGTAGAGCAAGTTTCTCAACAAATCTGGCTTGCAACGACATGGAGTACCTACAGAAGGGTAGAACATCGCCATTTTCATAGACGTAACTATTTGAAAATCGTTTTATGGAATTTTCATAATTTTTTCCGATACATTTTCTTAGGATTTTCCGTTTAAATATCTCCAATTCTTTGGCTACTTTAGGAGATATAGTAAACCAGATTGGGTTTTCTGTTAAGCTTTGTTGGTTTTTCGTTTCATTCCATAAAATGTATTTTTTTGTTTTTGTAACCAAAGACATTTATATCTAAAGAAAGAGCAAAATACATAATTGCTTTAGTGCCGCTACTTTTGAATAGGTGGCGCAGAATCACAGTAAAACTATACATTCAGATGTTGCTAGTAGACTTATTACATAATTTTTAACTCAATTTTTCAAATGTTTGACTTAATAAAAGCATTTGTTTCACATTTTTATGTTAAAAAAGAAATTTTCATAGAGGAAAATAGTATTTTTCTTATTCCATTTGTATTTTTGAGAATTGAGGGATTGGCAAATATATATTTATGTTAATTTTTTCTTTCATTAAAAAATACACATAAATAAAGTGCAATATTGTGCTCTTAAACATCTAAATGAATATTAATTTAAAAAATTAAGGTATAATTTGTACAAAAAACATATATTTTTTTATAGTTTTGGCAAATATTCATTTATGTTACGAAGAAAATAGAAAATCAATAATACTCTAATGCATATTGTAGCACAATATGGCTAATGGGGACTAGCTCTGTAGCAAAATACCCTAATGGAGAGAATGCACCTTCTATTGACAAATAGTTACAACTCATGTTCTTTCTTTAATAAATTAATTTCTTTGCTGTATTCTCTCTATTAGACAAACACACTTCAATTTTTTAAAGAAAGAACATTCGTTGAAACTATTTATTAATACGTGGCGCATCAGAAAGTGCATTCTCTCCATTAGGCATATTCAGCTGCAGAGCTAGTTCCCATTAGCCGGAACAAAATTGAGTATTTGACAAAAACTATGCTTTAAAATGTGTTTTTTGTGCAGTCCATGTTTAAAAAAACTAGTGAAAATGGCAAGCTACCTCTAAAATGCCCATACAAATTTAGTACAATATCATAGTAGCGACTGGTACATAACATATTTTCTCATATTTTTTCACCAGTCGCTTAGCAGTAAATATTTTGTATTCACCTCAAACATTTTTTCACCACTAAAATTTTTTTTCACCACAACAAATTTTTCACCTTAAAAATTTTTGTTCACCTCTAAATTTTTTTCCACCAAAAAAGTTCTTTTCACATATAAAAAAGTTTTTCACCTCAAAAAATTTTTTCACCTACATAATTTTACTTCAAAAGTTTTATTATATTATTTGTATCAAAAACAGAAGAGAACATATTTTTGGGATATTGGTGGAGGGTATTCAAAGATTCGGCACAGCCGAATTTAGCCCTTTTTTACTTGTTTTTATTAATTTTGAGTATCTTTTTTTGTTTATATTTATATAGGTTTATTTTAGGACCTACGGTTAAAAAACCGGTCTTATGGCCTACGCGGTCTTTCGCCTACGCGGTCTTTGCACAATTTTTTTTTAAAGTACTTGTAAATTTAAGTACATTTTGCAAAACAGTACTTCTTGTAAAAAAATTATTGACGGTGATATTTTTTTTTTGTAAATATCTATATGATAAACGTAGTACTTTTTGAAATCTATTGTGTATTTCGGAACATTTTTGTTTCACGACCAGCAAAAATTTATATTGTTCCTCGTCGAGTTTATGGCTAGACTATTTCTTCAAAGTTTAAACTAATTTTTCGTAAATATATGGAATATGCAGGACTTTCTTAATTCTATTGTGTTTTTTAAAGTTTTTTTGTTTTAAGACCTGCAAAAAATTATGTTGTTCTTAGTGGAATTCATGTCTAGACTATCTCTGCAGAGCTTAACCTATTTAAATCTTCGAAGTAGAAATGCCGTACCACTACCAGAAAAAATCCGTGATATTTTCTTGTAAATGTATGAAAAACGCAGTACTTTCTGAAAGTTTTAACCCATTTGGAGCTTCGGTGCAGAAACGCTTTACTACTACCCAAAAAAGACCGTTACATTTTCAAGCCAAAACTCAACTTGTTATATCATAGTTGTTTGTTGTATGAAAAAACACGCCATATAAAAGTAATTGTTTTTTTTAAGGTACTTTAAAAAAGTACCTTTTTTAAAAAGTACTTTGTTTTAAAAAAAGTACTTATTTCAAAACGTACTTTGTTTTGAAAAAGTACTTTTTTTCTAAAAAGAATTTTTCTTCATTTATTCAAAAAAGTACATTTTTAAAAAGTACCTTTTTTGAAAATTGCACTTTGTTTGGAAAATTGCACTTTGTTTTGAAAATTGCACTTTGTTTAGAAAAAGTACTTAAAAAAATATTTTTTTTAACGAAAATTACTCGAAAAAATTATTATTTTTTAAAAGAAGCACTTTTTTGAAAAGTACTTTTTGCAAAAAGTATTTAAGAACTTTTTTAGGAATTTTTTTTGTTGAAAAAAAACTTTTTAGAAAAAGTACCTTTTTTAAAAAGTACTTTGTTTTGAAAAAGTACTTTTTCTAAAAAGAATTTTTTTTCATTTATTCAAAAAAGTACTTTTTGAAAAAGTACCTTTTTTAAAAAAAGTAGTTGTTTTTGAAAATTGTACTTTTTTTGGAAAAAGTACTTTAAAAAAATATTTTTTTTAAACGAAAATTACTCGAAAAAATTATTATTTTTTATAAGAAGCACTTTTTTGAAAAAGTATTTAAGAACTTTTTTAATTTTTTTTTGTTGAAAAAATAACTCGTTTTAGAAAAAGTACCTTTTTTAAATAGTACTTTGTTTTGAGAAAAGTACTTTTTTCAAAACGTACTTTGTTTTGAAAAAGTACTTTTTCTAAAAAGAATTTTTTTTCATTTATTCAAAAAAATACTTTTTGAAAAAGTACCTTTTTTAAAAAAGTAGTTGTTTTTGAAAATTGTACTTTTTTTTGGAAAAAGTACTTTTTAAAAAAAATATTTTTATCAACGAAAATTACTCAAAAAAATTATTATTTTTTATGAGAAGCACTTTTGTTTGGAAAAAAATACTTTTTTTTTACAAGAAGTACTTTTTTACAAAAAGTATTTAAGAACTTTTTTAAGATTTTTTTTTGTTGAAAAATTAACTCGTTTTAGAAAAGAAACTTTTTCGGAAAAAAATTTTTAAAACAGCACTATTTTTGAAAAAAATTTAATAAGTATTTTTTTTTTAATCTTGTATACTTGTATTTAGTAAAGTTTGCACTGACTAGTTTTTACGGGTAGACTGATCTACCCGGGTTTTCGGGCTACCAGGTAATGGGGGGATCTGGTTTATTTCTATAAATGTAGTATTGTTAGGTCGATAGGCACGAATTCACAACTCAAAGGGTTAAGTGTTATATTTTCGTATATTTCCTGTCATCGAACTATATAAATAATGTACGTAGTACACTACATCTTAACCTTGACTCTAATTAAACATTATTTTTATTTTTTTCTTGAGTTGATTTTCTTGTTAATGTTCCTTGTAAGTAGTTAAGATTTTTCTCAGAAAACAACTTATCTAATATCAACTAATTACAAATTGTCACTAGTAGTGAATTAAGTAGTGTAAACCACATTATACTGTGTACACTGATAATAATATGTAAGTCAGTATAAACCAAGTAATTTTTTATATGACTAGAGCAAAGTATTTGTAATTGTGTATATAAAAAACTATATTAATTAGACCCAACATTATGTTACCACAATTATATATAGAAATATATAATTTGATTCTTATAGATTTAACTTATATAATTAAATATATTTTAATATATTCATACACAAACATGTGACAGTTTCCAACGCTATAAATTTGTATAAAATTACAAATTATTTTATAAAAATTATATTTACTTCTGCTCAAACTATATTATTTTTAAAACAAAAAAAAGTATTTCTTTTTGTCAAATTAACTGTTCTTTAAAGTAAGCTTTTGAGTGTAATGCATTTTTTGTTACATTTATTTCTTTTCTAATTTAAAATAGAAAAAAACTTTTTCTTTGATTTTCATTTTATGCTACAATTATCCAAACAATTTCGTTTTAGTAGAGAATAATGCCCGGAGTTTTCTATATAAATAGAAAAAAGTACACCGATCCCCTGCTTAAAGGCCTAACCACATTTTATAAGAAAAATTAAAAATTTTGTACAATGATTAAAAAAATGTTGTGGTAAAATTATATATTTTTAATTTTATCAGGCTCGAGATCATAATTTAATGTTACTAACGAATAGTAAACACTAATTTTTATTAAATGAAAAAAAAAAAAATTGTAAGGATCAGCGCAAGAGGGAGTGCACACTTTCGACCCGAGCGACCAGGTCATCTTCAGCCTCCTTATGAACCACCCAACCAACCCACATATAACTAATGGTTTTGAACAGGTAAAATTTTTTAAAACGGGAACATAAAGTTTTTAAAATTGGTAAATGTCTTTCGTCTCTGATAATCGATCTAAGTTTGCGGGCTTCGAAAAATAGTATAAATAGCTAATAGTTAATTTATATCGTGTTCTAAATTGACTTTAGTTAATTTTGGTACCCTGAACACGAATATGTCAACATTTTTGAAAACAGTTGAATATTTTTCAAATATTGCAAGTCTTCTTTCGAAAATATTTGTGTTTTAATAGTTACTCGAGGACTCTTTTTTTATTTTTATAATTTTTTTTCCATGAGACTACATAACACTTAAAATAGTTTGTAAGTTAAAATAACAGAAAATACCATTTAAAAGAAATTATATTTTGAGTACATAAAACACAATTTTAAAAGCATATGCTTCCTTGTCCTACAGCCATAAACAATTGGGAAATATGTAGGTACATTTGAACCTTTTTCGGGTGAAAAATATGAATCTAGGAATCAGTCTTAATCGCGGTAAGATTTATTAAAATAATTAGTTAAAAAATAAATTCATATATATGATGCAGTATAGAAAAAGATAAAAAAATCAATGGTTGAGTATGAGTGTTATTTGGAAAACAATATTCATCATACGTCACGTCACATTGGCTTAATTGCGAAATATACTAACAATGGCCATTTAAAAAAAAACCTTAACAGCAATCTTTTAAGCTCTTAAAAAAGGTCGAAAAGACAGTTAACTAAGCAGTTGAAATGAGAAAATGAATAGTTCAATTTAATTTATAATCATTACTTTCTTCATTATGACAATAAATTGGAATCATACAAAATAAACTATATTGTGATATAAATATTTCTACTATTGCAATTCAGAAAGGAAAAATCATAAATTTTTCTTAACAAAATTTGATTTGTAAAGTGAAAATATTTTCAAACAAATTTCAACAAAAAATAGGATGACTTCAAAAAATTTTAAATAAATACTGCTTAAATGAGATATATGGAAAAAGTATAAAATTCCGAAAAAGAGTTGCAACAATCACAAGAAGTATTTTTAAGTCATAATTCAAAGTCTTTGTAAGCGAAGAGCCAGCAGAAAACTAAATTTTTTTAAGGGCAGCAACACAACAATTGGTTTTCGCTATGTGTTGGCGAGTTGGGGAAATTGTTAAAGCTTTTTCAGATCATTTTACTTCGATGGGGTTAAATACTATGGGAACACCGAAGAAGGATGTTGCAATATGTTAGACCACAAAACCCTTACCGTTTTTTTTATTTAAAATGACAATATTCAACCTTTAGTAAAAGAAAATAATAAAATTTTAATAAACATTACACAATTTTTTTATATTTTTAAAAAAGTGATTTTTGTCATACAACTCAAATGTGAAAAAAAAAAATTCCAAAATAAAGCCTGCAAACATTTGGAAGATATCTTTCAAAAACGATAAAAAACAATATCTTCTTTTTATCCTTTGGAAGAAAAACATTAAAACAATAATTTGTTTATATTTTCTTTTTATCAGTTTGAAGAAAATTTGCCGAAAATTTTAATTTACTTTGTATGTATTCTTAACTTCAGGATAAGAAAATAGCGATATTTTCTTTTTTCTCCCAAATGATTACATAGCGATATCTTCTGGTTTTCTCCCATATGATTGTTGGGCAATGTCGCCAAATTATCTTTCAAAAGTGTTGCTTTCGTATTTTTTGGAAGTATTGCTTTGGATAGAATCCCAGGGGGATCTTCCGCACTTAGAAAATGATTATTGCCGCAATAAGTTTTTTCTTTCAGACTATACGACTTGGACATAATTTAGTATCGCAATGTTTTCAGAGAACATTTATATTTATTGGAAAAAGTACTTTTTTTAAAAAGTACTTTTTGAAAAAGTATCTTTTTTTAAAAAAAAAATAATTGTTTTTGAAAATAGTACTTTTTTTAAAAATAGTATTTTGTTTATTATTATTTTTCACAAAAAGCACTTTTTTTGAAAAAATATTTTTTTTTAACAAGAAGTACTTTTTTGCAAAAAGTACTTATTTTAACAAGTACTTTTTCAAGAATTCTTTTTAATAAAAAATGAACTCGTTTTAGAAAAGGAACTTTTTCGGAAAACATTTTTTTAAACGGCAATATTATTGAAAAAGTGCGGCACAATTTTTAAAATAGATTTTTTTTTAAAATCTTATATTTTTAAAAAAGTTCGCACTGACTAGTTGTTTCGGGTAGACCGTAAGACCGGGTATGCCGGGTAGACCGACACCCTGGTAATAGGGGGCTCTGGTTTATTTCTATAAGTGTAGCATTGTTAGGTTGATAGGCGATTTTGAAAACTTAAAAAATTATGCAATTTTTTTGGTTGTTTGTGTTTTGTACTTTCAACAATAGGTTCGATCGATAAATTCCACAAACAAAATATTAGGATCAAACTATATCAAAAAAAATTACTAATAAAATATGCAAAAAAGCTTTGTTTTCAAACTTGCTTGAGTTTTATAATAGTAAATTTTCTTTCATTTGTATTCATTATACCTCATGTATTTATAATAAAATAAAAGAAGGTCAGTTTTCCAAGTGACACCATTAAAGAGGTCATAAAATAAATATTGTAAAATATATAATAATAGGTATAATAAATAATATGTGGGTCTGGGTTAATTATTTGTGGTAGTAACAAAACATCAGCATAAAGTCATTACACTCTAGACACCCCAGAGTGCGACTTTAACTCAGAAAAAAAGAATTTATAATAATAAAAAAGTAACATAGTTTGTTAGTTTAAATAAAAGAAAATACAATTTAAAAGAAATGATATTTCATTTAAAAACCGGTATACTTAATTTTAATTTTAATCAAATGGATTTTGTTATTTATTTTTGAATGGTGTTAAAACAGCTGACACATTAGCAAAAACAAATAATTAATCAGTTAAAAATAAATGTTAAAATTTTACCCACAAATTAATCACAAAATTAATTAATCTTATTAATTGATTATAGGTATTTGCAAATAAAATAATGTTATTACGAATAAATTTTAATAGTTTCAATCGAATTGCAATGAATATTTTCTCGGGGTTTAGCGGAAACCGAAAATATACGTATTCGATCGTATCGATTTTTTTCCATTTTATTCTGTATAAGTTACTGATTCAATCAATTTCAATTTTCAATTTTTAATATCATCTTTATTTCGTTTCATTTTAAATATATATTTACAGAGTTTGAGATATTATTCTAAATATTACAACAAATGAGATCAGTAATTTATTTTTAATGTTTAATATAGTGTTAATTTGAATATTTTAAAGGAAAAATAGGGAAAACCTTTCTCTGAATTTTTAAAAGAATTCCAAACATTATTAGAAAAGCAGAATGTATAAAAATTGTTTACTATGTAAACAATTGTATACAAATAGTTTTCAGTTTGTTGATTTCAGTAAATGATCGCTAAGAGAATTCTCTACATGCCCTTATCAATGGATAAGTAGAATGTGTGTTAGTGTTAAAATAGTTTTGGCTTAGCCTGTAAATGAATTCCTGAATTTTCTCGTATCCACTTCTACTATGTAGAAGTTCTGTAGAAATAAGTTACTGTTAAAATTATCACGTTTCTTTACATTTGAACAATTTAGAAAGAATAGATTTTGAAAAAGTTTTTAATGTCACATAACTTTTTTTTTACTTTTTAGAAGACAATTCACTCGCTATTTTTGTGGTATAAAGGATTTCAGAGTTGACTATATCCGGTATGAAGTAAAGAAAATTATTAATCAAAATATATTCTTATATTTATAATTCTTGTTGAGTCTTGTTAATATTCTGTTTTGATGCATCTTGTTTTGAAATGATATCTGACACGATATTAAATTTGTTATCCATTTGATAAGAAATTGTTTAATATTAATTCTACACCCAGAGGAAATATTGGTTGCAATTCGGTCAAAACCGTTAACATTTATTTGTGAGGATTTAATTTTATTTGAAATAACCTAAAATCCATTAATAAAGCAAAATGTTGTATTGGGAATTAAAAAAAAGGGAAAATAAACCAAAAATCAATCCTATTATTCAATTATTGGTATTCCAATATTTCCAATTATCTTTAAAAATAAAATTCGTTTAGTTATATATATTAGAAATTCGGTACAATCTATCAAATTTATTAAAAAATTCTCGATATTCAAAAGTGGTAACTATAAGTACGGTTATTCTGATCAAATATATCATTTAATTAGGATTTCAATAAAAGCAACCGAATTTTGGATTGTATTGATAATAGACGTCACTAATTGTTGGAATTGATAAACAAATTTTAAACTTACATTTCTTTTCCTAACGAATTATTTAAATTCAAAATTAGCTATAAAAATTCATAAGTGTTTGTGGTGTAGAGAGGTAGCTCAGTACCCAGAATTTCCGAGTTCAAATCCCGGAAAGGCAAACATTTAAAAAATATTTTTTTTATTAATTAAAATAAAACATTCAAATGTATAAATGGCAAATATATCAAAAAAAAAAAATTAAATTAGTTATAGTGCAGTAAGCAAAAGTGTGAACTATGATTCTGATTGCCCAGGTTCGATACCAAATTTAAAAATACATTTTTTTTAAATAAAATTTTGTGGAACATAATAATATTTCTGTGGAATATAAATATTAAATTGTACAACTGAATATTGGCTTACACAACTAAAATTATAATATAATTTGAAGACAGTTGTCGTAACCGCCAGAATTCGATTGGCAACAAATTCGGTGGACACAACTGATACCGTGATTTTTCCCTTAAAACTTTTTGTTTTAAGATAAATTGTTAAATAATCATTATGGCCGTTATCTGAGGTAAGGGTGTACCAAAAATATCTTAAACCAAAGTACGTTTAATGAATATGAAGACAACTTGGGTGTTTTTATAGTTCGGTTTTGGAATTTAATGTAATTTTACTTTATGGCGTTACATTGGCCTTGAGAACAGAGATTACATTTTGGATATTTGCGATTTGTTTTTATTTTTTCTTAAACAAATACAAATAGAAAGTAATAAATATAAAATTTCGAAAAATAAGCAAAGAATAGAAATCTGCAAAGTTTTATGTCATTGTCAACTTAATGTAAAATCTTATTAGTTTTGGTTTACTTTCATTACATTCATAACGTGAAATGTAAAACAACGTAACTGAAAAATTTTCAAAATCGCTTTTATTGACGACTAATTGATCATTTGGCTAAAGGCAGACACACAATTATGTCGCTTACACCATTTATATTTCAGCCTTAAGATAGAAAAATAAAATCACACATAAAACGTTTTTGGTTTAAAAATTAAAAATTATGAAGCACTGAATTGAATTATATCGGTTTTCAATAAAAACTTGCAGTTTTGTAAACTAATTTGTTGAAATATTTATAAACGAATAGTATTAGTAGAATTTTGGGACATATAATCATAGAGCAATTCCATATGAAAGCGATCACCTTTTGGACGACCCCTCTCCGATTTTAAAATAAATAGTCTCAATCGATTGCCCAGCAAAAAATAATGTACCTACATATTTTTTTTTTTTATAGTGACTGGTTTAGTGGTGGTGTACACAACTGTCATGTGACAAAATTGAAGAATTCTTCATAAGGGACCTCATTGAAAGTTGTTTTAAAAAAAACTAAAGCGATCGCAACGAGTGATAGCTAGTTGGAAAGGTATTGAATCAGGCTTTAATTGAAAAATAAAATTTTCCTAATTTTTCTCAGAAATTTACCTTTTTTCACATGAAAATTAAATTTTCCGATTTTCCACAGAAGCTCCTAAATTTTCCGGCTAATTTTATTTTTTTTTGGATTCCTCATAATTTTTGCTTTAAGAATCAGCAATAAAAAAATGGGCCCCGACTCCTTGTTTGGACAGGAGAAGAGCATTTAAGAGACCACCTTGTTCTCATTGTTTTTATATTTTTTATAATTGAATTATTTTTAATTATTTAACATTATTTTATTTTATTATTAAAAATACATTTTAAAAATTATTTTACAGTTAAAAATACATTTATGAAGAAAAAATCTTTCTTATTTTGCTGCTTATACTTAATTACAATATTTATTAAAAATTTCAATTGTCTTGGCATCATTATAAAATTAAAGTAACTTTAAATTTAGCACGTCGGCAGACGAAGAGTACCGCTTTACATTAATTGACATATCAGAAATATTTGGTATGAAGCAATGAAACTTTTGTGTTCCAGTTATAGTTTTGACATTATTATATCTGTTTTGAAGTCGTCGCTCCATGGCATCGTGTTCTTTTTGAGTGCATAAAACTGTGTTAATGGCAATTTCCTTGCTTTGAATCAACGAAACCAAATGTTGTACATTTAAGATCTTGGTGGGAGTCGCCAATATGCCCTTCTGTCGAACTAATTCTTTGCTTCTTCTCGCGATGTAAAAAGATGTTTGAAACTGTTCAGAAATCTTGCGTATAGACCATGATTGAGGCAGCACAGATAAAATGAGATATTTCTCCGGAAAAGTGGTCGCTAAATTGAATTTTCTTTTCAACTGCTCAATCATTTGTTTTCCGTCATCAACGTCATCTGCTTGACTGCATTCGTTATCAGAGCCTTCATCAAATATTGTCGCGATTGCACTCATAACCTTGCCTTTTTTATCTTTCCTGTGGTAATAGCCTCATTCAAAGGACTCAAAGACATATTGACCATCGGAATGTCTGCCTCACTATCAGATGAAACATTTTGTTCAATTGTCATTTCACTCTTGGATTGTGGTTGCATTTGTTTCAATGCATTTGCTTGTTGAGACAAATCGATTTTACACTTGGGGCAAATGAATTGTGCTTCTTCACCGTATTGTATATTTAATTCATTCATGTATCGCTTCGAAACACCAGTTAATTTTATTACTTTTATCTTTTTCGTACGATGTCCACTCTTGTTAAACGGATTGCAGCAAAATTTATTCATTTTACTTTAAATTGTCTTTACAGCTTCACTCTTTACTTTACAAAAAAAACACTTTAACACTTTCACGTTTAGTATTCAACCGAAATTTGACTCAGAGTGTGTGAAGTATTTATATTTATTTTTTGGTAAAAAATAGGTAAAAAAATAAGCGATATTTGCCTGTGAACTACTGGTCATAAAATGTTTTTTAAAGAGGGACTTAATTGGTTACTGCCAATAAGCCGACCACAGGTCATAAAATGTTTTGTAAATTTTTTAAATTACCAGGTAATAAATATTTCGCCATATTTATGGAAAATCCGTGTTTTATGACTTGTTTCTTCACGTGTCATTTTAGGCGAAATATTTATTACCTGGTAATTTAAAAAATTTACAAAATATTTTATGACCTGTAGCCTCAGTCGGGTTTGGTGTGCCATTACATGCCACTGCTGCTATTATCCATGGATTTATGGCCGATCTTGTGAAGGCAGGCAGACCATATTCACTACACACTCAACTTGGGGCTCTTAAAAAAAAATTGATTTTTTCTTCATAAATGTATTTTTAACTGTAAAATAATTTTTAAAATGTATTTTTAATAATAAAATAAAATAATGTAAAATAATTAAAAATAATTCAATTATAAAAAATATAAAAACAATGAGAACAAGGTGGTCTCTTAAATGCTCTTCTCCTGTCCAAACAAGGAGTCGGGGCCAATTTTTTTATTGCTGATTCAATACCTTTCCAACGAGCTATCACTCGTTGCGATCGCTTTAGTAGTTTTTTTTTAAAACAACTTTCAATGAGGTCCCTTATGAAGAATTCTTCAATTTTGTCACATGACAGTGGTGTACACCACCACTAAACCAGTCACTATAAAAAAAAAAAAAAAATATGTAGGTACATTATTTTTTGCTGGGCAATCGATTGAGACTATTTATTTTAAAATCGGAGAGGGGTCGTCCAAAAATTTGCCAATTTTGATCGTTTTCATATGGAATTGCTCCATATCATTTTTTATAAATTGTTTTATTGCAGAGAAAGATGCAAATTTATATTAGTAAATTATAGAGAATATCAATTTGAAAATTCCACAGAGCCAGCAGGATAGAATACTTAGTATTTTCGGTTGTCGATACACAGCCTCCTCAGTATCCACGCTCTCCCCTTTGGTCATTGCTTATTGATGACGTATTATATTTTAGTTATGTTTTGTAACACATCTATTGTAATAAAATTTGATATGCACGAATATGATGTTTTTGAAATCGCTCCAGGGACTTTCAGGAAAAATCTCGAAAACCCTAAAAATTTTTAGGAGATTCAAATAATTTTTTTTATTTGATCTCGAACCAGGCAAAATATACATTTTCATACAAAATTATTTCAATTCAAATTATAAGAGCTTCGTAAACACACACATACATGGTCATTCACACAAAATGTGTCTATAGACTGTGTGAACATACATTTTGTATATTAAAAAACAAACAAAAATACTTAAAACGAAAACAAATTAAAAATCTAAAATATATAATGAAATGAATAATCAGTTATATTTTACGAAACTAGTAGGTAAAAATTTAACATTTATTTTTAACTGATTAATCATTTGTTTTAACTGAAGTGTCAGTTGTTTTAACACTATTTAAAAATAATTTATAAAAATCTATTTGATTAAAATGAAAGGTAAGTGGACTGGTTTTTAGATTATATATAATTTTTTAAACGGTATTTTCTGTTACTTTAACCTACAAACTATTATGCAAAACCGATTTGCTAAAATTAGCAAGAAAAAATTTTTCAATTTTAAAAAAATTTGATATTGAAGGAAATTTTATTTCTAATAATCACAACTTATAAATACAAACTTAAAAAGCCTTAAAATGCTTTATAGGTTAAAAAATTGATCAAAAGTGAGGATACTTTTCACAACCGACTAATGTCCAAAAATAGGATATCCACTTAAAATAGCACGAAAAAGTTCTATAAATCAGCCTTTAAAATAATAAAGATTTGACCTTGGCTTTTTAACTTTCAGGATAAAAATTTTTTTTCAATATAAAAATTAGCCAATCAATACAAAATGATAAATTCGTTTTAATTTTTATTTTTTTTTAATTATGTCTAAAATATTTTTTGAAAAAAAAAATAAACCAAATAAAAATTTTGCACGACAAAAAAAAAATTAATTTGCAATTTTTTTCGTCGAAAGGCAATTTTAAAAGAAATAAGGAGCAACAAGTTTATTTAAAAATAATTCAATTATAATGTGCATTTTTAATAATTTTTTCATAAATTCAAATTGCTCTAAATTTTACAACTCATTGTACTAATATTAATAATATTTAGTAATTTTGTTTGCTGATTTTAGCAAACTGATTTTAAATTCCATTTTACAAAAAGGTTACTAAAATTTAGTAGCGGATACTAATTTTTCTACTAATTTCACTGTACTTCACGTCATCAGACATGTGTTGCCAAGATTAGAAAAAAATAATGCTGAGCTCAAATTTGAAAAATTTCCCGTATGATCTACAAAATATTCAGTTGTCATTACACACTTTAATTGCTGAGTGTAAATTAAATGAAAAACTCAAGTGTTTTAAATTATATGCCAAAAAAACTATTTAAATTATTTCAATTATTCTTCGATGATGAAATAATTGATTCGCTTGTAGATGAAGCAAATTGTGATGCAGCCTAACAAAATATCAGCAAAATGTGCGACATGGGAATTCTTCTTATTTCAGATATTCACAATACCCCACAAACTGCACTCTATTTTAGCTTATATTCAGCGTTCGGCATTCATATAATTCGCCAGACAATGTCACGATAAATAATCACAAAATTGACATCTATTTTATTTACAACGCCGCGCCACAAGTCCAACTAAAAATCAAGAAGCGAATAATTCCATGTATTCTTCTCTTTATTCTCAAATAAATATTTGAAACAAATAAAATACAATTTTTTACTTACCAAAACTTAACTTGTTTTACCTACAACTATCTTTAAATATATTTTTTGCTATCATACTTATCTAAATACGTACAATAAACAACCTAGAAAAATATTGTACTGAATTAAAGATATCAAAGCAGTTTAAAGCACATGGCAATTTCCTAGGAATTTACTAGTTGAAATAAGTTTTTTTTTTTTGCTAAAGGTGTTAAAAATTATAAAATAATACGTTGCTGAAAGTTTTATTAAAAAATTACAATGTTTATATTAACGGTAAAATTAAATTTTTAAAATATTTTTAAGTTACAAAATAAGTTTATTAAAATAATTTAAATGTTTACTATTTAAATTGCAATAATAAAAATATGTCAAAATTAAGTTTAACTTTATTTGATTTCAATTAAATTTAAAGGCTTATTTTTCATTTAAACTGCTCATTTTATCGTCTTTTCGACTTTTTTTAAGAGTTTAAAAGGTTGGTGTGAAAGATGTTTTTTGTTTGGCCCTTGTAAGTATATTCGGCAATCCAGCCAATGTGGCGTATGATGAATATTATTTTTCAAATAATACTCATACGCCATCATAGAGTTTTTTTAACTTTTTCTACGCTGCATAATAAGTTTTTACAGTTAGAATATTATGAAGTTTACTGCTTGTTTATTAAACACAAGTTTTCAATTCAGTTAAAAATAAAGAAAAATACATTTATTTTTTCAAATAATATTTGTATTATTTTATTTATACATTTGTTCAAAATGATTTATTGTCATTTATTTTTTTCAATTTCATTAATTTTTTCATTTGTTTGAAATTTAATAAAAATTTCATTACCATTTAAACAAATTTTGATTTTGTTTGCTGTTTTGAAAAAAAAAAAAAATCAAAAAATTTTAATTTGTTTCTTTCAATTTAAATTGTTTATTTATATACACAATTATTTCAATTCGAATTACAATAACTTCTATAGACTGTGTGAGTATGCACATTTTGTAGATTTAAAAACAAGAAAAATACAAAAAATGGAAACATTTTCAAATAAATGAATAAATCAGCTATTTTTACTGAATTGGTGGAACAATTTTTAAACTTATTTTTAAATGATTTGATAATTTTTTTTTTTTTTACTGATGTGTCAGTTAAAAATAAAAACTTTTAAAAGAACAAACATAATTTCATTTAAATGAAAAATAAGTAGGCCGGATTTTAAATGAAACATAATTTCTTTTTAATTGTGTTGTCTGTTATCTCAACTTACAAACTATTTTAAGTGTATGCGAGGGCGGATCAATAAGTCCGTGACTTTTCGAACTTCCCTCGTAGTAGTATTAAATGCAAAACTGTTCCCATCAAGTGCCACCTGTTAATAGACTTCGGTCAAATTTTAAGCAAGTTCCGTCAGTTACTTTGCGTTTACAGCTGTTCAAAACATACAACCTCGTGGATTTTTTTAAAAATGAAAAAAACCTGAATTTCGAGTGCTCATTAAACATTATTTTTGCGAACAAAAACCCTCAATCAAGCCAAGGAAAAGCTTGATAAATACTACGGGGACTCTGCACCATCAAATTCAATGGTAAAAACGTGGCTTACTGACTTTCGTTGTGACGTTACAAGGACGGAAGACGCCGAACGTTCTGGACGACCAGTTGAGGTCTCTACACCTAAAACAATTGAAAAAATTCAAGATATGATGTTGGCCGATGGGAGATTGAATGTGCGATAGATTGTGGCATTTCACATGTCTCAGTGGTTTGAATTTTAAACGATCACTTGGGTATGAGAAAGCTTTCCGCAAGATGGCTGCTGTGTTTGCTCACAATTGACCACCAACGGAATCGTGTGACACCTTAGTTTCCATGAAGTAGACTACGAATTGCCCTCTCATTCGCCTTATTCACCGGATTTAGCCCCCAGTGACTATTTTCTATTTACAAACCTAAAGAAATGGGCCGGTGGATAGAGATTTAGCTCCAACGATGAAATTATTGAACAAACAAATGCCTATTGTATGGACCTTGAAAAATCCTATTTTTTGGAAGGGATAGACAAATTGGAGAAACTTTGGACTAAGTTAATTGAGCTAAAAGAAGATTATGTTGAAAAATAAACTGTACAAAAAAAACTGTGTTTTATTCAAAAAGTCACGGACTTATTGACTCACCCTCGCATTCATAGATAAAGGTTTTTAAAGATTTTCCTTAACATTTCTCAGTGGGAATAGATACAACTGTTCCTATTTTGTTTTTATATGACTGTAGGACAAGGAAGCCCATGAATTTATTATTGTGTTCTATGCACTGAAAATAGTTTGTAAATAGAAGTAAATGCTGTTGCCTTCATTTATCCCTCACAACTATCAACTAAATAACTACAAAATCTGTTTTCCTTTTAACTACAAAAGCCATACCCAGCAAAAATGAAGCTGCCAAAAAAGCAATAAAAGCATCACTATTATGGCAAAGGCATCACTTCTTTTCTAATAGTTTCATCGATGAATTAAACATAAGCGTGTCATAGGATAGAAGTATTCAAATGTTGCTACTAGTATTACTCATACTTTACTCTAAGAAAGCAATGATAATACAATGATTAGGTATTCTGATGCATGAGTGGAAAATGTTCATATACTTTGTAGTATTTAAGCTTTGATGAAAATTTAATTCACAAGAATGCAGAAAAATAAGTTTAAACAAGCGAAATTTATGCATTGATATATATTGAGTGAAAAAGCATTTTTGAAACATTTTTCAAAAATTTTAATGAATTTCTAGACAAATTTTAAAATATTTTTCGATAATTCAAAAACTGGTTGTACAACTTGGAAACATTTTTAGACAATTTTAAAATATTTTTGAACAATTTTCAATAATTTTGCACAATTTTAAAACATTTCTGGGCAATTTGAAATAATTTTTACACAATTTTAAAATTATTTTGATAAATAATGAATTAAAACTGAAAATGGTGTAGTGTTAAATAATAAACATAATGCAAAAATGCACAGATTGCGTCGTCATAAATATTTAAGGCTGGAAAAATGCAAATGACAGGTCAGCTAGTTTCAATTAAAGGTTAAAAAAATCTGTTTTTCTAGATTTTTCAAAACTTTTATAAAAATTGCATAAATTCTTACCCTCATGAAATTTTAAACTAAAATATAAAAATTGATTTAATAAAAGAAATAAAAAATTTCATCAGAACTATTTTCTCAATTTGAATATATGCTTTAGGGTCAAAAAAAATATACGTGTACTATAACTTATGCTTTAGAAGTAATGAAGAGTAATTTTTTAAGATATGCATCGCGTTTATATCCAGATCACTGCATTTTAAATATAAACACATGAATTCTTTTGGAAGTGCCATAGAATAACACCAAAGAATCATAAAAGAATTTCAACTGAAGTTTAGGAAGCAATGAAAGAAGTTATAGTCACAAAATGCTTACCATTTTTTTTTTTGCTGGGTAAAGATAAACGACTTTTCACTTATTTTAAGCATCAGCCAATTAATTACAATAACATTTTAATTGAAAATATTTACAGCAACAAAAAAAATTTCTATGTAATTTGTTTCTTCTTACTAAAAATTTACAAAATATATTTCAATGTATTTTATTTTTAATTATTTAAAAATAAATATTCGTATAATTTTTTACATAAACCACAGTCAGTCACTGTCAATCCTCGTTAGCTATACCCTACACCCCTACGTCGAAAGGATATAATAAAAATCAAAAATCACTTTCTGTGTCGATTTTGCGATATCTGTCCATGTAAACTTTGCAATTAAACTTTAGGTGGCAAATAAAAATTATTTAAATAAAATTTATCACAAAAGTTCTTCAATTGGTTGAAATGGTACAAAATTCAGACCAACATCCCATAGAAAAGTTCTGTTTGAATTGTGCTAAAATGGTATTAAGGCAAACAAACACTTAGGTACCTGATCATTATATGGATTGTGTAGTCTTCAAAAGCAATTGTCCCCGACAAATAAAATAATTCCAATGAGATCTCTTATACCGATCTTTTAGTTCATTATATGGTTCCAATGTAAACAAAAAATCGCTTTTACACTCTAACAATCGCAACAGTAATAACAACAATATACTTATTCAAATTATATTGTGATTTAAAAAAAAAACTCGAGTTTTTAGTTATATCTTTGAGAATTTTTTACATTTTAAAAATCTCAGATAATCAAAAACTATTTAATGTATATTATTTGCTACAACATAATTATGGCAATGTTAAGTTATTATCAAGATTTTTTCTTCAACTACTAAAAAAGTCCTTAAACAAAAATTCTTATTGCACATCTGTACCTCACCGTTTAAGTTAGCGTTGTGCCATCTATTAAAGGTTAATAAATAATGCACGGCTAAGCATACACAGAAAAAATGATATACATGTATATAAATTTATACAAATTGAATTGAAGTGAACCTTTTAACATTAAATTTAATAACAACATGTTTTTTAGTTATTGTTCTGTGTCATTCCACATAAAAGCATCAAAACAAATCATCATTTTTGAATTATCGTTTTCTAAATTTAATCAAATTCTGTAAAAACTCAATTTTCTCTTGAACTGCGTACACTAAAAAAAAAAAATTAACTAGAATTTAGAAAAATTAACATATTTAGAGAAAAAATTGAAATAAAACGGCGCAAAAGACACCAATTTTTAATAACAATTTCCTTGAAATTAGGAAACAAATTTTACTTAAAAATTTAGTCAAAATTTCTAAATTATAGCAAAATTTTACTATTGAGAAATAAATGTTTATTAGAAAACAAAAAAATTTCCTCCCAATTAGTTCATACATCATCTAGAATTGTACTGTTAGTTAGGAAATGTTTCCTTGGTTTTAAGAAAAATTTTATTTTATTTAAGTTCATTAGATAATTTTTTTTACTAGAAACTAGGACTTAATTCCCTAAAAATAAGAAAATATTTTCTAACAAAAAGTTAAATATGTGGCAACTCTGTGTGAAAATAGAGAAGAGAACAAGAATGTAGATAAAGGAGGATGAATAATAACTGCCGGTATGGAGGAGAAGATAGGATTTAAAAAGATTTAGTGTGTAAGAAACTATCAAAGTCATAAGACAAATAAAGAAAACGAAAATAGAAATAAATTTGTGCGTGTTTTATTTTATTAAAAGAACTTGCTTACAACATCAGAAGTGGGATAAAGCCATGTCTGAAAACGAAATATTTAACGCATTCACCGTAAAACAATTAAAAAAAATGCTTAGCATTTTAGGTGAAAAAACGACAGGCCATAAGAGTGAAATTATATTACGCCTTATGCAATTTCCAGAAGAAAATAAAAATTTGGTTGAAAAACTAAAAAAAATAGCGGCAGAGGAGACAGAAAATGATGCCGGCAGCGAAATTGAAAAAATCAGTGACGACTGCGTAGACGAAGCAGAAGCAGCAGCAAATGAGGACAACAAAGACAATGCTTTAGGAAAAAATGAAGAGGCGAGTGGTATGCAACCACCAATTGATGCTGTGTGTGTGTTTCAAAATATTCAACAAAAGAGTGCAACAGATCGGAGTGTTCAAATGATTGTAAATGAAGATAAAACACAAATGAGAGGTGGTGAAAATAATAATGAAAGAACAAATGACGGTAAAATGAATGGAAAAAATTGTAATAAGGAAAATGAACAGATTAATGAAGAAAAAAAAACTTGCCGATAGAGAGTTTCAATTAATGCAAAAAGAAATTGAAATAATGAAACGTGAACTTGAAATACAAAAAAAAAGAAATGGATATATTGAAAAGAGAAAATAATTTATTAAAAAACCAAGGAAGTGGAACAAATTTGAGTGATAAAAATACAAATAAAGGCAACTTTGTATTTGCGAAAGATTTACTATCTGAATTTTATGGTAATGGAGACAATTTTGAATTATGGTCGTCACAATTAATGAGTATTAAGGTGGCTTATAATCTTGATGACAACAATATGCGTGCACTTATTTCAAACAAGCTTAAGGACCGTGCATTGAAGTGGCTGCATTCGCGTTCAGATTTAATGGCAGTACCCATTGAAAAATTGCTTGCTGATATGAAACCACTGTTTGAAGATCGGTCAAGCCGTTTGACTCTTAAACGTCAATTTGAAGGAAGAAAATGGCAAGCTAATGAATCATTTGAAGTGTATTTTCTTGAGAAAATCATACTGGCAAATAGGGCTATAATAAATGAAACAGAATTAGTTGAATATATCATCGAGGGTATTTCTGACCACACCTTGCGGTCATATGCTCAAATGCAGTGCTTTAAAGAAAAAAATCATTTGTTGGAGGCATTTCATAGTATTAGTTTGCCAAAATTAAAACAAATTCGTTCAAATGGTATTGATGGAAAGGCCAAGGAGATTAGATGCTACAATTGTAACTCACTTGGACATATTGCTAATGAGTGTCGTAAGCCAAAACGAGATATTGGTTCATGTTATGTATGCGGTGAAATGGGTCATATGGCAGCATCATGCCCAAAGAAGAAGCCTACACAAATTCATGCGGTAGTTGAAGAGGAGGATCAAGATGAATATGTAAGAAATTTATATTGTATATTTTATAATAATCATACTAATTATAGAATTATGTTAGGAACACTAATTGATACCGGCAGTCCGATAAGTTTTATTCGCCAGAAGTTCGTGCCTTTATCTTTTGTTTTTAAAATCATAAATCCTGAATACTATGGAATAAATAAAAGTAAACTAAATATTGTAGGTGAAGTGAAATGTAAAATACTTTTTGGAAATAAATATATTGAATTAAAATTGTTTGTGGTTACTGATGATACTACTCAATATTCTATGGTATTAGGTAAAAATTTTTTGAAAAAGGCTAAAGTAAGACTTAAGATTTGTGACGAAAATACTGAAGATGATAAAAAATTTAAATATTGTAATGAAGTTTCTGATTTAATGTCAATTGACGTAGGTGATGATGAATGTGTTCAGGTATCAAATGAAAATATAAATTGTAAGGACAGGCAGAAATTTATAGATACTTTTAGACAATTTTATGGGAATGATAGGCGCCCCGATTTGCCGGAGATTAAATATGAAATGAAATTGAGACTGACTTGTGAGAAGCCATTCCACTTCTCGCCACGTAGGTTGTCGTACTTTGAAAAGGAAAAACTACAGCAAATTTTGGATGATCTTTTGTCGAAGGGGATTATTAGGCCGAGCAATTCTGAATACGCTTCTCCTATAGTATTAGTGAGGAAAAAAACAGGAGATCTTCGGTTGTGTGCTGATTATAGGAACTTGAATAAGGTGACATTAAGAGATAATTATCCCCTACCACTTATTGATGATCTTCTCGATAGATTGGCCAATAAGTCTATATTCTCTCTGTTGGATCTGAAGAGCGCTTTTTATCATGTCGATATGAATGAGGATTCGATTAAATACACATCGTTTGTGACGCCAATGGGTCAGTATGAATATCTTAAAATGCCATTTGGCTTGAAAAATTCGCCTTCTACATTTCAGCGTTTTGTTAATCATGTTTTTAGCGATTTGATACGAGAGGGTAAGATATCGATATATGTGGATGATTTGATGATAGCTACAAAGGATGTTGATGAGCATATTGAGATTCTGAGAATAGTTTTTGAACGGCTGGTTAGGAATAGACTAGAGCTTAGATTAGATAAATGTAAATTTATGGAGTCAGAAATTAGGTATTTAGGTTACACGATTTCTAGTAAAGGTATTCGCCCTGATGAGAGAAATATAGAATCGGTCATTAATTTTCCAATACCACGGAATGCAAGGGATGTACAGAGCTTCCTCGGGTTGTGCTCTTATTTTAGAAGGTTCGTTAAAGATTTTTCATTTATAGCCCAACCTCTTTACAATTTGATTAGAAAAAATGCAAGTTTTAAGTTCGGTGAGGAGGAACGGAAATGTTTCGAATTGTTGAGGAGTAAATTAGTGGATGCGCCTATACTGTCTATATATGATCCCAGAGATGAAACAGAATTGCACTGTGATGCTAGTAGCCATGGTTTTGGTGCGATATTGTTGCAGAAGAAGGACGATGGAAAATTTCATCCCGTGTTTTATTTTTCGAAGAGGACAAGCGACTATGAAACTAAATACCATAGCTTTGAATTAGAAACTATGGCTATCATTTATGCTCTTCGTAGATTCAGAATATATTTGCAGGGAATAAAGTTTAGAATTGTGACGGATTGTAATTCATTAACATTGACATTGAATAGGAAAGAGGTCAATCCAAGAATAGCTAGATGGGCTTTGGAATTGCAGAACTTTGATTATACGTTGGAGCATCGAAAGGGCGAAAGGATGCAGCACGTAGATGCCCTAAGCAGAAACACGAATATTTTGGTCTTGGAAGAAAACACGTTTGAGCAGAATTTGTCTATATGTCAGTATAGGGATGAGAACATAAATAAAATTAGGACACTGTTGGAGAAACAGGAAAGTGGTTTTTATGAAATGCGAAATGGTCTTGTTTATAGGAAGTCTGGGGACCGAATTTTGTTTTATGTCCCGAGTAGCATGGAAGGGAATATTTTACGGATGTATCATGATGATATGGGGCATTTCGGGTGTGATAAGGTATCAGGTGTAATATTGAAATCGTACTGGTTTCCTAAACTGAAGGAAAAAGTAAGAGATCATATTGATAACTGTCTAAAGTGTATTGCATTTTCTTCAAAGGCAGGTAAACATGAGGGTTTATTGCACAATATTCCGAAGGGGAATATTCCATTCGAGACGATACATATAGATCATTTTGGACCAGTGACGCTAAAGAGTGCTAAAAAGAAGTATGTTTTTTTGGTAATAGATGCTTTTTCGAAATTCGTACGTCTTTATGCGGTTCGGACCACTAATGCTAGAGAAGTTCGCAGTTGTTTAGTGTCTTACTTTAATTCATATAGCAGGCCTTCAATAATAGTGTCAGATAGGGGAAGTGCGTTTACTTCTAGGGACTTTCAGAGTTTTCTTGGGGATTATAATGCTAAGCATGTGAAAATTGCAACCGGATCTCCGCGGGCTAATGACCAAGTTGAGAGGGTCAACCGCAGTTTGGCACCGATGATAGCAAAATTGACAGATGCAGGGACTAACTATAGTTTAGACAAGGTTTTGCCGGAAATAGAGTTTGCAATGAATAATACTGTTCATCGGAGTACGGGTTCTACACCAAGTGAATTGTTATTTGGGGTTGGACAAAAGGGCAAAATAATTGATTTTTTGAAGGAAGGTTTGGAGGAAATTAATGAACTTGGGCCACGGAGGGATCTTCGGTCGATGCGTGAATGTGCGTCCGAAAGGATAGTGAAGAGTCAAAATTATAATAAGAATTTGAAAGATCGTGGTCGGGTTGAGAGAATGTATAACGTAGGTGATTATGTAGTAGTGAAGAATTTTGTTAGCACGCCAGGAGTGTGTAAGAAGATCGTTCCAAAATTTAAAGGTCCTTACGCGATTGTAAGGGTTCTTCCAAATGATAGATACGTGTTAAGGGATGTGGACGGGTTTCAAGTGGGTCAGATTCCATACGAGGGTATATGGGAAGTGGCTAATATTAAGCCATGGTTGGACAGTTCACGTGGAGTTGAAGGTAAAATCGGGTCGATTTCAGGTTAGGATGGCCGAACTGTGGCAACTCTGTGTGAAAATAGAGAAGAGAACAAGAATGTAGATAAAGGAGGATAAATAATAACTGCCGGTATGGAGGAGAAGATAGGATTTAAAAAGATTTAGTGTGTAAGAAACTATCAAAGTCATAAGACAAATAAAGAAAACGAAAATAGAAATAAATTTGTGCGTGTTTTATTTTATTAAAAGAACTTGCTTACAAATAGAACTTCTTTTAAGTGAAAATCATCCTTATCTTTGGTCTATGGTAAAGGTAATATATTTTACCATATATATTTTAAAGTACTTTACACTCATTGAGTAGGTGTTTTCTCACTTTCGGAGGACTTCCGCTTTGTGAGGACACTGCTCTTAACAAACTTTTTGCTATACAATTTTGTCTTAAAACTAAATTGAATTAAAATAATTTCAAGTATTTAAAATATAAATTAAATTTCATTAGCAAAAAGGTAAACAAATTAAAAAAATGTACTGCAGGATATACTGAAACGTAATATATTGTGACAAAGTCAGATCCTTTATGTAGTTAATTTACGGTTTTGCTTGAGAGTACTACGTAGGGCATGTGACACACTGCATCTATGGCAAAGGAACACTGGGGGTCCTTTTTCTTCTTAAATTAACTAATTTAAGAAAATTGTTGTAAAAATACAAAATATCACAAATGCATTTCTTGTTATTATTGGAAAATGGAAAAGTCATAAGTTTATTTTATGGGATTTTTAGCTTAAACTTTATTTGACATATATAAATTTAAACTTTTTTATTATTAAGTGAAAAAAAAAACAGTTCGATGAATATAAAGTTTAATAAGCGCTATGCCAATTATAGGAAAGCCATTATGCCGTATTGTATAAAATGTGCCTGCGATATTTTGTATTGTAGTCAACAAACAAATTTATTACATAAAAGCGCAAATTCGAAATTTTTACTCTTTGCTAGCAAAATCTAAAAATATATTTTAAGCTACTTTAAGTTCAATATTTAAGACTGTCAAGATTAGAGATGGGAACGTGAGAGATTTTTGACTCACGCTCACGCACGGTCACGAACCAAAAATTACAATCATGCACAATCGTTTTTTTAAATGGTTACTTTAATTTATTTTATTAAATACCTTAATATTTTTTCTTGAAAATTAGAAAAACTAACTGGTTTTTTAATTGATTGTTTTTTGAAATAGAATATTAAAAATAATTTAAACGTTTTCCAACAAAAAAAAATCCTATAACAAATTTTATTATTTTTTAAAAATTAGAAAACTTTAACTTGAAAAAAAGAATATTTTATTAAAATTTTGAAAATTTATCTGAACTAAGTTGCATGAAATTTTCTTTTTTTTAGAAATAGTTCATCAGTTTCTAAAATCAAGTAAATTTTTATTTTTGCATAGGAAAAAATGTATTACTTTTTATTTTTAATTGTTTGAACTAATTTTTAGAAAACAATTCTTCAAAATTAGAAAGTGGTATACTGAAAAAATGAATTTGGAAATGGCTTTCTAAAATTTAGTTAATTTTACTACTCGCGAACAAAAAATGAACACACATTAGTTCAATTACTTTCTCGATTTAAGTTAGACACATTTTTTGAACTAAATGGGAGTAAATTATGTCCTAAATTTTTATTTTAACTAAACTTAATTTTATTACATTTGAGTATGCAAATTTCTTAAAACTAGGATGTTTTTTCTTAAAATTAATAAATTTTTATTTAACTGACTTGTTTTTTTCCCTAAAATCAAGAAATATTACTTAGGAAAAATATGAACTATTTCTTATATACTCAGAAAACTATTTTCAGAAAACTATTTCGTTTTTCCTAAAACTTAGGAATTTTTATTCTTCTTAAGAAAATTTTTGTAAGTTTTAATAAAATTTTACTTAAATTGAGAACAATTTATAAACTATTTTGAAGGAAATTTTTGATTACATTTTAGTTCATGTCTTTTTTTTTTAATGTATAATACGAGAGTAATTGAGGTATCATTGGGAATTGTATGGGAATTTTTCTTTTTTTAAATCCTCTATAAAAACTGCCATATCTCGAAAACTTTTTGTGTATTTTGTGTAAATTTTAGAAATATATATGTAGTTACTAGCTCTTTTTATATGTACTTTTGCCAAAACTTTTGTGTTCCTCAGATATATCGAAATCACGTTAAAAACGTTTTAGGATTTTGAAATGTTATTGCTTTGCTCAATGCTGCGTTTACATTTGGCTTTAAGTCCCTAGACTTTACTAAAGATTTTTTTTTCGTTTGAACTATCAAGATAGTGTCAAGAATTTTCAATGTATTGATGGAAGGAAAACAGGTAATTTTCAAAAAAAAGTTAGAACAGCGCAACACTCCTTTTGATTAGTAACGCATTTTTATTGCGTTTAAAATTATTTTCATTATATTTTTTAGTAATTATTTTACTTCACTATTTTGGTGATATTTTTAGGTTATTATTTTATCACATTTTCATGCAAAAGATCTACAAAATAAGCAAAATTACACATTTGCTAGATTTTCATGAAATTTCTCATATATCTCTTGAATTTGAGGCATTTCCTTTGTGTGGGAAATCTAAAGATTTTACACAAGATTGTCAGTGAAATCTCGAAATCTGGTGATTTGATTGCGCAGATATAAACGAGGCATAATACATATAGCAACAAATAGTTCTTGGTAATTGGTGAAAATGTATATATTTGATAATATTACACAAAAAAGTTTTCAACACATGTTCACAAGCAAGTATCCTTGTTGCAAAAAAATAAAATTTTCAATATCAAGGTCAGTTAAAGGGCTGTTGAAAATTGCATTGACAACAAAGTAACAATATGATTTTTTTAGATGTTGTTCAAAAACTGAAATAAATATACTGTTTGTTTTATATTTGAATTGCAAATATCCATTGTACTGCGGTATTTATTGTTTTTGTTGTTGCTGCAATAACAAACCTATATGGTTTCAAATGGGATTAATAAAACCATACTGAATAATACATGTTGACGAATTATATAAGTAAAGAAAAAATTGCAGGCATTTTTAGTATTTATGTACTTTTAGTCTATATGTACTAAAAAATTTGTGTTTATCCAAAAGGGCCTTCGTTTCGGACTCAAATAAATATGAATAACATAAAGTCCGTAGGAACTGTCACCGCACAGTGGGATGAATAGAATAAATAATGGTTATTTTGATAGCTTGGCTGAAATAAGCTGAAAAGGCAGCACGAGCTGGCAACACACGTACTGTCAGAAAATAACTAGCAGATAGCAAGTTACGAACTGAACAATCTGTGAGAGATCTGCAAGGAAATTTGCTCCACATTGACCACAAATAATTCCAAAGTTGGAGAGAGCATTTCTCTATTGTGCTAAACTGTGTCATAGATACAACTCTTGAGCCTCCCATTTTGACTAATCCACCAATTATTATGAACCCAAGGATTGTAATAACACCTCCTAGTATAGCGTTAACTATTATCGCCATAAAACAACATCCAAATGGAAAAGCAGCTGATATCGATGGTATTTCTGTGGAAATATACAAATGTGATTCGTCACTTTTATCAAAAATTTAACATCCTCTTATCACTTAGACCTTGGAAACCGAATCCTTTCCAGAAGAATGACATTGTTGTTGAAATCACGAAAAATGGAGGACTTAAAAATTGTTCTAACTGGAGTGGTATATGTGCATTTCCAATCGTTGCCAAAATAGTTGCAAAAATGATATTGAACCTTAGAGCAAACTATCAGCTGTTGTCAAGCCGGGTTTCAAGGTGGTTCCTCTTGCACTGACCATATTAAGTTATTGCGCATTATCATTTAACAGTGCGTTGAATTCAATTCGAAAAAGCGTTCGATTTAATTCATCGAGAATGTATTACACTCGAAAAAAAAGTTAGTATAAAAATTTGTAAACGGTTTTCAATTCCACTTTACAATTTTTGTACTCATTTTTAGTAAAAAAAATATTATTTAGCAAATGTTTTTGCTATTTACATTTCGCAAATTACAGAGTTTTAAAAGAATATTTACAATTTTTTGTTGCTAAATTTTAGAAATCATTTTACAAATTTTTGAAAGCCGGTTTGCAAAAATTGACCAAAAAAAAAAAATTACTAATTATAAAAAAGTGAATATTGAAGGAAATGTTATTTCTAATTAAAACTTACACCACTCCTTGAAATGTTACATAGATTAAAAAAAGGGATCGGAAGTGAATATACCGACTTATGTCTGAAAATAAGACATCCACTTAAAATAGCACTTAAATATTTTTTTAGTTCTAAAATCAGCCTTAAAATTTTACCTTAAAAGTAAAAAAAAAATTTAGACTAATATATTTTTCAGAACAGAAGTTACTAAATAAAAACAAAATGATTAATTCGTTTATGTTTTAACAATTTTTTAATTTTTTGTTAATATTTTTAATTTTGTGTAAAATATTTTTTGAAAAAAAAATAAATGAAATAAAAAAAATTTGATGCTCGATAAAAACAAATAAATTTAAAATTTTGTACTAATATTCACAATATATAGTAAATTTTTTAGCTGATTTTAGCAAACGGGTTTTAAATTCCGCTTTACAAAAAGTTTACTAAAATTTAGTAGCGGCTACTTATTTTTTCTACTAATTTCATTGTATTACACGTCAGCAGATATGTGTTGCTAAGGTTAGCAAAAAATACAGCTGGGCTCGAATTAGCAAAATTTCCCGTGATAACAGCAAAACTTTCAGTTGCCATTACAGACGTTTTTTGGTGAGTATAGGCAGACCATATTTTTTTACTCTCACACAAACTTAGTGATTTTAAGCAAACGACTACAGAGCTTCAGGAACAGCTGCAATACACAGGGTTAAAAATAAATGCAGCCAAAACAAAAACACTAACTATCGGTACAACAACAGTTCCAATGACCATCAACAAGCAAACACTTGAGGCAAGTGCTTGAGACAATTCTGCTCTCTACAATGCGAGATTACTGCAAATGGAGGAACCGAACTCTATGTAGTCGCAGGAATAATCAAGGCAAGCTAATTTTTTGGCAAACTAAATCCAGTCTGGCAAAGTAACAAAATGTTTAGTTGGTGCCCATATATGAGTGTACAAACTAGAAGGTTACAAACGACATAACAAGACGACTCCAAACTTTTATTAACCACTGCTTAAAAATAATATTACGCATCTTTTGTCCTAGAACGTTATCAAATGCCGAGTTGCTAACAATAACAAACCAAATGCAAGTAGCCACCGATATACGAAACGAAAGGGGCAGTGGACAGGATACGCCCTCCATTGTAACGACAACAACGTATCTAAACAAGCTCTTAGATGGAACCCATTTAAAATTTATTTAAACAAGTGTGAAACACGATTTAAACTTTAAATTGGCTGCCTCAGTATACACTCAGAAAAAAAAGTTAGTAGAAAAATTTGTAAACGGTTTTCAATCCCACTCTACTATTTTTGTACTGATTTTTAGTAAAAAAATATTATTCAGCAAATCTTTTTGCTATTTACATTTTAAAAATTACGGAATTTTTACAGAATATTTACAAATTTTTATTGCTAATTTCAGAAATCATTTTACAAATTTTTGAAAACCGATTTGCTAAAATTAGCAACCAATTTTACTAATTTTAAAAAAGTGGATATTGAAGGAAATGTTATTTCTAATTAAATTTACATCTACAAACTTAAATTTCCTTAAAATGTTACATATGTATATTTAAAAAGGGATGGGAAGTGAAGATACCGACTCATGTCTAAAAAGATGACATCCACTTAAAATAGCACTAAAAAGGTTTTTTAGTTCTAAAAATCCGCCCTAAAAACAATTAAAATGTAACCTAAAAAGTAAAAAAAAATTGACTAAAATATTTTTGAAAACAGAAATTACCAAATTAAAACAAAATGATTAATTCGTTTTTTAAAAAATATAATCAAAATTTTTGATGCTCGATAAGAAAAATAAATTCAAAGCTTTTTACTAATATTAATAATATTTAGTAATTTTTTTTGCTGATTTTAGCAAACAGATTTTAAATTCTACTTTACAAAAAGTCTACTAAAATTTAGTAGCGGCTACTAATTTTTCTACTAATTTCTTGTACTACACGTCAGCAGACATGTGCTGCTAAGATTAGAAAAAAAACCGCTGGGCTCAAATTAGCAGAATTTCCCGTAATAACAGCAAAATTTTCAGTTGCCATTACAGACTTTTTTTGGTGAGTGTAGACGGCTTAGCCGATTTTGATCAGCTTTTGTTCTTAATGTGTTGCCAAATGATTAGCATATAATACTACCCAGAGACAGTTAAATGCGATGTGGTAGGATACCGCATTAAACTGTCTCTGCGTAGTATTATATGGTCATCCTTTGCATGCACTCACTTAGGAAAAAGGCTTCATTGCATTTATGAAAACTTCATAGATTTTAGTCCAATGTGATGAAGATATTTCATATAAATGCAAGTTTCTTAAAAAATATTAAGTAAGTTTTAAAAAACTCTTCTTTATATTTACGAAAAAGTTTCTTCATATTTACTAGGAAGCTTCACCAATGTTTAATAAAAAGTTTCATCAGATTTATGAAGAAATTTCATCAATATGATCAAGTTTTTTTAATTTGATTTTTTTTTTGATTTAATATAAATAAATATGGAAACATAATGAGAATTTCAAAACAGAAATGGTTTGCAACGGAAATAAATAAAATGAAGCACATTGAAGATATATAAAGTATTTTTTATAATTTTTTATAAATATAATGCAGAGTTGATGTCAAACGAATTATGAAGTAATCCCATCAATAAGTTAAAACTTTTTCCCTTAGTATATTCTGGATTTCATAACATTTTAAGAAGAGGTACGAAACAGTAATTTTTGGGTGGACTTCAAAGATTTTTATCGGAATTCAATTGGAAACTTTGTTTTCTAGACAACAATGTTGATGCCGCTGCGAAAATTGTAGAATGTGTTTATTTTGCTGGTAATGGGTGCATAGTTCGGCTGAGCCAAAACATACACAGTGAAAACGGATTCATCGTGACAACCGAATTTCATGCCAACCGAATTATTTAGTTTTCCCAACCGAAATTAGGTTGCATTAACCGAATTTCGGTGGTTCCAACCAAACCATTCGGTTGGCAAAAAAATTCGGTTGTTACTTTGAATCTGTTTTCTTTGTGTAAGTGTTAGTTTAACCAGGCATGCAAGGAGGGGAACCGTTTAGTAATTGTCATTGATAAACTATATCTATGATAATACTAGTTCCTATATTCATAATCTTATAAGGGATGATATTACTGATCTCACTGACTAGGTTAATAAAGCCAAAATTCTGGCTTAATTAGGTTAAGCTGGGTTTTAATTTTTCACAATCAGACTAGTCCTTTACCTCAAACATTTGTCGTTTTTCCAGGATTTGCAACCGAATTTACTCAGTTAAGACAAGGTTTCATAAGAAAACATTTGACTTCCTTAACGAACAAGTCTTAAACCAGCACCCCGTTTCTGTATCTGATGCAAGAAGTTTTCGCATCGAGAAATTTTTAGGCACCCTACTTTATACACGGTAACTTAATAGATAAAAAAGTTGATTGCATTTTTACTTTTAATTATTTACGAGCTTCTAACTTTTAAGGCTCTGGCACCTTTAATTTTGTAAAATATCTTATTAGATAGAGAAAAATATAAATACAGCGCCTTATTATCATCTTTAAATTAATATATATATTTAATTTCCTGTGACTCACTCTATATAAAGCAGAATAAGGTTGCGTTTCACATGTTTTTTGCGAAACCTTTATCGATGTGAGAAATACAGAAAGGAGATGCCGGAATTAAATATGATGCGGAGTGAAATATAAACTAATTGCCAAAATAGATTAAAAAAAAAAATACAGAAACTGAGGCAAAACAACTGCTCTTATAAAAATTTTTTTTTTTTAATGAAGATGGAAGAGTTTTTTCTTCTCATATTTTGTCTTTAACTAGAAATTTATAAACAACTTAAGTGTTGCTTTTATATGCGAAATATCATTGGTGTAACTGAATTGAAACACTTTAACAGATATATGTACTATTTTTTATTATGACTTTATTTTCTCTATTCACCCCACTGTTACTTAAGCTCTCGAGCCCTTTGGCTTGCTTTAAAAACATTATCTTTTCATTCCACTGTGTAGTCTTAAACACCTTCGTGCAATCCTAAAAAGGACAAATTAGATGTTTTTGTCGTACATTAATTGTGGTGTACTACAAATTCATACGTCTTTCATTTAAGTCTTTAGACAAATTGAGTGTCATTTGTAAAACTTAATTGTGTTCATAGAAGAAAATGAGTTTTTGTTTTTATCACATTGGAAAATAATTTCTCACAATGTCTTTTTGTCTATTAAGCTTTTGTTTATACATATTATTGCTGACAATTTGATTGTATAAATACAATATGGTTTTCCATTGGAATATATAAAAAAAATATATATATTAAGCAGTTTTCACATTATAGATTTATCCTTTTATATTGACAAATCATTGTATTTCACTTAGAAGAGGCATATTCATTAAAATGATTTGAATAATTGAACCCTATTGTCGAATAAACATTAGAGCGGCAAAATGTTTTATGTAAAAAAAAATTCTTATAGTTAATTTTAGTGACGATCCAAATATATATGTTGATATCTTTTATAAAGTTCTTGTATAGAAATTTCAAGAAAAATAAAATAATTGACAGATTTTGTTAAAACTGCCGCCATATCGAAAATACAAAGATAAAATTTTACTGACGCCCTTAAACTTACTTAAGTAAAAGCTAACATTTAAGTCAAATTTTTTTTCCAAAGTATAAGTATTTTTAAGGCGGTTGAGCATTAGTAACTAAGTGATATACTTACCCAGCAAAAATGAAGCTGCCAAAGAAGCAATAAAAGCATCACTACTATGGCAAAGGCATCACTTCTTTTCTGATGGTTTTAGCGATGAATATAACATTAGCGTGTCATAGGATGAAGGTATTCAAATGTAGCTATTAGCATTACTCATACTTTACTCTAAGGAAGCAATGACGATGCAATGATTAGATATTCTTATGCGTGAGTGCAAAATGTTCATATACTTTTTAATATTTAAGCTCTGATGAAAATTTAATTCATAAGAATGCAGAAAAATAAGTTTAAACAAGCGAAATTTATGCATTGATATACAAATACTCTTTATCAAAACAAATAAAAATTCTGCATAAGTGAAAAAGCATTTTTGAAACATTTTTCAAAAATTTTAATGAATTTTTAGACAAATTTTTAAACATTTTTGGGTAATTTAAAAACTGGTTGTACAATTTCTTAGACAATTTAAAAATATTTTTGAACATTTTCAAATAATTTTTGCACAATTTTAAAACATGGTGTAGTGTTAAATAATAAACATAATGCAAAAATGCACAGATTGCGTCGTCATAAATATTTAAGGCTGGAAAAATGCAAATGACAGGCCAGCTAGTTTCAATTAAACTATTTTCTCAATTTGAATAAATGCTTTAGATTCAAAAAATATACGATATACTATAACTTATGCTTTAGAAGTAATGAAGAGTGATATTTTAAGATATGCATCGGGTTTATATCCATATCACAGCATTTGAAATATAAACACATGAATTCTTTTGGAAGTGCCTTAGAATAACACCAAAAAATCATAAAAGAATTTCAACTGAAGTTTAGGAAGCAATGAAAGAAGTTATAGTCACAGAATGACTATTAGAGTATTCAAAAAACCGGCCTCTTGAAAAAAACGGTTTCGGTTTTCTTCTAAAAATAGTATTTTAAAAAACCGGTTTCGAAACGGTTTCGGTTTTTGCAGAAGAAACCGGTTTTTATTCGGTTTATTTTAATTTGAATAAAAAGCTTATATAATTTGTTAATTGTTTTTATTAATAAAAATAAAAAATACATTCTTTGAAACAAAATATATATAATACATATATATTCATTTAAATTTAATTTTTTACTGTATTTCATTTCAACAAAAAATAAACTTCAAACCCACATTTTTTAATATAATATCTTAAAAATTAATATTATAAAACAATATTCATATTAAATGAATTGAGATCAAAAAGTTTGTAAATTGGTAAAATTAGGCACGTTAGTAATTTGAACGTTTAAAACGTTTGGCATTAAATATTTTTTAATATTTCATTTTAAATATGTATGAAAAAAAATCTATTTTTCAGTTCTAAAATAATATTTTAGAAATAATATGCAATTTAAATGTTTCGTTTTAAGACGATGTTTTTGATTGCTTTCGATAAAGCTAGAAGTGGAAAATACTCTTTTACTAATAGTAGATGTTGGACAAATAGTCAAAAAACAATTATATAAATTTTACAACTTTTCAGTTCTTTTGTCACATTTATCAAGATATATGAAATCATCATATAATGATGAATGTTTTGTACAGTCTCTTTGTTATGATTTTGAATACTGTTTATTGTGTTATTTAGATGAGAAATTAAACTATTTGAATTTGGAATGTCCAAAGTTAAGTCTTTATCGGAATCTATCAGACTTACAGCTAAATCTTCATAGCCAAACAAAGGATTATAAAAGTGTTCGGAAAAAATAAAAGAAACCAAGTAACCCAGTTGGTGGTGTAATTTAAAAAACCGGTTAACCAAACAAAAAATACCGGTTTTCGGTTTTCTTCGAATTTACAAAATATTCGAAACCGATCGGTTTTTAAAAATAAAGAAACCGATTGACCGGTTTTCGGTTTCGGTTTTTGAATACTCTAATGACTATCATTTTTTTTTTGCTGGGTTATACTTAGTTCACATGTAACTACATGAATAAATAAAAATATTTTTCTACATTTTAAACTGTTAAATGAAAAAGTATTAGTTTTCTTTATTTTCAATTTCTATATATAATTGTTTGTTCACTATCTCTATGTTTTGGCTATTTGTCATAGAAAGTGGCCGTTTGCTATATAAATATATATATATTTTCCCCCAAATACAATATTTGCTTCTGACTAATGAGGTTGAACAATTGTCCATTAATGTAATTGTAGTGGCATAAAAAGAGATTATCTTAATTGGTTTCGTGCTTCTTTGATTTGAGATTTAAAGTTAATTCGTGTTGTGTAAATAACTCATGTTACGACTTGTTAAGTTTTGTTTAAAGAAGCATAATTACAAGTTTTTGATTGAACATCAATCAAAGTTATATTATACGCAGCAATAAAGGAAAAATTTGAAAATGCGATTTGATATAAAATTTGAAAAAGTATTCAGGCACATTGTAATTATACCCTACAGCACTATAAGGAGGGCATGTATAATAAATTTGTTCTGATGTTTGTAACTACTATGAAAATAATGAAACTAGATTTATCTATAGGTATATTCAGAATAACCTGCATAATGAATATATATATATATATATGTGCACAGCACATGTTTCGGGGACGGGTTTTCGTTCCACAAGTTACTATGAAGACATTTTGTTACTTTGGGGACTGTCCTTAAACTTTTCGTTATTCTAGTGTTTACTCTGAAGACATTTTACTGGACACAGCGCATTTTATAGGGACTTTTTTGGCTGTATATAAAATGCGCTGTGTCCAGTAAAATGTCTTCAAGTAAACATATATATATATATATATATGCATTGCCCATACTTTGAAGACATCTGTATATACAGCCAAAAAAGTCCCTATAAAATGCGCTGTGTCCAGTAAAATGTCTTCAAGTAAACACTAGAATAACGAAAAGTTTAAGGACAGTCCCCAAAGTAACAAAATGTCTTCATAGTAACTTGTGGAACGAAAAACCGTCCCCGCAGCATGTGCTGTGCACATATATATATATATGTGCACAGCACATATATATATATATGTGCACAGCACATATTGCGGGGACGGGTTTTCGTTCCACAAGTTACTATGAAGACATTTTGTTACTTTGGGGACTGTCCTTAAACTTTTCATTATTCTAGTGTTTACTCTGAAGACATTTTACTGGACACAGCGCATTTTATAGGGACTTTTTTGGCTGTATATACAGATGTCTTCAAAGTATGGGCAATGCATATATATATATATATATATATATATATATATATATGCACAGCACATGTTGCGGGGACGGGTTTTCATTCCACAAGTTACTATGAAGACATTTTGTTACTTTGGGGACTTAAACTTTTCATTATTCTAGTGTGTACTCTGAAGACATTTTACTAGACACAGCGCATTTTATAGGGACATCTGTATATACAGCCAAAAAAGTCCCTATAATATGCGCTGTATCCAGTAAAATGTCTTCAGTGTAAACAGTAGAATAACGAAAAGTTTAAGGACAGTCTCCAAAGTAACAAAATGTCTTCATAGTAACTTGTGGAACGAAAAACCGTCCCCGCAATATAAAATGCGCTGTGTCCAGTAAAATGTCCTCAGTGTATATAGTAGATTAATGTAATGTTTGAGGTCAGTCTCCAAAGAATCAAAATGTCTTCATAGTAACCTGTGAAACGAAAACCCGTCCCCGCAACATGTGCTGTGCACATATATATATATATTCATTGCACATACTTTGAAGACATCTGTATATACAGCCAAAAAAGGCCCTATAAAATGCGCTGTGTCCAGTAAAATGTCTTCAGAGTAAACACTAGAATAACGAAAAGTTTAAGGACAGTCCCCAAAGTAACAAAATGTCTTCATAGTAACTTGTGGAACGAAAACCCGTCCCCGCAACATGTGCTGTGCACATATATATATATATATATATATATTCATTATGCATACTTTGAAGACATCTGTATATACAGCCAAAAAAGTCCCTACAATATGCGCTGTATCCAGTAAAATGTCTTCAGTGTATATAGTAGATTAATGTAAAGTTTGAGGTCAGTCTCCAAAGAATCAAAATGTCTTCATAGTAACCTGTGAAACGAAAAACCGTCCCCGCAACATGCACTGTGCACATATATATATATATATATATATATGTGCATAGCACATGTTGCGGGGACGGGTTTTCGTTCCACAAGTTACTATGAAGACATTTTGTTACTTTGAGGACCATCCTTAAACTTTTAATTAATCTACTGTATACACTAAAGACAGTTTACTGGATACAGCGCATATTATAGGGACTTTTTTGGATGTATATACAGATGTCTTCAAAGTATGGGCAATGAATATATATATATATATATATATATATATATATATATATATATATATATATATATATGTGCATAGCGCATGTTGCGGGGACGGGATTTCGTTCCACAAGTTACTATGAAGACATTTTGTTACTTTGGGGACTGTCCTTAAACTTTTCGTTATTCTACTGTTTACACTGAAGACATTTTACTGGATACAGCTCATATTACGGGGTCTTTTTTGGCTGTATATACAGATGTCTTCAAAGTATGTGAAATGCATATATATATATATATATATATTAGAGCGGGTCAATTTGTATGGGACGGAAAAAATGAAAAAATCGCATATGCGGGAAGTAATCTACGAACAATTCTAAGAAAATTTGCCTAAGAAACTATGTGTGTAAAATCGATTCGGATGCCGCGATTTTTAAAGGGAAGTTTCATATTCAGGTTATAGAAAATTTTGTTAGAAAAACTTAAACAGATAGCTTATTTATGAGTGTGAGGGACCCACTGAGGTTAAAAAAACGCTAAGTTTTCTTCTAAACCCTTTGTTTTTACTTCTTATTTTTAAAGTACACTTATCCCTCGATTTACACAATACTTTTTTTAAGGTGTTAATCGAGGGAAAGGTATACTTTTGTTTGTTGACCATATATTGAAATAAAACTGAAATTATCCTTTAAGTTTTCTACGATTTATTGTTTTATTTGCAGTTATTAATTTAGCAATAAAATCAGAAAGAATAAAATAAATTTTAAGTGTATTGTTATTAATACAAAGTTAGTTTCTAGATTTGAAAAAAGAACTAAATAACTAAGTTTTTAAGTCCTGCCTGCTTTCCAAACGTGGATTTTTTTTTCGACTAACATCAGTCACAGCCATAATACTTTCACGATTTTTTTCCGTTACGCGCCGAGAAACACTGGTTAAAAGTTTAACGCATCGTTCAGTTCCTTGAATGTGGCATGGAACTTGTGGGTCAGGAAGTGGTGGATCTTGAAATTCTAAATATTCCTTCAAATAGTCATACGGAATATCTCTTGTAATTGGTGGTTCTGATAAAATACTGTCATCATCTAAATCTATCATATTGAAATAATTGCAGCAGTCAAAATTAATTTTACATTTTTTGTACTCTCTAAGTTTTTCTGCATCGCAAAGTTTGTTACGGTAGTACAAAATTTTTTGTATTGCCTGGTCGCGTATTGATTTACGATCATCGTAAAGCATTGAAAGCATAACATTTTCTGGATGAGCAAAGTATGAGTTATTTTGAACTACAGAGTAAACAATTTGCCGCACATTCAAGGGAAGAAACTGTGTGAGGCGAATAAACTTAAATAAAAGCGTACTGCCGTAAATAACAGAATTGTAGTATTTGATGTTAAAGTACATGGGAACATAAACTCTTATTACGTACTCTGCTAGAGTTTTTAAGTAACTAGTGGGTGAACTTGTTGCGACGTACAATCGTAAAATTCTGCTGGCCTTGGTTAACCAACGGGAGTGCGCTACAGGTCCAGGCTTTATGTTAGCTAAGTCAACAGAAATAAAACCATTCGATATTGCTGAAGCCATTTGAAGCAAATACTTTACGTCATTAGATAAATCAAGCTTCCATTCGTCTGATGAAGAAGGTGGCATGTTCTCTAGCGGAATGGCTGTAAATTCAACAACCCTCTGAAAAAATTTTAAACTTTTTTTAATAAATGTTAAAAAAAATATTCTGGAAAAATTATTTTCCCACCATTTTCTCACAGCACGTAATTTGTTTACTAATTAAGCCGCTGGCAGTTCTTGGTCCGCTCGTTTTCGAATTATCCAGAAATTCGAATAGGTGACGAAAAGGCAATTCATTAAAATGTAGGAGACATATAAACCAATGCAATGGTCTTCCCAATGCGATCTCGAAACGCCGTATTATGCCATTTGAAACGCCTGTGTTAGTGTTTTCTCCATCACTACAAATACCAATTAAATTATTAAAACTGAAACCTTTTTTGCTGAAAAACTCGCTAAGCTGCCTTTGCTTTGTTAAAGCATCTTCAGCTTGAACTGTAACATATCCTAATAGTTTCGAGTTCGGCTCTTTAAGGACGACTAAATGTGCTTCTTTAACCATGCTTTGGTGGTATTTGCCGTCAATTTTTTCCATTGTTAATGCGTCATCTTTTCTGCCATCAAATGAAAAGTAGCATAGGTTGGTGTCTCCTGCTTGACTCTTGCGTACTGCTTCCCGTCCCTTCATCTTTTCTCTGGCGACTTTATTTTTATCCATAATTATTAGGTCTCCAGTTTCATCTCTATAGTCAATATCCTTAAATAGAGCTGTCGCTAAACCTGAAGCTACTCTGTCAGATATGCCGAATCTGTCGCACATCATCGCGAAATTTAAAGCCGAGTACCTTTTGGTATAAGCTCGTGGTTTCGGTGAAATTAATACATCCTCAGATGGTGCACTTAGCTCTATAAGCTCCTCCACCTCCATGTTTAACTGGCTTGGTTGATATGTCGAATCATGACTCACTGGTAGGAAGGTTGCTATTGTTGATACTTGGTCAGAATGATTCTCTGGAATAGTCAGTTTTCTATCATTGTGTTGATCTACCATAAAAAATGTCAACCTTTTTGGAATTTCTCCACATTTGCATTCATGTACTTTTAAATTACATTTGCATTTTCCAATGAAAAACAAATCATCAATCGATTCCACAAAACGATTTAATTTACTTTTACTTTTTATTTCTCTTTGGTACTTTTCAATGAACTGGTTTAGTTTTAGTAAAATGCTTTTTTCATTCATAAGATCAATAAAAAGTCGATTCCATATTTCAGTTAATTTATTTAACACGTCAGCAGTGAAGTTCTTGTAAGCACACTTTTTTCCTTCTTTTTTTGCCTGGTAACCCAAGAAGAAATAATACTTTAATACATCACGCTTGCTTGGTAAGTTAAGGCCACTAAAATCTGCTGGTGGTCCAAAAATGCAAATATCTGGGGAAGCCATATGAGATATGGTAGATTCATATGAAGAAGATGAAAAATTATTTTCCATTTTACTAGATTATAAATTTAAAATGCAAAATGGAATAGCCAATAAAAAAGCCGAACAGCGGAACGTTTTATTTTTTCACTCGCGTAGTTGAACTTAAATCACACAAATCTTAGTACTTATCACAATGTTTTGTTTTCCTTTTATTGAATATAAATTTAAAGATTCAAACGTTTATTGATTATAAAAACTTATTTATGAATTTAAAAATTTACTGAATAAAAATTAAAAAATTTTATCAACGAAAACTAGACTGTTAGAAAAAAATTGCAACTGCACTGTTTTTAATAAAAATAAAAACGTTAAAAAGGCACCACTTGTTCAAGCGATTTTTTAATTTAACGAACGAGCCTATCTATTAACACTTTTTTCTTAAATTTTTTTCTACTCTGGTCTTACTTTTCGTTAACGCTGGAAGCGATTTCTTTTTTAAAACTTCAGAATAGTTTTCAAAAAAGTTTTTCAATTTCTTTAAAGAAAAAACATGTGTAAAATTTTATTTCAAAATAAAAGTACTCTTAAAGTTTGCGAATTGATAAATATTACATTTTTGCGTTTTCAAATGCGAAAATTTCATTAATTTAATATACAGAGGAAATTTTTTTTTTACACTCTTCAAGGTTTTTACTCGCTGATTGCACTGATGTTACGATCGTAAAAATCGAATGTGTCATATCGTTCGTAATACCGGGAAACCACTGCACCACTTTTCAAAAAATTAAACCTTCCAATTATTGTCAAAAAGCTAAAAATATAAGTTTTGTACATGTAATTTACTTCTATGTAAACATATTTGATACAATTTTTTATACTACCTAAAACTAAATTTCCCCTTAAAAATCGCGGCATCCAAATCGGTTTTAGACCCATACTTTCTTAAGCAAAGTTTCTCAAAATGATCCGTAGAACATTTTCCGCATATGCGATTTTTCGAAAAAAAAATCGACCCGCTCTAATATATATATATATATATGTGCACAGCGCGTGTTGCGGGGACGGGTTTTCGTTCCACAAGTTACTATGAAGACATTTTGTTACTTTGGGGACTGTCCTTAAACTTTTCGTTATTCTAGTGTTTACTCTGAAGACATTTTACTGGATACAGCGCATATTATAGGGACTTTTTTGGCTGTATATATATATATATATATATATATATATATATATATATATATATATATATATATATATATATATGTGCACAGCACATGCTGCGGGGACGGTTTTTCATTCCACAAGTTACTATGAAGACATTTTGTTACTTTGGGGACTGTCCTTAAACTTTTTGTTATTCTATATATATATATGTGCACAGCACATGCTGCGGGGACGGTTTTTCATTCCACAAGTTACTATGAAGACATTTTGTTACTTTGGGGACTGTCCTTAAACTTTTTGTTATTCTACTGTTTACATTGAAGACATTTTACTGGATTCAGCGCATATTATAGGGACTTTTTTGGCTTTATATACAGATGTCTTCAAAGTATGCGCAATGAATATATATATATATATATATATATATATATATATATATATGTGCATAGCGCATGTTGCGGGGACGGGTTTTCGTTCCACAAGTTACTATGAAGACATTTTGTTACTTTGGGGACTGTCCTTAAACTTTTCATTATTCTACTGTTTACACTGAAGACATTTTACTGGATACAGCTCATATTACGGGGTCTTTTTTGGCTGTATATACAGATGTCTTCAAAGTATGAGAAATACATATATATATATATATATGCACGGCGCATGTTGCGAGGACGGATTTTCGTTCCACAAGTTACTATGAAGACATTTTGTTACTATGGGGACTGTCCTTAAACTTTTCGTTATTCTACTGTATAAACTGAAGACATTTTACTGGATACAGCGCATATTATAGGGACTTTTTTGGCTGTATATACAGATGTCTTCAAAGTATGCATATTGAATATATATATATATATATATATATATATATGCACGGCGCATGTTGTGGGGACGGTTTTTCGTTCCACAAGTTACTATGAAGACATTTTGTTACTTTGGGGACTGTCCTTAAACTTTTCGTTATTCTACTGTTTACACTGAAGACATTTTACTGGATACAGCGAATATTATAGGGACTTTTTTGGCTGTATATACAGATGTCTTCAAAGTATGCACAATGAATATATATATATATATATATATATATATATATGTATATGTGCACAGCGCATGTTGCGGGGACGGGTTTTCGTTCCACAAGTTACTATGAAGACATTTTGTTACTTTGGGGACTGTCCTTAAACTTTTCGTTATTCTACTGTTTACACTGAAGACATTTTACTGGATACAGCTCATATTACGGGGTCTTTTTTGGCTGTATATACAGATGTCTTCAAAGTATGTGAAATGCATATATATATATATATATATATATATATATATGCATTACATATACTTTGAAGACATCTGAATATACAGCCAAAAAAGACCCTATAATATGCGCTCTGTCCAGTAAAATGTCTTCAGTGTAAACAGTAGAATAACAAAAAGTCTAAGGACAGTCCCCAAAGTAACAAAATGTCTTCATAGTAACTTGTGGAACGAAAAGCCGTCCCCGCAACATGCGCCGTGCACATATATATATATTAGGGCGGGTCGATTTATTTTTCGACAATTTCCCTATGATTTCCGTATTCTATGGGTTATTCCATGAAAATTTGCCGAAGGAACCATACCTCTATCGTTAAAATCGAGTCCCCTACTTTTTGTTGGTAGATTTTTTCCCAAATTGACGTTCGTATGAAATATTACCTACACGTTCACATCCATAACTCAAAAACTATCCATCGGGTTTAATCGCCAGTAGGCGCGTTGGAAAGGTGAGCTCATTTTGATAAATTTACAAAAAAAAATCTCCAACATTGGTCCAACGGTTCAAAAGTTACGGGCATTTTTGTCCAAATTTTGGAGCCTTTTTCCATTTTTTTCATGATTTTGTCCAAGAATATTACTTTCATGGCCATTTTTTTGGCTCAATCCATTATTTAATTCAATTTACAATTCAGAACGAAGAGTTTAAGCCCAAATTTATCGAATTCGGTTGATTAATTCATGCGATATTGCTAAAACAAAACAACACATAAAACCAACTTTTTGATTTTTTTTCCCTTTTTATTTTTGCTCTCTTTTTTGGGTTTGCATACGATTTATAAAGAATAATTCTTCGCTGACGTCATTTTGACAACAACAAATACACAGCAATTCTAATTGGACGAAACAATCAGCTGTAGTTGGCGGGGTGGGGATTCCAGTGTATGCTAGTTTTGTTTGAGCGTCATTTCAGTGAAGTGTTACTTGAAATAACTAACAAATAATCAAACTATTTTGAAATTTAGAAAAGATTTAAAGGTAAGTGTAAAAACATTGCTAACTATTATAGTTAATAGTTATATTATTATTCTATGAAAAACATATATAATTCTTTTAGTGACGGTTTAAAAAATGGATTCAGAGCCTGGTTCATCGCAAAATCCAACAGATACCCAACGCAGTAGTTTGCAACATTTGGTCTCTCATGATGTTTTTTCTTTTGGCGTGGGCTGTGAATTACCTGATATTAATCTGTCAACTAAACGAGATATATTGAAGTACTATTTTTTCTTGGCCGAACGTTCAAAAGCCCAAAGCAAAATGTTTTCGTATAAAAGATTTACTCCCCAAGTAGCAGACAGATTGTTAGAAATTTGGAATCAACTTAATATTGAACTTATACTCAAAGGTAGCATCATTAGAAAATTGAATAATTTGCTTGACGCATAAAGTAATGCAGATAAACAACGAGTAAAACGCGCAACAGAATTCAAAAAATTCGTAGAATCAACAAACCAATTATTCAACATTGGAAAATGTAAATGCAACTTGAAAGAAAACGACTGCTCATGTGGATCTATCCCAGAAAACTTAAAAGATTTCATGCGCGATCAATATAATGACAGAATACAAACGATACCGGAACACGATAGTGGAAGTGAAGAGACGATACCAACGACTATACCAACAATCCCAGTGAGCAACGATCCTACATACGAACCACATTATGACGAAATCGAAGTTGATGTGAGAGGAGGTTCAGAATTAGTTCTACCACCACAAACATACACTCCCAGATACAATACTAAAAACTATGCAATGATGTGTGACAGATTTGGTGTGCATGATAGAATGGGATCAGCATTGGCAACAGCTCTGATGGAAGACCTGGGCGTAAAAGATGCTCATGGCAATCTTGTCATCATGGATAAAAGTAAACTTCGTAGAGAAAGAGAAAAATGGAGACAAGACGCACTTCGTAAGCGGTATGATGGCTCGAATTTGATATCATTTTCATTCGACGGCAGGAATAATGATGCTCTAACTGTAGAAAAAATTTATGAGAAGTTGCATCCAAGGATGGTTAAAGAACCTCATCTAGTTGTTTTGAGGGAACCAAATTCTCAATTGATAGGCTACACAAAACTAGAAAGTGAAACTGCGGCAAGCAAAGTCAACAAATTGATCGAATTCTTCCAAGAAAAACAATTGTCTCTCGATTCATTAATTGCCATATGCGCTGATGGTGAACCAACAAATACTGGCGTACACGGTGGAATTTTGCGACTATTCGAAAAACAGTTAAAGAGACCACTGCACTGGTTTGTGTGTCTTCTGCACTTTAACGAGCTTCCGTTTAGACATTTGTTTGACACTTTAGACAAATCAACCACCACTGGACCACGATCAACTACCGGAAAGTTGAGCTCAAAAATTGCTGATTGTGAAAATCTTCCGGTATGTAATTTTTATAGCTAATTCTTTACCATTTTTTATTCTATTTTTTAGCTTTTATGTTTTCTTTTCAGGTGGAAACCGATTTTGAGGAAATCGCTTTGGAAAATATGCCTCCTGGTGATTTAAATCCAGAAGAATTATCTACTGATTCGAGGTACTTGATGTTAATGGCCAATGCAATTTCTAATGGTGTGGTTCCTGCGGATTTATCTCACATAAAACCAGGGCCAATTGCACATTCTCGTTGGCTGACCAAAGCCAATAGATTATTACGGTTGTATGTGACAACTAATAATCCAACTGAAAATTTAAAAATTCTGGCTAACTATATAATAAAAGTATACACACGCCAATGTATTTCAATGTTAAGTATTATAGCTCTGCCGCATACGGTAGTACATTACTTTTTAAATTTATTACTTGGACACGATTTTTACCACGGAATTTACTTGGAGTTGTAAATACAGTAATTCAAGATAATCCATATTTTGCACACTCAGAAAATATCTTGCTATCTATGTTGTTTGATGATAGAATGGAAAAACGAAACATTGCTATAAAGAAGATTTTACATTACCGAAGAGATATTGTCGACCCAACGGAACTTAGAGTTTATAAAAAATCTCTTATAAACTTTAATTGTACGGAATATACAAATATGATTGATTTAAATGACGATACCATTTTATTCGAACCACCGTTTACGCAAAGTTATTCGTATGAACATTTGGAGGGATATTTAAATTACGAAGTGCCACCGTTCGATGATCCACAAATTCCTTTACACATTCAAGGAACGGAAAGACATGTCCAATTGCTGGCTGCCACTGCTAAACGAGTTGCAGGAAAGAATGTAGAAGGCGCTAGACTTGAAAGCAAACAAGACTTTCAGAAAAAATAATGTTTTTTTCACATTTTGTCTTTTACTACACTCAAATTGAATATTTTTTTTTGATAATAGGTTGATAGATACTTTATTATCTCTTAATTTGAATTTTTGTAGAAAAAAAAAAAAAAGGGAAAAAAATCAAAAAGTTGGTTTTATGTGTTATTTTGTTTTAGCAATATCGCATGAATTAATCAACCGAATTCGATAAATTTGGGCTTAAACTCTTCGTTTTGAATTGTAAATTGAATTAAATAATGGATTGAGCCAAAAAATGGCCATGAAAGTAATATTCTTGGACAAAATCATGAAAAAAATGGAAAAAGGCTCCAAAATTTGGACAAAAATGCCCGTAACTTTTGAACCGTTGGATCAATGTTGGAGATTTTTTTTTTGTAAATTTATCAAAATGAGCTCACCTTTCCAACGCGCCTACTGGCGATTAAACCCGATCGATAGTTTTTGAGTTATGGATGTTAACGTGTAGGTAATATTTCATACGAACATCAATTTGGGAAAAAATCTACCAACAAAAAGTAGGGGACTCGATTTTAACGATAGAAGTATGGTTCCTTCGGCAAATTTTCATGAAATAACCCATAGAATACGGAAATCATAGGGGAATTGGTGAATTTTTTCACTCCCTACAAATCGACCCGCCCTAATATATATATATATATATACATATATATATATATGTGCACAGCACATATTGCGGGGACGGGTTTTCGTTCCACAAGTTACTATGAAGACATTTTGTTACTTTGGGGACTGTCCTTAAACTTTTCATTATTCTAGTGTTTACTCTGAAGACATTTTACTGGACACAGCGCATTTTATAGGGACTTTTTTGGCTGTATATACAGATGTCTTCAAAGTATGGGCAATGCATATATATATATATATATATATATTTATATATATATTCTGTTTCGTTACCGTTTTTTAACATCTACACTCACAAAAATTAATCCGTACAAATAGTTGAAAATTTTGTTACGTAAACTGAAGTTATATCTGTTTTATAGCACAAAAAAAAACTGTTGGTCCATTTTGTTCTATCTCCCTTAATTCCCGAGGAATTGCGTATTTCATGATTATTCATTAACAAAATCTGGGGAATAAGCGCTATCTATATGTGAGATCAATAACAAAAACACAAAAATATTGTTGTTTAACAACTATTGAGGTTTAAATTTACTGGAAATTTTTTAAAAATAATATTATCAACATTGAAAATTAGTTCAAGTACAACTATTGTAAAATTTGTTCTTGTGGTAAAATAAAACGTTAATTAAAAACTTAATTAATATATGTACTTAAATAATTGATATAAATAAAACCACAAAGGAACTAGGTCACGTTTAACAGAATTTTGTAATGACTTTTTTATGAGCGTATAATTATTATACCCTAAACCAGTGCTCAGTGTATAAAGAGTTAGGTTATGTTAAAAAGTGTAAGGGCCATTCGCAATTCATGATCATCCAAAAATGGTTGACATACACCTATGCGAGAGGATCGGCATGTTGTGCCTTCTCCAAAACTGCGTAAATAAACATTTCAGTTTACCTGAAGAATTCAGTATCCCTCAGGTATTCCTTTAGTTTTTCCAAATCAACCCACCGTAAGCACTACTTCTTGCGAAAGCCGGGGAAAAAACAAAGCAAATGCTTGAGAGTCTAGTCGTCCTCCCGGCAGGCTCTACACAGCACAGAGTAACCCTTTTCCAATTTCAAATGGTATGATCGTAGTGCAGAGTGGCCTGTGAAAATTTACATCATGTGCGCTAGTTCCCTATTCTCTTACTTTAAGATTACCATTGTCCTGACCATATCCGGATCACCTTTGTGATTGCACCAACTCCATTAAGCTCCGTTCTCGTCATCCGAAAAAGTCTTGGATGTTGAGGGTTATATCCATCCCTGGCCAGCTCTTTAGCCCTCTCATTCCCTTTAACAGTGTCCGGTTACCCATATCAACCTCCCCTGCCTGAATAAGTGAACGATTATTAGCCTATTGCAGTTCAAACTGTCTTCGATTTTAAAGTCTCCACTGACAACGCCATAACCGTAGCCTGATTAATAAAGATGACTGATTCCAGAATTATCAATCGCAGATAAAAACCGAATGCAGTCTGTAATACAAACAACCCCCACCTGAAAAACGACATCTGAAAGCACATTTCCCTTCCCAGATCTGCACAAAAGAAACCTAAACTAGTTCTCCCGTCCAGTTTGGAGCCATCAGTGAAGATATGAATTCCATTGGTATCATTCAAAATTTCTTCATCCTTCAACCACTTCCTGTCCGAAATAAGAAAATTGCAGTTCGCCAATACAAGTTGTTTCGCCACCCTATTACCATTTCATACCCAAAATGTGATAGCCTGGCAGATTTTCAAGGACTCTCTTGTGCTAGGTACACCGGCCTTCAAGAGACCCCTCCCCGATTACCATTCGCCTATAAGTCACAAGTGCAGCCTCATACTTAACCTAAACATCAATCAGTCTGAAGGAGAGTATCGTCTTCAATGCTTTAATAGATGTTGATTTAATGGCGAAGGCTGATGCCTAGACAACATAGCAGCTGAACCCTTTAAGATTTCCCCATACTACATTTCCACACAATAGTGGCATAGGTAATTATCGATCTGGCGATGCTTTACAGCCCACTGTTTTTCTATGCATTGCCAACACACAGTAAGCTTTAACAATCCTACTCCCAACAGTGTTTCCTATCTAGAACAACTCTTAGCTACTTGTCACTATACATAATTACAATGTTAAAACTCCTTCTTTTCATATTGGTTAAACAAACATCGGTTTTATCTGGCTTCGCATTCAGTTACCTAGATATCATAACATAATCGGAGTGCCCTGGAGGTCTTCCAACACAAATAGTTCTGATATTTTTCCCTTAGTGGTACCGCCACATTATCTGTGCAGCACACGGGTTCGAATGCTTCATTGGCTAAAGTTCTTAAAAGACCACGAAGGGTGGTAACCCGCAAAAGAGGAGACAAAATTCATCCATGTGGAGTACCACGATGCATACTATCCCTGATCACAAATTCTAGAGACTCGATAAACGTATTGGTCGTACGTTATTAAATGCCCACTCTATATCAAAGAAAACCGCGAGAGTATGCACTTCTGTAGCGAAAGACCTTTCAACGTGGCTAACTACCCCGTGTAAAGCGGTTTCCACAGATCACCCCTTAACGAACGCCTTGAGCAGAAAAAATGTTAAGCTGAGCAGACGATAAGCTTTCAGGTTGAGTATATCTCTCCTTACCCGGCTAAGATATAAAAAACCACTCTGGCGTTCTGCCAACGCCTTGGAGTATACGAGCGGGGAAGATTTCATCGGCTCTTGCTGACTTTTATGAGAGGTTATTATATTGCCATCTAAACCATTCTCTGTTCGCCGACGTACCGGCCCATTTAAGCCGGTACCATTCAGTAAGAAGCATCTTTCCATTAAAATCCCTATCGTCTGTTTCATAGATTCCGCTCCGGTATTAAGAGTTTGTGCTTCTATGTATTTGTAACTATTAAAATATTCGGCCTGAGACCCACCCTAGGAAAGTACCCCTAACCTAAAAACTTCAATATTGATGAAATAAATAATCTGGTAATTTCCCCACATTTTCTGCGAAGCAGACGGGCTCGAATCCCTCATTGGCTAAAGAACTTAAAAGGCCGTGAATGGGTGAGTTACCAACAATGGGAGATAAAATTCCTCCCATTTTCCCATATTTCCATGAACTTTGTTGCATAAGTTTCCATTGACTTAAGAACCAATCATGTTAAATTTAGTTAAAATCGGTCTAACTTCAGAACTACCAGCCTGAATTGGACCTTAAAGGTATTTAGATACACAAAACCGTAGATATCTGGTTGGAATTTAAAAATGTTTCTTCTAAGTTTAAAGAAAATTTGACCATATTTGGAACTGTAAACCCATCTTCCCGGTATTCGCTTTATTACCTTGTTGCGCAATTTCGTTCTATATTGTTCGACCTGTTCGTTCAGGAAGGAGCAGACTGCTTTACGGATTTTGAACCGCTTCCCGGATTTTTGACTTGGTATAAGGTATCATATATTCAGCATGCCCTACTGTTGTCGTTTTATTAACAGTTAAGTGGATAAAATTTAAGTGCGAACTGACTAAACTAATTTTTAAAAAATATTTATAACCCTAATTTCAATTTGTAGGAGGGTGGGCCAATAAGTCCGTGACTTTTTAAATGAAACACAGGCTTTTTGATAAAAAAATTCATTTTATTTTTCAACATAGTCTCCTTTGAGCTCTATACACTTTGTCCAACGTTTCTCTAATTTGTTTATCCCTTCCAAAAAATAACATTTACCGAGGTCTTCTTTTGTGTGATAATTTCATTGTCGGAGTCAAATCTCTTTCCGTCGAGCCATTTCTTTAGGTTTGGAAGCAAGTAATAGTCACTCAGGGCTAAATTCGCAGAATTGGGTGGATGAGTTAGTAATTCGTAGCCTAATTTATGGATTTTTGTCATGGAAACTGCCTTTTTCCATTTTCTCCTCAACTTTCAAATACTTAAATCAAACAACGCCGAAATCTGCTATCAATCTCTGTTAAGCACACACTAAATGACACAGTTTGTTTGTCGGAGTCAACTGACAGATGCATGTTGACAGCAGCAGTGTTGCCTTTTCAGTTAAGAGGAGGGAATTTAAAAAGTCACGGCTAAACTAAATTAAAATCACAAAAGTGTTTTAAATTTCTTTAAAAAATATAATAGAATTTGGGACCTGTGCGAACTAGCTTAATAAAATTTAAACTAAATAAAGGTTTTCAAATTTCAAAACTAAATACAAAAATATATTAAATATATATTTTTGTATTTAGTTTTAAATTTATTTAGTCAACTCTTTTAAGTCTTTGTTTGGCTTTTATTTGTTTAGTTCGCACCGACATTATATATTTTTCATTTTTCCACAATTCCAATTTTATGCAACATTTTCCATAAAAAATAAAAATTTATTGATTAAATTATTTTTTCTTTCCATTTTCCTGCTGGTGCTTTGTAAAAATTACTGAAATTGTATTTTTATTTAAATCTTTAGGGAAATATCCAAACAGAAATTTGCATATTTACAGTCAATTTACACCAACAAATTTATATAGTGTACAATTACATTGAAATAAAATTGTTAAATAAAAAATGATGTTTAAACAAGTAAACTTTTTGTATGACTTCTTCTACATCAACTGCCCCAAATTTGTATTTGTGGCAGTCAATTGTTTTTACCGTGAAAAAAGTACACTCAAACTTTAATGGTTTCAAATCTTAATTTAAATTGAAAATAATTATAATTTTTTATAAAAAAAACAACGCAATATGTAACTTTTTCACTAGAAAAATATAAGTCTTACTTGAAATCGAATTGTGTTAAACTTTAAGATGATTTTCAGTATCCGTAATAAAAAATTTGTTCTATGGAGTGTAACAGTTTTTTGGGCGTGAAACAAAAGCATAAACTTAAATCGGTACATTTTCTATATCAACTGTGGAATTTTTATTGTTATTTTACATGCCAGTTTCTTTTATAAGGCTTATTATAAAAATACACAATATGATTTATGTATTTAGCTGACATATGTGCTTCCGTTTTATTTAAGAAATAGCAAATTGTATCATATGGTGTCAGTAAGTATGTATGTAAATTGTATTTTAGGCCTTACTTTTGTTTTTTTTTTTTTGTTTTTGCATGAAATTATCACTCAAAACGTTGGGGCGAGCATGGTTTTAAAAATATTTTTCTTTCATTGAAGAATAAAATAAAATTTTTATATTACAAACTGTTTGGCTAATGTGAAATCCTTTATATGCGTTGTATAAAATGCTTTTTATAATAAAAAACAATAGCTGCAAACTGGTGTTGATCACATTTCAAGGGAAATCTTTAAAATATTGAAAATTATTAATATTTTATAGAAATTTATTAGCACAGAAACAAGTGATAAGTTCTTTGTTGTATTCTTCTAAATATTGCACATATTGTGTGCCTTTCATTATTATGAAATTTGCTGGATTTTATTTGTGATAAATGATTGTTTTGCAAACAAGAATTTGAATAAAAGTTTACAAGAAAAATTTTCTGAGGACAATCTAATGATTGTGATGTACATAACTTAAGTATGTGTCTTCCCAACAGCCCCTATATAGAAGATAGTTTATCGTATCAATGTCACACTTACATTATTTATTGTCCTGTGTGATAGGAATACACAAATAAAACTACTCTTTAATTTTTTTCATAATGTGGGTTAAGTTGACAGTGAAAACAGATTCATTGTGACAATCCAATTTTTTGCCACTTTTATCTTACTGCCCGCAGTATTTGGCGGACTTGAGTTGGGTGGAAAGAAATTAATTGAATTAGCCCAAATCATACACTTAAAAAAGTTTGTAAGTTAAAATAACTGAAAATATCATTTAAAAGAAATGATATTTCATTATAAAACCAGTCTACTTAATTTTCATTTAAATTAAATGCCATTTGTTATTTATTTTTAAATGTTGATTAATCAACTGATACATCCGTAAGAAACAAATGATGTAATCAGTTAAAATAAATGTCAAAATTTTACCTACCAATCCCTAAAAAATAAATATTTTTTTCATTTATTAGAAATTATTTCCGTTTTTGTATTTTTTTTTTTTTATTATACTCGTACAATACAAAATGTATGTATGCATATGAAGCTATAAACACTTTTTGTATGAATGTGTTTGTATATGTATGTGTGTTTATGAAGTTCTTGTAATTTGTATTGAAAAATTTTGTATATTATACAACCAATTTAAATAAAAAAACAAATTGAAATTTTTTGAATATTTTTTTTTGAAACAGACAGCAAACAAAATTTAAATTTTTAATAACTGTTACGGACACAAATAAACCACAAGTTTCCGTTTTGTGGGTAAATTTTTATTAAGTTTCAAACAAATGAAAAAATAAATGATACTGAAAAAAATGGTAAATGATAGTAAAATATATCGAATAAATGTATAAAAAAGTTAATATAGATATTTCTTTGAAAAATAAATGTATGTTCCTTTATTTTTAAATGAAACGGAAAACTTTTTTATTAAACTACAAACAGTTAACTACATAATATTCTAAGGGTATTTTTAGCACAAGTTGTTTAGAAAGGACGTTGGGGGACAAACTCTTCCCTTATTTGCTCCTTCCCGCAATAATTTTCAAAACTATCTTCTTTATGGTTGCCTACACCGGAGTAGCAGCCTACATGAAAAATTTCAAAATCCAAGGTCCCGCGGTTTAGGATGTGTGATAAAGAGCGTAATAAGTTTCCTTATTAACACCATTTTTTCAACGATATACAAAAAATATCTCTTTAGCCACTTAACGCATACTTAAGAGAATAAATATTTATAGTTTCAGATTTTTTTGTCGGAATAGTTTTTGGCTGGTACGTTAAAGTGCTGACTTTCATTAATATCGCTTTGGTGGATGATTACGCCGGAGTAGGAACCTTAACCCATTATTGCCCGCTACCCGAAAACGTGAAACAATTTCATTAAAACATGGCACATAGTAGTTTTAAGAAAATGGACCAATTGCTTTCTGAGATATGAGATGGTAAGTTTAATTACCAGTGGGTCAATATTTGATTTAAAGTAAAAATTCTTATTTTAGTAAAAGATAATCATTTAAAATTAAAAAAATTAATTAAAATAACTAGTTAAATGAAGCTTTTAAATTCTAAACCAAGTGCTGTTAATATAAAGAAAAGCATCATAACATTTGATGTTTCATTTTAAATCCATTGCACTATGATTTTTAAGAACACTGTCAAGTACATTGTCTCTCCAGCGTGTGGCCAACACATCAATTAGCGTCCTGTTAAAATATATAAAAATGTCGAATTACCTGTAGCAAAAAAATGCTTTCTGATAAGTAAATACATATGGTGGCGATGTGAATTAGGTATTAAAGTATATGGTATGACTCGATGGATATGTTACAACTCTTTGCAAACTGAAAACAGTATCAGCTCCTAATCCAACAGACTTGTTATAATTTGATGACTATCCACCATACAGTTTTAGATTGTACAGTTATCCATTTAATGAAGTCAGACACAATGCAAGAATGCCTTCCGAAATAGGGAATCATTTCCTCATCAATGGATAGATTGTGTGCGAATACTCCAAACTGTATTAAATGTTTGTTGCATAACATGCTTATTCCTACAAAGAAGTCTGTGACTTTAATTGTGATTTAATTCCCCTTGTGTTTGTTGTTGCAGTAACAATAAATTTAATTTTTTATTTTTTTTTTTAAATACGAACAAGTTAAGACCTGATATTGACACCATCACAATATTGTCATATAAAATTTTAATTTTATGAACTTTATTGTTCTTTAGTATGCCAGTACCGAGATTTCTTTAAACTACTAGGACCCAGATTTATTGCAGCTGGTGACTACAACACAAAACAGATGTTCTTGGGTCACGACTAATTACTCCGGAGGGTCGTATTTTACTTGACGCAATTTCAAAAATGGGACTGAATGTGACCTTTGTGGGCAACCAACATATTGGCCTACTGACCAACAGAAAATACCTGATGTTATTGATTTTGGCGTTGCAAAGGGTATTCCAGGAGAAATGTTTAAAGTTGAAGCATCACTAGAACTATCTTCAGATCATTCACCTACTATAGTATCAAATCATATCACCGAATGGGCTTTAAGCGACGAGAGGCACTCGAGTAAGTTGGCTAAAATATAGAAAATATCTCAGTACTCATTGCTCGAAAAATATACTGTTAAGAACAGCAAACGACTTAGAGCTGGGTCTTACTAATCTTGAAACAATCCTCAAATTAGCTGTGCAACATGCAACAATTACCCGGCAACAAACTAGATACAATCGAATTTATTCTGTAGATGTCGAAATGCTCTTGACTGGAAAAACAAGAGTTCGAAGAGATTGGCAATCACACAGATCTCCTCAACTTAAAAACAGACTTTAAGAAATCACAAAACGGTTAAGAGATATTCTGGAACCCGAAGAATTACATCCCTAGAAAAATACCTGGAAGGTCTTGACGCTAGTCTACAATCCAACTATTAATTATGGCGTGCAACAAGAAACGTTAAAAGAATTTTTATACGAAAGTCTCCTTTGCGTACTTCGTGTGGTGGTTGGGCAAGAAATGATACCGAATTTATTTGTTAACCATTTAAAAAATGTATTCATGCCAAATATGAATAATAATATAGCTCAGTTGCCACCCGTAGATATTGAACCAGCAATGCCCCTTAGATTTGAATTAGGAGATGTTGAAAGGGCGATTGCTTCTTTAAACCCTAAGGAGGCCTATGTTTTTGACAAAATAAGTAACAAGATGCTATTGAATCTTCCTAATTTAGCTGTTAAAATAATTCTTATTATTTTTAATGCGATTTTACGCCTTGAGTACTTTCCTCAAGAATGGAGGGTCTCTCTGATTACTGTGATACCTAATGTCGCCGCCCCGGTGTAATCGGAAAGGTTGATGTGGCCAGATGATTGACGTTTGCTGGCATGCCCGCGTTTAACCTCGGCTAGAGCTCGCCGGTTTTGGGGGTGGTACTTTGTCAACCTCGGCTCGATTTGGCAGCAACAAAAAGAAAAAAAAATACATGCCAGTCTTGCAGAACGGAGATGGGGTGTTCTAAACAAATCAACAATTTTTGAAGTTGGGCCCGAAGTGGTGTGTTCTTTCAAAGATAAAAAAAATAAAAAGGGAAATTATGAAATCACACGGAATTGCACCAATATACTTACTCACACCAGTCTCATGTCTGCTCGAAAAGAAAATGGTTGGCTGGTGTTCTGCCAACTTAGGCGGCCCTCCCTCACGAAATCCATGGGAACCTCTCCATGATGACCTCTTGCCAGGTTTCGGTCATCCCAAAGTTGCCTCCACTTACCCTGGTTACCCTACTACCACTTCATGAAGAAAATTTACTCACTCATTTTCAATGTGAATCCTTACTTTATTTACAAAATTCCATTCCCATTTGTACTCATTATTAAAAGAAAAAATATGACATATAAAATTTAAATCATCAACGATATAAAATATAAAATTCGAATTATAAAAAGGAATTTAACAAATTTAACTTAAAAAAAGAAATATAAAATTTGAACTATATAAAAAATTTAGCCAAATTTAAAATTTAAAAATATAAAATTTGTCTTATACTATATAAAATCGAATAATAAAAAAAAGGTATAAAATTGAATTAAAGGGAAATATAAAGATGGAATAAAAAAAGGTATCGAATAACTGACTCAATATATCTTTAGGAATGGGCTTTAGGCTATGGGTGTTGCTGCCCCGGCGTACTTCTTCTCCTTGCAGGTTCCTCAGAGGTTTGTCCGTCCGTTTTCAGTCCTACAGGTTAGTATTCTTCCAATAAAAACTTACTCCTAAAATATATTTATTCTCCCTTTCGGGAGGATTTCCGGGGAAACAATTGGGGTCGTTTCGGGCTACTGAGCCAGTACACCTAATTCCTAATAGGAATGAGCTCACCCTACAGGGACTAGAAACCCCTACCGTTTTCCTTAATTTTTCTTCCCTACTAAGGGCAATATATATAAATCAATCTCTTTTCAGAGGGGGGTCACGTTCGTATATTTCCGGGTCACAAAAAAAGTCCTATTCGTCCTAACCCCTAGGGAAATACCTGATATTGTTGACGTTCCTGTTTCCGTTGCTGCGGCTCCTGCTGTTTCCGTTGCTGCTGCTCCTGCTGATGCTGCTTAGCGATGGTGGCTCGTTTCTGTACGCTGCGTCAGGCAGTGGTGGGATGGTAGATTCCCGATTTAAAATTTTTTCTTGGCAAAAATTTTTTTTTTTTTAGACCAATTTATTTTTTTGTAAAATTTTTTTTTTAAAAATATTATTTAATAAATTTTTTTTTTTTAGAGGTTAATTCATTTCCTACTGTTGCGCTCTTTTTTCTAACAAAAAAAAAACGGTCTCAAAATTGCTGCACCACCTGCCTGACGTGAAGATCAAAAAGGAAAAGGAAGAAATTTTTCCTTCAGAATTCTAATAAGAATCTCACAAGAACCGTCTGTCACTGGACTATCTGCAGTTCAGCGTTGCAAATTCCCTACACTTTTGTCCTTTTTTTTCTCTTCTTCTTTTTCCTTAATTTTCTTACAAGCATTTAACCCCTTGCGGGGTGGACATGACAAACCCCACCATCCTGCTCTACCCTTAGTAAAAAGGATGGGAGGGAGTTAATGGAGCCTACTTTCCTCAGTGTGCCAATTATGACCCCCGGTAATTTTAGTGTTACCGGGATAAACAAAAGTATTGATCTGGCATCACCTAACCAATTGTCATACAACGCGGTGTAAGCGTTCCACACGGTTGTATCCCCAAAAGCGGGACTCGGCAGCACTTGTCACCGGTTGTCATTTTTATATTGAAAAGTGACGCTAGCAACATGACGTATGTTGCTGGCCAATAAAGAAAAATTAAATATAAAAAGGGGTGTGAATTAAAATAAAAATTGAAGAAAGTGTGTCATCGCAGTAGCGGCTAACAGGTAAGTAGAAAAGTGAAAATGTGAACCCTTAATAAAACGACATTAACTTCTAGAATAAAATAATAACACAAAGGTCCGTGACGGTATTCTGTTCAGGCGGCGGTAATGAAGGTGGCCGCCTTTTGTGTTCAACCCCAATCTTCTTAAAGGTTAGTGTTCTTCTTTCTCTAACAACGCCATTTTTTTTTTTCTTTTAATAGATATTCTGACGATTTTCCACAATGGCGCTTGGATGGATGGCGATATGAAGAGATCGCCATTTTGGATCTCTTCTTCCCCCTTAAGGTAAGTGAACCCCTCCGGGTTTTTTCCTAACATTACCGTTTTTCCCTTTGTTCTTCTGCAGGGCTTCCAGCCATCCAGACCCGAAGTTAAACCAGGTTTCTAGCTTCACCTTAATCCTGCATCAGGGCGGTAATTCAAGATGGTGAGTCCAAAATCTTGAAATTTATTTTCTTTTCTTATTGTACTTAATTCCAACAGAAAAAATTAACTTAAAACCAATATTTTTTTTTTTAATATGATACCTTAAAAATTAATATTATAAAACTATATTCATATCAAATCAATAGGGATCATAAAGTTTGTAAATTGGGTGAAATTAGGTATGTAGTACTTTGAACGTTTGAAACCTTTGGCATTAAAACGTGTTTTTTTCCATTATATTTTAAATATGTAAAAAGAAAACTTATTTTTCACTTCTAAAATCATATTTTAGAAATAATATGCAATTTAAATGTTTTGTTTTACCACGATTTTTATTTGTTTACTGTCGATAAAGCTCGATGTTGGACGAATAGTCTAACGAATATTATATAAATTGTTCAACTTTTTAGTTCTGTTGTCGCATTTATCAAGATATATGAAATCATCATATAATGATGAATGATTTTGTACAGTCTCTTTTAAAGGATTTTGCATACTGTTTATTGTGTTATTTAGATCAGAAATTAAACCATTTGAATTTGGGAAAATCCAAAGTTAAGTCTTCATCGGAATCTATCAGACTTACCTCTAAATCTTCATAACCAAACAAACGATTATAAAAGTGTTCGAAGAAAAATAAAAGAGACCAAGTAACCCAGTTGGTGATGTCATTAAAAAAACCGGTTAACCGAGCAAAAAAACGGTTTTCGGTTTTCTTTAGTGCAATGTATTGCATAAATATTTTGTTTTCTGGTAAAATTGTAAAGCAATGTCGGCGTTATTGTCACCCTTAACTATTTTGAATAAAATTGAACATTGAAACATTTTTGTTAATTTAGTTAACTTTAATAATGTTTATTACAAAAGATGCTTTATATTTTGAAGATAAATTCAAGTGCGATTCGAAAAACAAAAACTTGGTGAAAAAACGTGAAAAGAAAAGTTTGATAAATCCTGGCTTGACATTTTTTATAAATGTCAACGCAATTTAATACTTCATCTTTTTAAAATGTTCATATTTTTATTTTCAAAAAACATAAACTGTTATCAAGTTTTTAAATAAAAGGAAAATTTTAAATTTATTTGAAAAACGAGATTTCCACTTATAATTATTCTTTAGTTTTAGCCTTATTTTATAACTTTTAATTTGAAATTTTTATAAAAAATGTTCAAAGTTTACATTTTTCGAAACAAAGTGACTTAATCTGGGTATCGGTATAAAACGATAATTAAAAATTTGTATTTCTAAAAATTAATTTTATACCAAAGCAAAGCTTTTAGTTCACAAACAAAATTTGTCCTAAAAATTTAAATTGGAGGGCAAAGTTTTTCGAAATTATTTATTTAATATCAATACAAAGGATGCCTTCAAGGCCAATTATGAAAATTTTTCATTTATGTCTGAAAATCTATGAACTTTTGACAAAAGCGACTTTCTGCTGGGTTTACATTACGCTCAAAATTTAGTTTAAAGTAGTTTTCAATCATGTAAATGCACCTAAGTATATTTTTCAAGTTTTTGGTAGTAAATTAAACTACTGAATACGTATTTTTTTTGCCTGATCTTCCAAAATTTTACAACGGTAAATGTGTTTAACTGTCCTGAAAAAAAACTTTGAAATAAGTGCTTGTCTTAAAAGTTTACAAAAAAAAAATATTTTGTTTTTCGAAACGTACTTATGGAATTTCTAATGAAATGGTAAAAAAATTTGTTTTTAAAATGAACTTACATAACAGTTAGTTATGTTATTCGATTCGAAACGGAAACGTTTTCGAACAGAATTTTAATGTCGAAATGTTTACAATAAAAAAATGTAGTAAAAGTAAAAAAAAAAAATATGCGACTTGTGAGAACGGATTAGTTTTTACAAATGTTTAAACCTTTCGAATTCGAACAGTTTTTCGAATCTGATTACATACTAGCCTACAAAGAGAATTAACAGTCTATTCATAATACATAAATATTTAAAGACCTTGTACAATCATTTTAGTCTAAACATATATTTAACTATGTATTCATAATAAAATATAAAACAGTGTTATCTTAAGAACAGGAACAAATATTTTGAGTCCAAACATCAATATTTTGATCGATTTTCTTCTTTCGGGTTGAACAATTGGGTTTTAAAAAAAGTCTAATTTTTTTCTTGGCATTAACCGCAATAGAGGCGATTAGTCGAGGAATCGGTGAATCCATTAACCAAATGGGAAACACTAATACCAGCCTTACTGAAAAGCATTATTGCTGCATCTGGTCCATGTCACATATACCAATACAAAAATTGTAAAATATATACTATTAACTTATTTGGTGCTTTGGATGCAAATCAACCCAAAAGAGAGAACTGCTCTCAAACAAGTTTTCCTTGCACGGGTCTAATAATTATGGCCTATTGTATTTGCGAGAAAGAAAATTTTTAGTTTTCGTTCATAATATAGTGGCATATTTTGAATTCGAATTTTAGACTTTGTTTTGTCTTTCTTTTCCATTAATCACAGACAAATGATCTCTTTCACTTATTCAATTCCTCAATAAAAAAAATAAGAAAAGAAGCTTACATAATAAAAATAAATAAAAAGGAATAAAATATATACAGGTATAATCCCTGCGCCCTATATAAGTTCCCATTTGTACTTCCATTTTAATTCATATAATTTAGAGAATTAATGTAAGGCCACAGAATCCCGCTTCTGACGACTAAAACTAATAGTTTTTAAAACGGTGAGCTCCATGCTCTAAAATATATATTAAGTAAAATCAACCACGTAGGTAGATGTATTTAAAAAAAATCTTATTTCTTATAATAATACTAATTCAATTTATTATATTCTTCAAAATTAATTCAATTTGTACTATTTCTACAGGTTTTGGTAACGGATAAAGCAAAAAAAAAAATAAAAAAAATCGAGACGTTTATCTACACCTCCACAACACGATTTGCATTATTTAAAGACTCTCGTAAGTGCTAGATTAAGTTATAAAGTAGAGTATTAATAATAATATAAGTATTTTATAAGATAAGTGCTAGGTTTAAAGGAAAAATCGATATGCATGGCCCTTTTACCTAGCATGATATAAATATATTTTTAGGGTTTTCTAAACTGGACCTTCGTTCTTAATGAAAAGGTTGATCCAATTCGGGTTGAACTCAATTGTCAACGGTGCCACAAACTTTATAAGTGAGCACATTCAATATGTACTTTGAGCACATATTTAATGTTTTATCCTTTAAATTTGGTTCAGATTGCTGTAAATACGGACTCAGATATGCTCATTGCACTGGGTGATAACGACTTCTAGCCCTTAATGGCATAGTTCCCCAGGGTGTTAATCTGTGGTAACGCAGATTTATACGGAGTTGCACTAATGGTGCCGTGACGGTTATACATGTAACCTGCTTAGAAACGTTAGCTTTTTATCTGACCAAAACAAAGGATTGTTCATTTAATTATAAAACAAAATTCTTACAACGTTGTTGCACAATTGTGTCCAATAAGAAATCGGATAAATATTTGTCCCAATCGCAGTGATCCTTTTCGAGCTAGGATCGGATGGCAGCCAATATGGACTGGTTCGCCCTTTCCGAGGCATTAGCCTGCGGTGAATGGGTTGCTGTTCTAACATGGTGAATTCCAAATGCTTTAATGGCATCTGCAAATTGTATACTGACAAATTGCTTTCCATTGTCTGACATAATAACTTCCGGTGTACCGAATTTATGAAAAACCTCACAAATTAAAAATTTCACAACGTTTTTTGCGTTGGCTTTTGCCATAGCCTTTAAAAGTACAAATTTTGTTAGGTGATCTAATACTATAAAAATAAAACTATTTCCTGATTTTGAACGAGGATAAGGTCAATATACAGGCGTTGAAGGGTCTTTCTACGATGCTCTCAGTGCCCATGGGTGGTCGAAGAGTAATATTCGCGGGTTTTGTCTCCTTACAAGCCTGACAATTTTGTACAAAACTGCGGACATGCGAAACCTGATTAGGTTTTATGAAAGCCTCCATGAGCCGATTGCGGTGGCTCATGGGCCTTCCGAATTATGTCCTCAGTTAGTTCCAAAGGAACCCACAGCTTCCAACAAAAATCCTCGTTTATAGAAACGCCATCGTATGGTAACATTCTTTTGTATAAATAATTGTCAACGATTTTTATATCAGGCAATTGTGACGAATTTTTTTCTACCCTCGATATCAGATCGCGATACTCTTCGGAGTTAAAGGATTCAAATTCTAGCTCAATAAAATTATTTACCTCAGTGGGAATTTCCTCCATATCGTGTCTAGATAGCGTGTCAGGTACTACATTTTGTTTCCCCTGTCTATGCTCTACCGAAAATTCAAACGACTGTAGGTGTAAACTTCACCTGGCTAAGCGACCACTGAGGTCCTTGTGGGACATCAGCCACTTTAAACTACTATGATCTGTGATGATAGTAAAAGGTAGCAATTCAATATATGGTCTAAATTTCTTTATTGCCATAACCACGGCCAAACATTCCCTCTCCGTGACCGAGTAATTTCTTTGGGCAGAAGATAATTTTTGGGAAAAATACGCTATGGGGTGCTCCCCTTCGGAGTCATCCCTTTGAAATAGAACTGCCCCTATGCCAATATCTGAAGCATCGCACTGCACATAAAAATGCTTTGAAAAATCAGGGTGCCTTATTACGGGACTAGTGGTCAACGCGGCCTTTAAACGGTCAAAAGCTATTTTAGCTTCATCTGAAAACGTGAAAGTTTTTGCTTTCTTCAGGGTATCGAAAATTGGTGCTGCAATGGTTGCATAGTCGGGGATAAACCTCCTATACCAACCAGTTGCGACCATAAAACTTCTAACCTGTTTTGCCGTTTTAGGGTACGAATATCTTAAAATGCTCTCTATCTTTTCGGGGTCAGGCTTTAATTCCCCACCGCCCACAATATAACCAAGGTAACGCAGCTCCCTAAAGCAAAATTTCGATTTGGCCACATTAATGGTCAAACCAGCTCTCTCTAGGCAATCCGATACCCGGTTCAGCAACTCTAAATGTGTATTAAAATCTGGAGATACCACCAATAGATCGTCTAGATAGACAAAAACTCTATCGCGAAGTGCCGCACAGTGTCGTGATTTCATATAACGAGTGGCCATAAATAGAAGGAGTGGTTGTAAAGAGTTGAAATTTGGCACACTTATTTTATTTGATAAAAGAAAAAAAATATTAAAATTTCAAAAACTTTGGAGCAAGGATTCGTATCCTTCCCATATATCCTGAAATTAAAAAACGTCATAAAAGATAGAAAAAAAGTCCGAACTTTATGAAATTTTGTATAGTCATTTAGTTTGATACCCTAAATGATTTGATAAAATTTTATCCAAATCGGAGCAAGGACACGCCTATCTCAAAAATGTCCTTTTTCAAAAAATTAAAAAAAAAGTGAACAAAAATTTAAATTTTTAAAAATAATTTCATACACGAAACACTTGTAACAAGAATAATGTGTGTGTCAAAATTTTATCCAATTTTAATAATTTTTACCAATTTTTTATATTAATTTTTTTTAATAAAATTTTTGGCGATTTTTTGTCTTAAATTTTTTTAAAAACGAAAAAAATTCAAGGAAAAAAATTCAAATGGAAAGTAAAGTAAATGTTACTTTTTAATGTTTACACTTGTTTTATTATTTAAATAAATTATAAAAAATAATGTTTTGAACAATTTTTATTTATTAAATACAATAAAAAAGAAAATGTTAGAATTTGTTTACTATTCATCCGAATCACTTTCTTCAAGCTGGTTTATTAAATTTTCTTGATTATCCGCATAAATATTATTTTCCTCAATAATGAAATCATTTATTTCTTCACAACTCCTTTTACTTATTTTTTCTTCGTTTCTATGTATAGATAACTTTGGTTCAGACTGCAAAACCATTCTTTCTATTAGGTCTTTATTAGTATTTGTACGACTATTTTTTCGAGTATGGTTTAAACGAGTTTTTCTGCTCCATGAACTAGTATTTTGTGGACAGTAACAGGCATACAATACCAAGAATATTTTTGAACATATAAATTCCATGTTTCTCTAAGCAGCTGTTGAAAATTTATAATATTTATTGTTTTACTGCTTGAAATAGTTTTTAAAATCAAAGAAAAATTTTTAATTAGTGATGGGTCAACCTGCGTTATGCTAGATGAGACATCAATGTTGCTGAAAAACCGTCTCGCAGTATTCCCATCATTTGTTGTACCAAAACCGTTTTTAACTTTATCTACATTTAATCCAAGCTCCTTTTTAAAATCATCCTGAATTTTAGATTTTCTTTGATTTAAAATTTGCTTATCATCATTTTTTGAAACTCTCCAAATTTTTAGAGGCAACCTATAAGCTATGTGTAATATACACTCAAAGAATTTTATCCATGCATGTAATGTTGATAATCCGTGTTTATGTAATTCTTCTCTTTTTTTAAGGTCCCTCTCAAATACTTGAATTAAATTCATTTCAGTGGGTTTTGCACCGCAAACAAAACATGAAGAACTGCTTTTGTTATCAGCTAACACATTAAGAACAGCTCCATCTACCATTGTTAATCTCATGTCAAAATGAACGGTAAGGTTTTTTTATCAGAAACATAATCAAATGTTTGCAAATTATCTATTTCTTCCTGAATAATTGCCCTTGTAGTTTTAACCAAATCCGAATTTTCTTTTTCCATATAATAGCATATTGGACGACAATACCTTATTGAGGAATGTTTTAAATTATTCCATAAACTGTTTTCTGTAGCCCAGTCTAAAAATCTTAATGGAACAAATGAAGCAACAAATAAATATTCATCCCGCGAATTTGGATCATTAAACTTTTGTTTGTAATTGCTATGGCCTGAACTACCATCAAATCCCCATATAATTTCCAAAACTACATCATTTTGGGTTTCAAAATCATTTAAATCTAATAAACTTTTGGCTGTCATATTTAGAAAATTTTGTAATGGTATTTTTACTGACGTTTCTGATATTGATATATTTTTCGGAATATATTTTTTCTTTGCTTTTTGTAGACTATAATATGATGGAAAACAGTTCTTGTGCACATCATTTACAACCGTTCGCATATTTTCATATTGTCTATACGATAGATCATTATCTATTAATAATGCTAAAGCCTTTTCTACGGAAATAGAAGTTTCTGGAGTTGGGCTAGATACTCTTTGAACAGCTCTTCGTAATTGCCCAGGGCATGTAGACCTCACAAGATCATCTACCTTTCTTCTTTTGGTTCGTTCAGAACTTTCATTAAAGCCTACTTTTGGTCTTCCTTTACGACTTGTACTTGGTCCCTTAATAAATAAAAAAAACATGTTATTTATTATATTATAAAAAATAAATATTCACATAATGCTATTACAATGTATATATCTTCTTCTTCTTCCACTTCTTCATCAACTTCTTCCACATCAAAAAATGAATTTAGCCAGAAAAAGTTTTTGTTTTCAAACACAGATTTCTTTCTGTAGCATTTTTCCCAACTTTTTTTTATTCTAACTAGAATTGATTTAAGTCTTACAATACTTTTTTGTTGCAATTGTGTCTTAAATTTATCTTCTAAATGATTTTTAATTTCCGTAAGGGCTAGGGAGTGTGTTGTATGTTTGTGCCAAATATTGAAAATTTGCCTAATTTGCACTTGCCTTGACACTGAAAAAGTGAAAAAAATTGACTATTCTGCCAAGCTCTGCAAAAGAGACCCATTTTTTTTTAATGTACATACTTGTATCACTATTATATTAAAGTATCAAAAATAAACTCGAATAAACTTTTTTTTAGACCTTCTATAAACTTGTAAGTTGTAAACAATTAAAAAAATTCCTTTCTGTTTACAATCAGAATAACGGTACAAAACACATGATGAATTAAATGTAAAAAAAAATATTTTACCATATTTTAGTAATCTCATACTTTAATATTTATAAACAATTTAACTGCATTATCGACAATTTACGTTAAATTAACCCATTTGTATATACGCTATTTTTCACGTTTTTTGTGTGCATATTGCATACTTACCAAAAACTTTCAACTTTGATTGGCTATAACTTTGTCAAAAATATTTTTTTTTCAAAAATTCTTTTTGATTATTGTAATTTGAAATCTAGTTTATCAAACTGTTTTAACAGATTTTTAAAATTCCAAAAGTCGTTTTTTTTATTTTTGGCCGCTGACACCACACGGTGTGCCGCGGGAATCACTCTGTCCATTAAACGGCATAACCTTTGGGCTGCATTACACAATCCAAAAGGCATGACCGTAGAATGGTAGAGTGGTCTTCCTGGTACCGTGAATGTAGTTTTTTCTCTGCTAGACGGATTAGGGGGTATCTTCCAGAAAGCGTCTTTGAGATCTACGCTTGAAATGAAGTACGTATCTCCTAAACGGCTGAGCAGACCCTCGATATGCGGAAGCGGATAGGCGTCTTTTACCGTCAGAGCGTTGAGCTTGCGCGCATCCAAGCACAACCGATTTTTCTCGCCCTTTCGGACTAAGGTTACAGGGTGGCTCCAGGGACTTTCGTAGGCTCAATGACACCTAGTTCAAGCATTCTATCCAGCTCGGCATACATCAATTTCTGCACAGCCGGGGAGACCGGATAATGTCTGTCTTTCACTGGAATTGCATCTCGGGTGTCAATTACATGAGTTTCTAGCGGTGTTTTACCAAGGCCCTTTTTACTATAACACGGGAACCTTGCGATAGCTTCGTCCAACCGTTGTTTCTGGTGCGGCGGGAGTAAATGCGTTTTTACCTCGGGCGTTCCTGGTTCCGTTTCCTCGCACAGGCTGACTCCATTGGTAGTCAAACTGTCTACACTGGCCAATAGCCTGAAAATTTTAACAAAATCAGCCCCTAGGTAAAGCTGTGCTTTCAACGTTGGAATGAGATAAAACGTGATACCATTTTCCAGTTTGTTAAATTTTATATATGCCTTCACCCGACCTACTATTCTATGCAACGTTCCGTCGGCTGTTCCAATCATCGAGCCATATGGATGGACTTGGAGCTGAGCTTTTTCGACAAAATCGAAGCAATTTTTACCCAGAATAGTGATAGTCGCGCCACTATCCAACAAACCTTCAATTTCCTGGCCATTAATACTTAAACGCGTATAAAACCGCGTATCCTCACCCTCATATAACTTCGCCGAGGAAATTTCCTGCCTAATGCGCTTACGTTTTTTATATCTATCTCTTGCCTTTTTTATCCTATTTAAAACCTCTCCAAATATCCTGTTCCTAGCTTCCTTGTATTCCTTAATTCTAATATGTAATGGTTTCAACACCATTAATTTTGGTTGTATCTCTACTTTATTTCTTAACCTATGCACGTTTTCTAATACTTTTAATTGTCTTTCTGCAGAATCATGCTTAAAATTCTTAACAACTGGGTCTACGACTGGTTCAAACGCGTCTCCCCAGTTTGAGACGGGTTTCTGTTCTGGTTTCCCTGACATTTCGGGCATTCGGGTGTAATGACATTATCTCTACCACACCTATAGCAGAATATTCTGCGGGGCACCACCGAACAATCCACAAAGCTATGACTGACTTGGCGGCAATTCCAGCATGTATAACGACTGTTGACGTTTATGGCTTCTACGTCTGAATTGGGAATCGGCATTTCCTCTTCACACGTAATTTCATGAATGCGTTGAGGCACATTTGTGCGTTGTTGATATGCTTGCCTCTGATTTACCAACAAAATCTCGGCTCTCTTAACTTCCTCGCAAAAATGAGCTAATCCAGTTATTTTAATTAGAAAAATTAATTGAGCTAAGGCTGGCTTTAAATTGCTCTTCATGATTTCCACTAAATCCAGCTCTGAATGCCGATTCGACAAACGATTTCTTAATTTGATAACAACGTTATAGAAATCTTCAAAAGTTTCATGCGGCTCCTGACGGCGATCCATTATTTTCATTTGTTTTTGGAATTCACTCTCCATACGTCGATACCGAGTCAAAAATGCTGCTTGCAAATCGCTCCATTTTTCGATGTGCACCAACTTGCGGTGATTCCAATACCAGTTGTGTGCTTGACAGTAAGGAGATGGTGAAAATTGTGCAGTATGTCATCATCTGTGCAGTTGTAATCACGCCGGAACGTATTTACGCGAAAAACAAAATCTTCGGCATCTATTTTATCGGAACCGTCAAATCGAACGTTCCACTTTGACACAACTAGTTTACGTGGCGCTGCCCATGGATAAATCGGTGCTGGCATAGCGCAATTATAGCTGCCCTGTTGTTGCGGCATATTAGCCGCTGACACCCCATACGCCGATGGCGGCAGTGGCCAAAAATATTGCGGAGGAACTCCGAATTGTGGCAAGAAGATTGGTTGTTGCTGTTGTTAAGCTTGCTGCGGATTTTGCTGCATCGGCGCATCAGGCGGATAAACCGGCTGTTGTTGTTGACTTGCGTCCTATGGTCGATGCTGATTCAAAATCTGCTGCTGTGGGTAATTTGGCACCTGCTGCGACTGCGCAGCCGTAAGCCTTGCTTGTTGCGTTGTCGGCCCAACACTTTGTGGCTGCAGCGCCACTGAAACAGCTGAGGGTGGTGGTGCTCGTGGCTGAGCAATTGAGCCCGCATCAGCCTGAGTACCTTGCAGCCCATTACCGGTTACTGTGTGGATTATCGCCTGTATCGCCTGATGCATCTCTTGTAATGGCCTCACAAACTCCCCTCGGCCTAAATGGATAATTTCACAGTAAGAGCTCTACCTGCTGCTGATGTACCTGCTGTTGCTGTTGTATCTGCTGCTGCAGTTGTTGATGCCTGATTCTCACGTTTTGGGCTGTAATACTGCTATACTCCGGTGGGGTACAGCTGGTATTTGACAAACTTGATTCCTGCGAAACCGATGGACTATTGTGAGCCCTGGCCATAAATTCTTGCACCGACGGAGCTATTGAAACCGCGGTGGTGGATGTGGTCGCGGTCGTTAAAGGTGCTGTTAACGATACCGTTGTAGTAGTTGTCGTATATGTTGCCCTTGAGGTTGCCGGTGGTAATGTCCGGGACAACCCCGAATTATTGGCTGGTGTGGTGTTGGAAGATTCGTCATTCATCTCTACAAAATTTCCTATATCAGGACCCTCAGCTATATGTTTTAACCTCTGGGAACGGGTCCAAACCATTCCTCGCCGAAGCTTTCCAAAAAAAATAAAAAGTTGTTTGATAAATATTCAACTTTGGGTTATAAAGAAAAAGGGTTTAATCTGAATTCTGATTTTCAAAAAAAAACGGATTCACTAAACTGAACTTCAGCCTAAAAATGAAAAATTTCTGCTATTAAAAAAAATAAATTCTAATTTCTGGCCATACGTAAATTTTTTAAAAATGCGAAAACCAAAAAAAAAATCAAAACATGCGAATGATAAAGTGAAAAAAATCAAAACATGCGAATAATGATGTGGAAAAAAAATATTGGCAATATAAAAGAATTTACCAAAAACAAATGAAATATCAAAAAAAAAATCATAAATATCATAGGTGGTAGTGTTTTCAGGTAACCGAAAGTACGTGGAGTAAAAAGTGAGTATAAAAAATAACTTCAAATACCACTAATAAAAAAAATTTTCTCTTACAGGGTTTACGTGGGTATATTGGTGCAATAAAAATGTGCTATAATAAGTGTAATATTATATCCAGTCTCACAAAGCTGTGTCTGGGTCAAGTAGCGCTACAACTGAGGCCTTGGTTTTGTGACCGCGTAACCTCAGGACCAACCACCAACTTAATCCAGACGAAGTATTATATCATAAACTTAAAAAACTCTTACAAGGTTATCTCGCCTTGGAGAACTGTTTCCAGGCTATTTAATGTTACACTCAAGGTATTTTCACTGTGCTTCACGATAGCCCATCTAAAATGTTATCCGTAATTTGATTTGTTGAAAAAAAGGAAAGAAAAACTGAATAAATATGAACCTAAAAAACTTAATTTCAAAAATCAAATTACGGATTTCCTGCATACACTAATATTTTCATTTAAATATTTTATAAAACTATATATATCTATATTTTCTTTTGATGGTAGTCAGTTGACTGGTTTTAAAATTAAAATTAGCTTGTTGGCGGTAAACCGAAATATACTTATTAGTATTAGTTTTCATTAATACTTTTTACTGGTTTAATATCCACCAAGTTAACTCCAAAATAAAACATTTAACTTTCAACTAAAATTTAAACTAATTTAGAATTTTATATGTATACTTTTTTTTGTGTTTTCATTTTTTTTTCAAGGCCAATTTACTACCATCGAAAAAATTAAATATTGCTGTAAAAATACTATTTTGATTTAAATGAAAGTTTAGTAGACCGGTTTCAAGTGACTTCGTTTATTCTGAGTGTAACTATGCGTGTATATACAAATATATATATATATATATCTATATATACATATATATCTCTCTGAAGCTACAAAAAAGAAGTCAACCTTTGCCAATCCTTTCAGCCATATGACATACACCTAAACGTCGCTACGCGTCCAAAACCTTAATATTTCCTTGAACGGGACTTACGTTTAGCGTAAGCCATTAGGTCTTGTCCGGATTGAGGAAGGTATCCTAAAAATTAAAAAACGGAAATTGGATACTCTGTTCCCTTTGAATTGTTTCAATTGCCCTGTGTCTAATGTCGCAACTCGCCGAGGCTTGATTATACTCAGGCGGGACTTACATAAACTATGGACAATTTAAACCTTTCAAAAGAAACAAATTATACAACCATTGGAAATGACACCACTTCGGGACCCACGTATGGGCGCCATTCTATTGTCGCCGCCCCGGTGTAATCGGAAAGGTTGATGTGGCCAGATGGTTGACGTTTGCTGGCATGCCCGCGTTTAAGCTCGGCTAGAGCTCGCCGGTTTTGGGGGTGGTACTTTGTCAACCTCGGCTCGATTTGGCAGCAACAAAAAGAAAAAAAAATACATGCCAGTCTTGCAGAACGGAGATGGGGTGTTCTAAACAAATCAACAATTTTTGAAGTTGGGCCCGAAGTGGTGTGTTCTTTCAAAGATAAAAAAAATAAAAAGGGAAATTATGAAATCACACGGAATTGCACCAATATACTTACTCACACCAGTCTGATGTCTGCTGCTCCTGCTGTTGCTGCTTAGCGATGGTGGCTCGTTTCTGTACGCTGCGTCAGGCAGTGGTGGGATGGTAGATTCCCGATTTAAAATTTTTTCTTGGCAAAAATTTTTTTTTTTTTTTTTTAACTATTTTTTTTACAAATTCCCTACACTTTTGTCCTTTTTTTCTTCTTTTTCCTTAATTTTCTTACAAGCATTTAACCCCTTGCGGGGTGGACATGACACTAAGCCAGGAAAAGATTACACTAAGGTGGAATCATATAGACCAATAAGTCTGTTATTAAATTTGTCAAAACTATTCCAGAAAATATTAATTGCTAAACTGAACCCAATCTTGAGCGAGAAAGGATGCATTCCGAATCATCAATTCGGACTTAGATGACAACACAGCACAACTGAACAAACGCACAACTTGGTAAATGTTGTAAAAAAGGCTTTTGAGGAAAGGAAATAATGTTCTGCGATTTTCATAGACGTGTCACAAGTGTTCGACAAAGTCTGGCATGAAGAAAAATATACTCACATGACATTCACACTGCGTAGAGACTCATGCCTTTCTATTCGAAAAAATAGCCAAACTATACCTCAGCACTCGGTGGTCAAATACATTGACATACATCTTAATCAACGCCTAACCTGGAAAAGTCACATAGACGCAAGATTGAAACAAATGCAAATAAATTGGTTTATTAGTAGAAATTCAACCCTAAGCTTAGATTGCAAGCTCCTACTTTATAATTCGATCCTTAATCCAATATGGTGCTATGGCATTCAATTATGGGGTAATGCCTCCGTTTACAGCTTAGAAAAAGCTCAAAGGCGCCAAAATAAGATTCTACGAATAATTACAGTTGCACCTTGGTATATTAAAATTCGAACATCCACAAAGATTTAAACGTGTCTTCAGTTAAAGTAGAAATAGCTAAAAATGCTGCACCGTATTTAAAGAAGCTTGAAACGCACCCAAACCCGCTGGCACGTAACATTCTAAATGATCGTTGTTACGTTCGACTAAGAAGGAGGGATATTTCTACTCTTGTCCGAACATCAGACATAAAACCCCCAAATCATAACAACATCCATGAACTATAAATTTTTTGTCTAGCATTGGCTGGACTTAATTAAGTATATTTTTAGACTTAAGATATGAGTACTTATTGTTAGTTCATATATGTACATTGAAGATACAATAAATAATATTGATAAAAAAAAGTATCCAAACTTAAGATTTTCAGTCTTAAAAACGTTCTTATGACAGTCACAGCTTGTCACAAGTAGGAATAAGCAATAGTAGACTTACCATTGGACTCACTTTGGCGAATTTGTCTGTTAAATTATTTTTGAACCTCAATACACTAATACACTAATTATTTTGTGATCGTTTTATTTGAGACACAATCTGTCAAACACCAAAAAGTTAAAGATAACTTTTTTTAACGGCGAATTTAATTCGCCGTTGCCACCACATATTTAATGCGCCTTGGACCAACCATAGCGAGCCAAAAACAAATGTTAAGCATACAGCAAGTGAAATTAAACTATGTAATGTAGTCCAAATGAGGGCCTAGGTACAGAGTGTAAATAAAAAAATTTAATTTTTTATATAATTTTTATAGTTGCTTTAAAATATGATATTTTTTTGGAGCTTAGCCAAAATCCTTCCCGTAAGCGAAAGGATAACAAAATTAAGTTAAAGTATATACCAAAGAAAATTTAGTTGTTTTTTTTATATACGAAAGGTTTTATACTTGACTAAAGTGCTGTTAAGTTAAATTACCGGCTGGGCAGTAATGGGTTAATGCAAAATTTCATTAAAGGCGCTCTTTTTCCAACTTAACTCTATATGTATCTTAGTAGAAATACCAAGCAACACACATTTTAAATATCAGACAAATAAAAGACATGCCATTAATGAGGAGACTATTCCCGATTGGAACCCCCACATTTTTAATTTTATGCTTCTAGTCAAAGCGGTTTGGGCAGAAATTATCTTATACTCTAAAGAACACTCAGTTTAAACTTCTAATTTGTAGATGCTATATTATCTGATTTAATTAAGCTTGTTCTGCATTAAATTTTATTCAATATTTATTGCCTAGTGCTTCAATTTCATTCGTTCCACGATTCATGGAACTGTGTTCCACTTGTCTTGTGTTTCAATGTTACTGTTCATTTCCATTTCGCTCCCCGTTACATTCAATTTTATTCCTCTCTGTCTAGCATTCAATTGCATACGTTACCACTTTCATTTCATTTCGTTCTTCTGTCTAGTCTTTCAATTTAATTTGTTTCATATTTCATCCCATTTCGTTCCCCATGTTTAGTGTTTAATTCCACTCGATTCCCGTTTCAATCCCTTTCGTTACCCTTGTCTAGCAATTTAATTGCATACTGTACCCATTTCATTCACAGAACTAATTTACAAATTTCTATTTGTAATACTTAACATCTTTCATAGAATATTTTTGTAAATACAAAAAAAAAAAATTTTTAAAAAGACAATAAAATTTGTAAATACAAAAAACTTTTTGTTATTTTTTGTGTAGCTTAAATTTTTATTTTTTTTAAAGAATTTTTATATCAAAAATAACAATTAACAAACATTTATAATAAAAAAAAAAAAAATATTGAAATCGAATTTGAGTTCTAAAAAATATTTTTAATTACAGATATATCTTTCTGTGTTCCATTTTTGAAGTGTTTTAATTTCAATTGCAGTCTTTCAGACCGTCAAGGGGGAGAGTTTCACCTTTTTGCTCCTCTCAAATTTAAGTTTTCTAGCCAAAATGGTTTGTACAAGACATCAAGGTATAGGCTCATGCAGGTATTTCAAAAAATTCCGTCTGAGAGGATGCACAGAGAAAACAGATTCATTGTGATAACCGAATTTTTATGCCAACTGCATGGTTCGGTTGCGGTCATCGATATTTTTGTTTGTGGCAACAGAAATTCGGTTTATTCAATAAAATTTCGGTTGGAACATAATATTTCAATTGGTCCAGAAATGCATTTGTTTGCAAAAACCAAAAACTTTGGTTCCGGCAACGAAACTATTCGGTTGGCAAGAAATTCGTTTGTCAATTTCAAGAGTTTTGGTAGACCATCATGGGGGAAAATATTCCCCGTTTTTGCAACTTCCCGTAGATTTTTTAAAAATCCCATTTTCTCTGATATCTGCGACGAATCAAAATTTCCAAATATTCCTTATCACTGAGTTAGCACATACTCCAGGGCCAAAGGCATGTTTTAAATTTCAAATTTCTAGCCAAAGGGGCTTGGGCAGACTAACAAGGGGAAGAGTTTTCCACTTTTTTCTCTTCCCTTTGGTATTTCTCAAAATTTCCCCTGAGCGAATTTCATCTTTCTATCTCCAGCGATTTCGGCAGGCCATTACCGTAGCAATACATATGTTACAGTCAGTCAGAAACATTATTTCTTTAGATATAGTGATAAATAAATTAATGTAAAAATTTTGCAAACTTTTGTTTTATATATTTGTATTTATTGAAAAAGTTTTGGAGAAAATATTTGTTAAATTCTGTCTATCTCAAATATTCAGTTACTATTCAAATAGTTGTTATAAAATCAATTAGTACCACACGGCGTATAATGAATGCGATATTAATTATACGCACTGATGTCCTCCCTATCTAATTATAATACATAGAACCAAAGCTAGAATTTGTATTGTTTTATTTAAAGTAGACAACAAGTTCAACAAGTATTTTTTACAAAATGAGGGTCACGCTAAAACTTCTTAAATCCATTGAAAAACATCTGAACTTTTTAAACAAATAAAAAAATTCACAAAATTGTGGAATTTTTAAATAAATTTGTTTATAAAGAAATAATGTTTCTCACTTAATGACATTCTCAGATATTCTGTTATAGACAAATTTAAGAATATTATAATTTATGTTTAGCAAAGTAATTAAAATATTTCTTGTTTAAATCTTTACCGGAAATTAATTTTATTTAAACAAGAATTTACATTTAAGGATTTAATTTACAGCAACAAATCTGTAGATTGAAAAATAAAAGCTAAATAAAAAATAATGTTTTAGCAACAAAACTTTTTCATACGATGCTATCTGCAACAACTAGCCAACATTTAAAACAATAGTTTTCTGTTATTTTTTTTTTGTTGTATTTAAGAAACATCACATTGTGCTATTTGGTGCAGATATAACTCATGTTTCCTCTATAGGGGTCCCATTGTCTATAATTCAATAAGTTCGCCCCTAGCATTTTAACAGAAAATTATTTTTATTTTTTTATATTGTTTGTTAAATGTTTCGCCAAGCGTTGGGGAGCGTATCAATAAAATGTAAATATTTTTATTTTAAAGTTGGTCAGTTAAAGTTAAATCTGCTATATGTATTAATTTGTATAATTAAAACAATAGCTGCAATCTGGTGTTGATCCCATTTCAAGAAAAATCTATGAAATATTAGAAAATAATTATATTTCATTGAAATTTCTTATTAAATTGCTGCTTGTTTTGTTTTATATACCCTGTGGGAGAGAGGGGTCATTGCAAATGCGAAAACCTGTCCCATGACAGGTGAATACAGGACTTGTCTTCGAATACCTATTTGAATTTAAAAATTTCCCTAAAGTTTTAAACAAGGAATAATTTAATTAATTCGCAAAAGCCCAAGCAGAAAGATGTTTCTCATCAATTTCGGGAAATAAAAAACTGAGATTCGATTACTAAATGTCACGTTAAACAAAATTCAATAAGATATTCTCAAAAGAAATTTAGAAATTTTCCGAAATTCTCCAACAAAGTTTAACAGAACTGTCACTGTTCACTGGCACTTTCATTTAAACAGGTTTTCTATTTAAAAAAGCTACAAGAATCTGAGAGTATTTCTATTTTAAAAATATACATGTTTGATTTCTGTGTACATTTGACAAAAGCCCTTAAGAAAATTTTCCAAGATTTTCTTGGTCAATAAAACTTTGAGTACGCATATTCCAGGTCAGTCCCTAACCTAGTTATTTTTGTTTGTGCAATTAAACAAATTCTTTAATAATTTTGGCAAAGCGAATTGTTTTACTTAAGCTCTTAAGCTCTTTAACTTTTTAATTTTTTTTTTCACTAATCAACTTAATTCATTTTACACTGCAAATGCTTTAAAATTAACATATCAATTGAATTTATTTCCGAATTTATTTCAAAAATTGAATGTAGCTAAAATTATATCATTTTGTTTTTAATGGAAATGATGAACTTTTTGCTTTAAACAAACGAATTAATTTTAAAAACTGAACAGTCAGTGTTGCCATATTTGTTCAAAAATAGCAAAAGATTTCAAAAAATTCTTATAAACCATGAAAGGTATTTATATAAATTTTATACACTAGTTTGACAGTATATTGTAAAAGCAATAAACATAAATTTAAATTTTGATAAGATCACACATTTTCAATGTAAATTTACACATTTTGTGTGTAATTATCATACGCATTAAGTGCGTAATTTTTTTTATTTATACACTCAGAGTAAATATATCCAATTTATAGTAGGAGTACAGTTTCCTACTAAAAGTTGGGTAAATATCAACAGAAGTTAATTAGAGTGTACCTCTTCTGGAGGAATTGGGTTCTGATGAGATTTTATACCACATGAAAATACATATATCAACTTAGCTAAAAATAATTATTGCAGTTTGGATGTTAAGAGGTCACTGGTTGCGCCAAGGGGTGGTGCACACCGAAGAGCTTAACGTAATTGTTAATGGGAGTTGTGTGCTTCAAATGGTAAAGCTAGGATGAGTTGCAAGCATTAAAATCACCACCAGCGGCGATTTCACTGCTTAGACAACTCTCTTGGTTTCTTGATAAGCAATCGGAAGCCCCTTCCGGATCAATTAATCGAATCAATTAAAAGGATCCACTCTTCCTGACATACATATCAATCATTTTAATCTGTATAATTCATAATTAAGTATCAGGTACTTGATCTGGCCATGTTGACCATAATGATATAAATATTTCTACTAATATTACCGAAACTGACATTAATATTTCTAATACTATTCTTCACCGCTTGAGTATTTTCATAATTTGTCCCAGTACGTACAATGTGAAAAAGAGGACCGACCGGTCATAGGACATGTCAAATGAATGGGCCTTACAGAATTTCTTTTATGTAAAAGGCATCGGTCACTTTTGAGTGGGGTTGTCTCAGAAGAAGGTGAATTAAACTCTGTGACGTTAGACAGCACTAACGAAAAAGAACCTGGCATATAACTGACGCGAAGTTACCTGTCACAAAACTAACGAAATAAAACCTCTCACAGAACTTATAAAGATTCTCATTCTTATTACAATTAAGGTGAATTGCGACAAATTATGAAATTATCCTTCAAATATTAAAAACAATGTCTCTGATAAAATAACACAAAATATTTAATTTTGTTGAATATTCATTAACCACAAATTTTTCTTTAGTTTTCATTGCAGATTCGTAATTTTCATAAAAATTAAGATCAGATTTGGGTAATTTGTTCATATATGTCGTTGGAAAATTGAATTTTTACTTACATCTTTTCAGAAAATTTTAAAATTTCGAAAAAATATGTACTTTAATGAATATGTACATTAATTAATTCAATATAAAGTCAACCCTACTTTTTGTATTTTTAAAAGTAAACAAGTACGAGTGCGAATCAATAAGTCCGTGACTTTTCGAAATTTCATCGTAGTTATGTGAAATGCAACACTGTTTCCATCAAGTACCACCTGTTAATAGACTACTGTCAAATTTTGAGCAAGTTCCGTCATTTACTTTGCGTTTAACAGCAGGACTTTTCGAGGTTCATAAAATAGGCATTTGTTTGATCAATTATTTCATCGTTAGAGCTAAATTTCTTTCCACCGAGTCATTTCTTTAGGATTGTAAATAGAAAATAGTCACTAGGGGCTAAATCCGGAAAAAAGGCGAATGAGGGGGCAATTCGTAGTCTACTTCATGGATTTTTGCCATGGAAACTAAGCTGTCACACGATTCCATTGGTGGTCGATTGTGAGCAAACGCGGCAGCCATCATACCCAAGTGATCGTTCATAATTGAAACCGCTGAGCCATGTGAGATGCCTATGTCTGCCACAATCTATCGCACATTCAATTTCCGATCGTCCAACACCATATCGTGAATTATTTCAATTTTTTTCGATGTAGACACCTCACCTGGGCGTCCAGAATGTTAGGTCACTACGAAAGTCAGTAAACCACTTTTTTACCATTGAAAACGATGGTGCAGAGTCCCCGTAGTATATACCAAGATTTTCCTTGGAGTAATTGATGTTTTTTTTTCGCAAAATATAATGTTTAATGAGCATTCAAAATTCACTTTACTCATTTAAAAAAAAGCTTCGAGGTTGTATGTTTTGAACAGCTGTTAAACGCAAAGTAAATGACGGAACTTGCTCAAGATTTGACAGTAGTCTATTAACGGGTGGTAATTGATGGAAGCAGAGTTAAATTTTTTATAAATACGAGGGAAGTTCAAAAAGTCACGAACTTATTGATCCGCCCTCGTATTACAAGTAAATGTTATCTGCTACCTCTAAATATAAACGAATTTTGCTGAAATTTGGCAAAGAGTGTTTTTTGCCATTAAGGAATAGGGGCAACATTTTGTGAATTCAAACTTTGTTTTTTTTTTTTTTTTGAACCACTTTAATATAATATGTATAAGAAGATGTTAAATCTTACTATTTTTCTATCATGTACTTGCCAAGTTGTAAAATTTTATAATAAAACTTTTATATAAAATAAAAAACATAATGTATATTTCTTAAGAAGCGTATTATTGTGCATTGTAATCTCGTACACTTAAAATAAACAAGAAACAAAAGCAAATTTTTCCAGTTAAAGTGCCAGATAGTGGATATGTTGACGTTGTAAAAATAAAAAAACTGTGAAACTGGTTTCAAATACATTTGAATAAAAATATTTTCAAAATAGTTTTTAGTCATTTTAATTTAACACTTTAAAAGTATAAAAAAAACTTTGAATAAAACTAATTTTTAAGAACCTTGTTTTGTTAAATTTCATAAAAGTTATTGTTAAAATATAATATTTCAATGTCTCTGCTAATACTCGTCAGATGCTACTGCCAATGTAAATATTCGAAAATTTAAAGTCGGCCCATAACTTACAAACTAAGAAAGATAGGTTATATTAGATGAAAATTTCGATTACCTCTAGCTTTACCATAGCTCCTTAAAAAGTTTATCTCCAGCTAAAATATACCTTGGGCCTTACTAAGGCAAACTAAAAAAAACAAAATCGATTTCAGGAAATGACCTATATGTATGTACCTCGAAAACTAAGAAAAATTGACAATATTTTTGCTATTTCGGAGTATATATAGACTATGTCTTAGGTCCCAAGACAAATTTGAATAAATTCAATAAATTCAACAGCATAGTAAAATTACAAATAACATTTTGGTTGTACTTATTTTATTCTTAAATATAAATGTATTTATTAAATTGAACACAAAATATTATTAAAATTGAGATATTGGTTTTAACAATATTAGTACATTTTGCTAAATTTATGGAAATCAAGTTTTCTGTGAAACCCAACACATATATTATTTTAAGTGTATATGTTACATACTGAAGCACTTTTATTTAAATGGCCCCATTGAACTTTTTAACACTTGACTAGTAAGTTCAGCTAAACTTGACAACCTTTGTATAAAGTATGTACTACTAGAAAATATTTAACTATTTTCAGCTGCAAAAGTTTACATTAAAAGAAAATGTTTATTTTTCAAGTAGCATTGTGCATTATAAATTCGTACACCTGAAATAATAAATCAATTAAATTCTATAAATTAGGTTTCAAATAATATTTTTTAACCTACACAGAAAAAATTATTGCCAAAAAAAATTTCAATAATTTTTTTTTGTTCATTTTCAATTAAAAGTTTTATCATATCAATTAAAATTTTTTATTGATAATGAACTTGGTGTAAAAAATATTCTAGTTTACAATAAACACTATTATTTCATATTATTTTGATTTATTCATATCTAAACTTTTATTACAGTTATTTAAATTGCAAACCTTAATATATATATATATATATATATATATATATATATATATATGTGCACAGCGCATGTTGTGGGGACGGGATTTCGTTCCACAAGTTACTATGAAGACATTTTGTTACTTTGGGGGCTGTCCTTAAACTTTTCATTATTCTACTGTTTACACTGAAGACATTTTACTGGATACAGCGCATATACTAGGGACTTTTTTGGCTGTATATACAGATGTCTTCAAAGTATGGGCAATGAATATATATATATATATATATATATGTATATATATATATTCATTGCGCATACTTTGAAGACATCTGTATATACAGGCAAAAAAGTCCCTATAATATGCGCTGAATCCAGTAAAATGTCCTCAGTGTAAACATTAGAATAATGAAAAATTTGAGGACAGTCCCCACAGTAACAAAATGTCTTCATAGTAACTTGTGGAACGAAAACCCGTCCCCGCAACATGCGCTGTGCACATATATATATATATATATATATATATATATATATGCATTTCTCATACTTTGAAGACATCTGTATATACAGCCAAAAAAGACCCCGTAATATGAGCTGTATCCAGTAAAATGTCTTCAGTGTAAACAGTAGAATAATGAAAAGTTTAAGGACAGTCCCCAAAGTAACAAAATGTCTTCATATATACAAAATGTCTATATATATACATATATATATATATATATATATATATGTGCACGGCGCATGTTGCGGGGACGGTTTTTCGTTCCACAGGTTACTATGAAGACATTTTGATTCTTTGGAGACTGACCTCAAACTTTTTATTAATCTACTGTATAAACTAAAGACATGTTACTGGATACAGCTCATATTATAGGGACTTTTTTGCCTGTGTATACAGATGTCTTCAAAGTATGAGAAATGCATATATATATATATATATATATATATATATGCATAGAGCATGTTGCGGGGACGGGTTTTCGTTCCACAAGTTACTATGAAGACATTTTGCTACTTTGGGGACTGTCCTTAAACTTTTCGTTATTCCACTATTTACACTGAAGCCATTTTACTGGATACAGCGCATATTAAAGGGACTTTTTTGGCTGTATATACAGATGTCTTCAAAGTATGGGCAATGAATATATATATATATATATATATATATATATATATATATATATATATATATATATATATATGTGCATAGCGTATGCTGCGGGGACGGGTTTTCATTCCACAAGTTACTATGAAGACATTTTGTTACTTTGGGGACTGTCCTTAAACTTTTCATTATTCTACTGTTTACACTGAGGACATTTTACTGGATACAGGGCATATTATAGGGACTTTTTTGGCTGTATATACAGATGTCTTCAAAGTATGCATAATGAATATATATATATATATATATATATATATATATATATATCTCATACTTTGCAGACATCTGTATCTACAGCCAAAAAAGTCCCTATTATATGCGCTGTATTCAGTAAATTGTCTTTAGTGTATACCGTAGATTAATGAAATGTTTGAGGACAGTCCCCAAAGAATCAAAATGTCTTCATAGTAACTTGTGCAATGAAAAACCGTCCCCGCAACATGCGCTGTGCACATATATATATATATATATATATGTGCACAGCACATGTTGCGGGGACGGTTTTTCGTTCCACAAGTTACTATGAAGACATTTTGTTACTTTGAGGACAGTCCCCAAAGAATCAAAATGTCTTCATAGTAACTTGTGCAATGAAAAACCGTCCCCGCAACATGCGCTGTGCACATATATATATATATATATATATGTGCACAGCACATGTTGCGGGGACGGTTTTTCGTTCCACAAGTTACTATGAAGACATTTTGTTACTTTGGGGACTGTCCTTAAACTTTTCGTTGTTCTACTGTTTACACTGAAGACATTTTACTGGATACAGCGCATATAATAGGGACTTTTTTGGCTGTATATACAGATGTCTTCAAAGTATGTGCAACGAATATATATATATATATATATATATATATATATATATATATTCATTTTGCATACTTTGAAGACATCTGTATATACAGCCAAAAAAGTCCCTATAATATGCGCTGTATCCAGTAAAATGTCTTCAGTGTAAACAGTAGGATAACGAAAAGTTTGAGGACAGTCCCCAAAGTAACAAAATGTCTTCATAGTAACTTGTGGAACGAAAACCTGTCCCCGCAACATGTGCTGTGCACATATATATATATATATGTGCACAGCACATGTTCCGGGGACGGGGTTTCGTTCCACAAGTTACTATGAAGACATTTTGTTACTTTGGGGACTGTCCTTAAACTTTTCGTTATTCTAGTGTTTACTCTGAAGACATTTTACTGGACACAGCGCATTTTATAGGGACTTTTTTGGCTGTATATACAGATGTCTTCAAAGTATGGGCAATGCATATATATATATATATATATATATATATATATGTGCATAGCGCATGTTGCGGGGACGGGTTTTCGTTCCACAAGTTACTATGAAGACATTTTGTTAATTTGGGGACTGTCCACAAACTTTTCATTATTCTACTGTTTACACTGAAGACATTTTACTGGATACAGCTCATATTACGGGGTCTTTTTTGGCTGTATATACAGATGTCTTCAAAGTATGTCAAATACATATATATATATATATATATATATATATATATATATATATATATATATATATTCATTTCGCATACTTTGAAGACATCTGTATATACAGCCAAAAAAGTCCCTATAATATGCGCCGTATCTAGTAAAATGTCTTCAGTGTAAACAGTAGAATAATTAAAAGTTTGAGGACGGTCCCCAAAGTACCAAAATGTCTTCATAGTAACTTGTGGAACGAAAACCCGTCCCCGCAACATGCGCTGTGCACATATATATATATATATATATATATATATATGTGCACAGCGCATGTTGCGGGGACGGTTTTTCGTTCCACAAGTTACTATGAAGACATTTTGATTCTTTGGAGACTGACCTCAAACTTTACATTAATCTACTATATACACTGAAGACATTTTACTGGATACAGCGCGTATTATAGGGACTTTTTTGGCTGTATATACAGATGTCTTCAAAGTATTGGCAATGAATATATATATATATTAGGGCTGGTCGATTTGTAGGGAGTGAAAAAATTCACCAATTTCCCTATTATTTCCGTATTCTATGGGTTATTCCATGAAAATTTGCCGAAGGAACCATACCTCTATCGTTAAAATCGAGTCCCCTACTTTTTGTTGGTAGATTTTTTCCCAAATTGACGTTCGTATGAAATATTACCTACACGTTAACATCCATAACTCAAAAACTATCCATCGGGTTTAATCGCCAGTAGGCGCGTTGGAAAGGTGAGCTCATTTTGATACAAAAAAAAATCTCCAACATTGGTCCAACGGTTCAAAAGTTACGGGCATTTTTGTCCAAATTTTGGAGCCTTTTTCCATTTTTTTCATGATTTTGTCCAAGAATATTACTTTCATGGCCATTTTTTTGGCTCAATCCATTATTTAATTCAATTTACAATTCAAAACGAAGAGTTTAAGCCCAAATTTATCGAATTCGGTTGATTAATTCATGCGATATTGCTAAAACAAAATAACACATAAAACCAACTTTTTGATTTTTTTTCCCTATTTATTTTTTTTTCTACAAAAATTCAAATTAAGAGATAATAAAGTATCTATCAACCTATTATCAAAAAAAAAATATTCAATTTGAGTGTAGTAAAAGACAAAATGTGAAAAAAACATTATTTTTTCTGAAAGTCTTGTTTGCTTTCAAGTCTGGGTATTTTCATACGGCTCTCTAATGTCGTCGCCATAGCGCCTTCTACATTCTTTCCTGCAACTCGTTTAGCAGTGGCAGCCAGCAATTGGACATGTCTTTCCGTTCCTTGAATGTGTAAAGGAATTTGTGGATCATCGAACGGTGGCACTTCGTAATTTAAATATCCCTCCAAATGTTCATACGAATAACTTTGCGTAAACGGTGGTTCGAATAAAATGGTATCGTCATTTAAATCAATCATATTTGTATATTCCGTACAATTAAAGTTTATAAGAGATTTTTTATAAACTCTAAGTTCCGTTGGGTCGACAATATCTCTTCGGTAATGTAAAATCTTCTTTATAGCAATGTTTCGTTTTTCCATTCTATCATCAAACAACATAGATAGCAAGATATTTTCTGAGTGTGCAAAATATGGATTATCTTGAATTACTGTATTTACAACTCCAAGTAAATTCCGTGGTAAAAATCGTGTCCAAGTAATAAATTTAAAAAGTAATGTACTACCGTATGCGGCAGAGCTATAATACTTAACATTGAAATACATTGGCGTGTGTATACTTTTATTATATAGTTAGCCAGAATTTTTAAATTTTCAGTTGGATTATTAGTTGTCACATACAACCGTAATAATCTATTGGCTTTGGTCAGCCAACGAGAATGTGCAATTGGCCCTGGTTTTATGTGAGATAAATCCGCAGGAACCACACCATTAGAAATTGCATTGGCCATTAACATCAAGTACCTCGAATCAGTAGATAATTCTTCTGGATTTAAATCACCAGGAGGCATATTTTCCAAAGCGATTTCCTCAAAATCGGTTTCCACCTGAAAAGAAAACATAAAAGCTAAAAAATAGAATAAAAAATGGTAAAGAATTAGCTATAAAAATTACATACCGGAAGATTTTCACAATCAGCAATTTTTGAGCTCAACTTTCCGGTAGTTGATCGTGGTCCAGTGGTGGTTGATTTGTCTAAAGTGTCAAACAAATGTCTAAACGGAAGCTCGTTAAAGTGCAGAAGACACACAAACCAGTGCAGTGGTCTCTTTAACTGTTTTTCGAATAGTCGCAAAATTCCACCGTGTACGCCAGTATTTGTTGGTTCACCATCAGCGCATATGGCAATTAATGAATCGAGAGACAATTGTTTTTCTTGGAAGAATTCGATCAATTTGTTGACTTTGCTTGCCGCAGTTTCACTTTCTAGTTTTGTGTAGCCTATCAATTGAGAATTTGGTTCCCTCAAAACAACTAGATGAGGTTCTTTAACCATCCTTGGATGCAACTTCTCATAAATTTTTTCTACAGTTAGAGCATCATTATTCCTGCCGTCGAATGAAAATGATATCAAATTCGAGCCATCATACCGCTTACGAAGTGCGTCTTGTCTCCATTTTTCTCTTTCTCTACGAAGTTTACTTTTATCCATGATGACAAGATTGCCATGAGCATCTTTTACGCCCAGGTCTTCCATCAGAGCTGTTGCCAATGCTGATCCCATTCTATCATGCACACCAAATCTGTCACACATCATTGCATAGTTTTTAGTATTGTATCTGGGAGTGTATGTTTGTGGTGGTAGAACTAATTCTGAACCTCCTCTCACATCAACTTCGATTTCGTCATAATGTGGTTCGTATGTAGGATTGTTGCTCACTGGGATTGTTGGTATAGTCGTTGGTATCGTCTCTTCACTTCCACTATCGTGTTCCGGTATCGTTTGTATTCTGTCATTATATTGATCGCGCATGAAATCTTTTAAGTTTTCTGGGATAGATCCACATGAGCAGTCGTTTTCTTTCAAGTTGCATTTACATTTTCCAATGTTGAATAATTGGTTTGTTGATTCTACGAATTTTTTGAATTCTGTTGCGCGTTTTACTCGTTGTTTATCTGCATTACTTTATGCGTCAAGCAAATTATTCAATTTTCTAATGATGCTACCTTTGAGTATAAGTTCAATATTAAGTTGATTCCAAATTTCTAACAATCTGTCTGCTACTTGGGGAGTAAATCTTTTATACGAAAACATTTTGCTTTGGGCTTTTGAACGTTCGGCCAAGAAAAAATAGTACTTCAATATATCTCGTTTAGTTGACAGATTAATATCAGGTAATTCACAGCCCACGCCAAAAGAAAAAACATCATGAGAGACCAAATGTTGCAAACTACTGCGTTGGGTATCTGTTGGATTTTGCGATGAACCAGGCTCTGAATCCATTTTTTAAACCGTCACTAAAAGAATTATATATGTTTTTCATAGAATAATAATATAACTATTAACTATAATAGTTAGCAATGTTTTTACACTTACCTTTAAATCTTTTCTAAATTTCAAAATAGTTTGATTATTTGTTAGTTATTTCAAGTAACACTTCACTGAAATGACGCTCAAACAAAACTAGCATACACTGGAATCCCCACCCCGCCAACTACAGCTGATTGTTTCGTCCAATTAGAATTGCTGTGTATTTGTTGTTGTCAAAATGACGTCAGCGAAGAATTATTCTTTATAAATCGTATGCAAACCCAAAAAAGAGAGCAAAAATAAAAAGGGAAAAAAAATCAAAAAGTTGGTTTTATGTGTTGTTTTGTTTTAGCAATATCGCATGAATTAATCAACCGAATTCGATAAATTTGGGCTTAAACTCTTCGTTCTGAATTGTAAATTGAATTAAATAATGGATTGAGCCAAAAAAATGGCCATGAAAGTAATATTCTTGGACAAAATCATGAAAAAAATGGAAAAAGGCTCCAAAATTTGGACAAAAATGCCCGTAACTTTTGAACCGTTGGACCAATGTTGGAGATTTTTTTTTGTAAATTTATCAAAATGAGCTCACCTTTCCAACGCCTACTGGCGATTAAACCCGATGGATAGTTTTTGAGTTATGGATGTGAACGTGTAGGTAATATTTCATACGAACGTCAATTTGGGAAAAAACCTACCAACAAAAAGTAGGGGACTCGATTTTAACGATAGAGGTATGGTTCCTTCGGCAAATTTTCATGGAATAACCCATAGAATACGGAAATCATAGGGAAATTGTCGAAAAATAAATCGACCCGCCCTAATATATATATATATATATATATATTTTTTTTTTTTGTACCATTACGTGTATTAATGAAAACGCCATAACTTAATATTTTTTAAGAAAGATAACCGCACTCATTGTTTAAATTTACAAAAACAACATAGTCTCTGTAGTGTTTGCATGCATCAGTGTGTATACACATCACTGTTACTAGATAAGAGGATTCGCCTTCAGATTTGAAAATTTATTGATAAAAAAATGAAATTTGGATAGATTTTTCAGATCGATAATCGAAAGCAATTTCTGATAAATTAATGACACATTAATTTGAATGCAGATCTTGATAATTTATTTTATTTCATATTATCAGTTTTATGAATCTATGAATAAATTATAATCACTTCATATCAATGATTCAATTTTGACGCGATTAAATAATTTGTTTTGTGATTCTGTTCGCGAACGATTTTTGGTTATTTGATTTGTTAAAATTTAATCAAAGTGCGGTCCAACCATTATGCACGATGTTAATTGTGAGTCACACCTTGTTGTAAAGAATTAACAAAAATCAAACTGATTATCTAAATTTGATATTTATTGAATAAAGTAGAAAATTATTCAAAAAATAAACAGAATTTTGCAAATCGATTCGTTGAAAATTGAACTAGATTTAAAAATTAAATCAAAGAATCATATTTTTAAGTGTCTATTTGAAAATTTAAAAAAAAAAAATTATGAGAAATATATGAGGTTATTCCTACAATATTTATTTTTAATTCGTAGTAGAGTATTCAAAAACCGAAACCGGAAACCGGTTTTTTAAAAAACCGATCGGTTTCGAATATTTTGTAAATTCGAAGAAAACCGAAAACCGGTCTTTTTTGTTCGGTTAACCGGTTTTTTAATTAAATCACCAACTGGGTTACTTGGTCTCTTTTATTTTTTCCGAACACTCTTATAATCGTTTGGTTATGAAGACTTAGATGTAAGTCTGATAGATTCCGATGAAGACTTAACTTTGGATATTCCAAATTCAAATAGTTTAATTTCTGATCTAAATAACACAATAAACAGTATTCAAAATCCTAAAAAAATACTGTACAAAATCATTCATCATTATATGATGATTTCATATATCTTGATAAATGCGACAAAAGAAAAAGTTGGAAAATTTATATAATTGTCTTTTGGCTATTTGTCCAACATCTATTAGTGAAAGAGTATTTTCCTAGAGTATTTTTCTAGCTTTATCAAAAGCAAAAAAAAATTCGTCTTAAAACGAAACATTTAAATTACATATTATTTCTAAAATATTATTTTAGAACTGAAAAAAAGATTTTCTTTTTACATATTTAAAATGTAATATTAAAAAAACTTTATAAACGTTAGGTACTAACGTACCTAATTTTACCCAATTTACAAACTTAATGATCTCTATTCATTGGATATGAATATAGTTTTATAATATTAATTTTTAAGATATTATATTAAAAAATATTAAAACCAATAAATTAAATGTTGAAATGAAATACAAATAAAAAAATATTTTAAAATATTTTTTTTTTTCAAAGAATGTATTTTTTATTTTTGTTACTTTATATTAAATTTCTATTTTTTTTTGTTTGTAATTAAAACAATTAACAAATTATAAAAGCTTTTTATTCAAGTTAAAAAAAAACCGAAAAAACCGGTTGACCGGTTTTTTCTGCAAAAACCGAAACCGAAACCGGTTTTTTTAAAACTCGATTTTTCGAAGAAAACCTAAACCGGTTTCTCCAAAAGGCCGGTTTTTTGAATACTCTAATTCGTAGCAAACGAAAACTGCGAAAAATCATTGTTAAGGATTTTTGGGTATTTGAACTTTGAAAATGGGAGTGTGAGAACAAATTTTTTTGGCAACACTGCAGATACGCCTGCACCAGTTGTAATAAACTATAGTATTTTTGTGGTGCTATTGTAACCTCAAAAGTACTATGATACTCCTATGAACTATTTGGTACAAAGTATTTAGAAATTTTCTTGTGAAATTTCAGAATTTGTATTTGATAAAAAAAATATTAAAAATTTGATTAACATTTTAATGGTTTCGAATCTGGAATTTCAATAAAAATTTCATTAAAATTGTTATCAATTTGATGCTGGAATTTCAATAAAAAATTTTATTAAAATTTTAATTGATTTTTGGTCAGAAATTTAATTAAAGTTATAATTGATATAATTAAAATTTTAATTGAAAATGTTTAAGATTTTTTATTAAAAATTATTGTAAATTTCAATTTATTTTAACGAAAAAAAAAAATCATTTATATAAATAATTTTTTTGATGGTTAAAATTAAATTAAATTTTTAATTGTATTTACAAATATTTCAATTGAAACACGATTTTAGGTTTTATCTCTGTAGATTTAAGTTATCTTTATGTAACAGAGTACTAAAAAATTTTCAGTATTTCAACTAATTTCAAATGTTGACCTTGTAAAGTTACTTCTAATTGATTTTCATGAAGTAATTTACTACCCAGCCGAACTTGCTATTACAAGGTAATGGGAAATGGAATAAGAAAACAAAAATAGTAAGAACTTAAACTTTGGTCAAATAACACATTATTTTAACAGGGGATGTCGTGGGAGGTTACTCAAAGCTTACGAGTATAGTGACAAGTAAGTCCTTACCAAGAAAGTACTGAAATAAGTACACACTTGTAATGTGTAAAATAAGAGCATGAACAAATAATAACTTCAATTAAAAGTTGATAAAAATGGGGTAACAATAATAAAAAAAATATTTTTTGTTTTCATTCACACAGAGAAAATAGATTAATTGGGACAACCGAATGATTCGGTCGCAAATCTGGCGGCAACAGAATTTTGGTTGGAACACTATATTTCAATTGGTCCAGGAATACATGTAATTGCGACAGCCAAAAAAAAATCGGTTGCTGCAACCAAACTATGCAATTGGAATGAAATTTGGTTGTCACAATGAATCTGTTTTCTTTTTTTGTATATGTTTATATTTGCAATAAAATCGTACTTCCTCCTTAAAATTACAATAGTTATAAAATACAATACCAAAGACTTATTATTTGTATACTAATCAGTTATTACTTAACACACTGTCAGCGTCACGTTATTTTAAAGCCTCTAAATAAGTAGTGATATACATCACTATCGATAACTTATTGTTTTTATTTCATTGTTAAAGTTTCATGAATAAGCTACTGTTTGTATTATTTTTGAAAGAAATAAATTGATTAAACATTAAACGATTAATGGATTAATCACCAAGTTTTCCGATTAATCGACCTGCATAACAAATTAATCCATTTTTGTAATTTTTCGAATAATGCTCTAACCGATTAACCGGTTAACTGGAAACACAAGTGTGTACGTTAGCGTTAATTCTTCACGGTTAACTTTCAATACCATAAAATATATTTTAAAAAGTTTCTCATTTTGCTTTTGATAAGAAAAGTTTGGAAAAATATGTGTAAAACTACATATAAGTCCTTGGGGTAAATATGGTAATCTATGAAGTTCATGCAACAAAAGGGGTTAAGTTAATGTAACCAAATACTGATACATAATAGCAATTATAAAAGCATCAAAAAGTTTTTATGAAAAAAAAAAAAAACGGAAAAGAAATAAAATAATAATCTCTAATCTCCCCAAAAACAGTTTATAATCAAGTAGTTTCTGTGAACTTTTAAAAATGTTATGAAAAGTAACAATTTTTCTACATTCAATCAACATATTTTTATTTTGGTTACATAGGAAAAATAAACTTACAAATTAAAAATAAATAAAAGCACTTAAATCAGTTTTACCGAATTTTTTATACCCTCCACATTGCCCTTGTTACAAATAGTATAAAAAGTAAATAGGAATACATCATTGACGTGACAAAAAATATTTTGTTTTGGATGTGAAAAAATTTTGGTAGTGAAAAACTTTTGGAGGTGAAAAACATTTTGTGGTGAAATAATTTTTTTTTTTTGAGTTAAAGTAAAATTGAGGTCTGGCGAATAAATTTTTTTTTTTATATTTATTTTGTAATTATCAGTTCTTAATTAATGTTTCAGGTGGTGCAAAATTACAGAAGAGATATACGCAGTTAACAAGAATAGCCATGAGTGTTCCTAACAAATTAATATATACATTGATTAATTCAGATTTCAGAAAAAAACTAAAGTGTAAGTGCAGGAATATATCACATCCGTTGACGTATTGTATATATAGCCCGGAAATCCTGGAGTTCCCAGATGAAAAAAGTTCAAAAAATACATTGTGAGAGCATTAATACATAAGCAAGACAACACAGATTTTATATTTTAGAGTACACGTATTTTATATTAAAGGTTTCTAGCCAAAAGAGATTTGGACAGGACGTCAAAGGGAAACTTTTCCCTTCCTCGTAGACGTTTCTAAAAATCAGTAGTTAATCCATACTCAAGGAAACAGATATGTCAAATTTGTAAATGCCGTAAAAAATTATATATTATTAACCGCCAGAAACAAACAAAAACAAAAAAACAAACCGCCACAGATTGTTACCTATGTGCATGTACCCAATTTCAACCTTCTCGCTCTAGAGGTTTTGCCTGGGCGTCAAGGGGGAGCATTTTCCCCTAATTGCCTCTCCCAGGAAGCTTTCGCAAAAATCCCGTCTTAGCTGATGTCTACACTGGAGAGGTTTGGGCAGGCCGTTAAGTGTAAGACCTTTTGTCCCTTTTAGAAGGAATTTCTAAATATCCCGTCTGAATGGTTGTCCTTGCCGTTGGAGGTACCTATGTAAGAAATTTCATTTTCCTAGCATCAGTGGTTATGGCAGTCAGTCAAGAAGAGTATCCCCTTCTTCCTCTTCTTACCCCTCCCTATAGGATTTTTCAAAAATCGCATCTTAGCAGATGTGTACACCGCAATAGGAACCTGCATACAAAATTTTAACATCATAGTTCCAGGGGTTTGGGTAGGCCGTTAAGAAAGGGACCTTTCGCCATTTGAACGCCTCTTTTACCACGTCCCTGCCATAAATTTAAAATATACTTATATTTTAAATTTCAGGTTTAAATCCATGGGCAGTCCGTCAAGGGCCTTCCTGTAGGAATTTCCAAACATTCCATACCCTTCGGGGTAGACATCCGTTGTAAATTTTAGCTTCCGAGCTCCAGTGGCTTGGGCTGGGCGATGTTGAATGGGTGAGTGAGTGAGTCAGTCGGTCAGTAAGTATCTTTATTCTTTATGATTTGAGAAAATAAGCACCAGTCTAATGTAGAGTGTATAACAAAAATACTATTGAATTTTGCAATTTGTACATATTTTTGTTAATTTGATTGACTGATCATGCGTTCATAGTGATTATTTGGCTTGTTCATAGTGACTTTTGTATTAAATTCAATGCAAATAACAAATAACAACTAACATGGAAATTGTAAATTGATGCAAACTATATTTAAATATTTTCCGCATACATAACCTTTTATTATTTTTGCCACTAAAATTAAACATATTGCAAAAAAATGGTCAATTAAGATATTTAAT